>OY998258.1:39002500-39425000 GCA_963922045.1 Persicaria maculosa | reverse complement strand
TCCTTGCCTTGATTACGATAAACGTGCACGCAACTCTTGCGTACATATCAAATGCTCTAGGGCTTAACACGGTTCCATCAATGAGCTTTGTGTATGCTCTCTTTGGGACCTTGCTGTTGCTCAACTGTGCATTCTTCGTGTTCTTGCTTCACATCCTATACGCTGTGTTCCTGGCCAGGCTCGGGATGAAGTTCTCTCTGCGCCTACCAAGATGGCTGGATAAAGCACTTTCCTGATATTTGAAGCCTCCTTTCATCCAACCGGCTTCCTTTCATTATTCTTTGGGTGCTCCCAGCATGCCTTCTTTTATACAGCAAGCTAGTTTTCGCTGGCTTTTGCTTATGTGCAAATCAGGTGCTGAATCAAGAATGTATTATTTTCTGAATTCAAACATCATGTATTATTTTCTGAATTCAAACATCAACAATAATCAACACCAAGGTGTGATTGTTCTGCATATGGTACACATCGATACTATCTGTTTTATTTTATTTTTTTAAACATTTTTTTTCTTATCATTTAGATATGATTTGTAATTTCTTCCAAGGAGCTGATGATACTGTAATTGATAATGAGATGATAAGGAATACTGTATACTGTGTGCTGATGATGAACAATTGAATACGGAGAGTATTATTATTTGATAAAATTGCATTATAAGATCAAGATTTTAGAATGATCACGTACAAACAAAGCACGACAAGGAAAACAATGTAATAAAACAAAACAAATGATACAATGTCAATGCACTGTTGCACATATTACACCCAGATGCACAATAAATAAACACACAACAATGTAAAATCAAACAATTTGAAATTCTTGATCCTCTTACATCTCCTCTTCATCAAGCAGCATTATATCGGGAACGTGAGAAATGAGAGGCCTGTCAACGCCTTTTTCTAGAGCACATCTCTTGCTCAACTCGGGGCAGGCAACAATCTTCAACCTTTGTAGCTGTGTAAGATTGCGGAAACTCTGTGGTAAGGCCGTTAAACTGGGACAGTCGATGATTGAAAGTGCTTGAAGTGATGTGTAGCTCCCGATCCAACTTGGAAGGTGTGACAAACCATGGCAATTCACAATCCCTAAACGCCGTAAAGACCTTCCAAATATGCGCAGTCTCTCCAGGTTTGGAAGCCCTTCAATGTTTAATGTATGCAGGCTGTTCAGTTCCGAAGGTCCACTATGTGTAGCTGGTGATGAATCCCAAATAGGATTCAGCTTTTCGCAGAAGGCAATCCATAATTGCTCAAGATTCTGTAGGCCTGCGAAGCTGAAAGGGAGCTTTTGCAGTCTTGAACAGTTATATAAAAACAGCATTCGCAGGTTGGAAAGATCTCCAACTCCTCCTGGTAAATTTATTTCTTGAGTAGTTAAAGACAGATATCGAAGGTTTTGCAGGATTCCAATCCCCTGGGGCAGTGCTTCAAGTTCGCTGCAGCAATCAAGAAACAAAGATTGCAAATTCAAGAGATTGCATATTGAATCTGGTATCCGCTTGATTCTGACATTACCCCCAAGGTCAAGCATCCTCAGATGCTTCAAGTCACCAATGGAATCAGGCAGAAACTCTACGTCACATCCACGAAGGTTCAAGACGCGCAAGCACTTGAAGTTTGATATGATTTCTCTTAAAAATTCAGATGGGGTTTGTTCAAGGGTGTACAGAGTAAAGACCCGAGCTTTTCTTGCATTGGAAAGCATATGCGGAAACCGTTTCCCTTGCAAGTTATCCTCCCGAAATGTGATGTATCTAACTCTTCGAGGAACTGTCTTTGTCTCACAGTTCACAACCGCCATCTCATCCCCTGCAGTGAACTTGGCCAAATCATGCACAAAATCATGGATTTCAAACTCCCTTATCAAATCCCCAAAGTTATACTCTACATGATGAAGAAATGATTTCGACAGCAGCTCATTTATGTATTTCCTTCCATTGTGTTCAAATGACCTGCTTTGATCTGATGAATGCAGAAAACCAAGAGCCATCCATGTGGAAACGAAGACTTGTGCATCTGTCTTTGATCCTTGGAGATAACAAGCTAGAGACCGAAAACACGGCTTCAGGTAAGACGGAAGTTGATCATAGCTAAGTTTCAGTACTTTCAGGATATCTTCATGCCCATGCTCAAGCTTCATTACAATATCTTCCCACTCATTCTCCTCTGTCACCCCATTCAACAAATTCCCCAAAAACGTCACCGCAAGAGGAAGTCCGCCACATCTGTCCACAATCCTTCCAGCCATTTCTTCAAGAATTGGTTGAATCCTCCGTCCTCCAAAGGCAAGTTTCTTGAATAACAACAGGCAAATGTCCCTTGATAGAGGTTCCAATGTATACTTATCCCTAACAGTTTTTACAATCGATGCTACTTTCGGAACTCGAGTAGTGACAACAACTGTGCTTCCTGTAGCACCCCCATCAAGGAGGTCTCTCAGATTTCTCCAGGCATTTGGATCCTCATTCCATAGATCATCGAGAATAAGAAAAAACTTCTTTTTCTTCAACTCCACCCCAAGCATGATCTGCATTTCCTGAACACTAAGCATCGTTTTGTTCTCCTTACAGATAGCCCTTACAATCTGTTCTAGAATCTTCTTCTCGCTGAAATTTTCAGAAGCATACACCCATATCTTCTCAGCGAAACTGGATTCAATCAGCGGATCATTGAATATCAATTTCGCCAAAGTCGTCTTCCCCACACCGCCAAAACCTACAATCGGAACCACAGAGAGGCTCTCATCACAGTTTCCGCAACTCAGCACAATATCAATTATCTTCTTCTTGTCCTCATCCCTCCCGAGAATCTCCGATTTCGGGAGCCTCGAATGCGTTTCTCGGCCCTCTTTGACATCCACAGACTCGGAGTGAAACCGGAAGTTTGCCCCAGCATATGCTACCGCATCAAGCCTCTCTGAAATGTCTCTAATTTTACGAGCGAGTAAAGACTGAAACAACTGCGGATTGGAGCAGGAGAGGAATCTGCTAACCTGCTTGAAGCAGCTGTGCTTGCTCTTCTCGCGCTCCGAGGTCTCGATCGCGATCTCGTCGAACAGATCGTCGATATCGTAGACCAAATCCTCAAGATTCTGGAGCCAATCCCTAACGCTCTGGAGGTTTTGCTGCTTCTCGGCATCTTGGAGAACAGCTTTAATGGCGGATAAATTGGTATTCAGCTTAGCGAGTTCATCCTCTACTCCCAACTGCAAGCGAACCTCGTCGACGAGGAGAGGGGTCAACCTGGCAAGAAGTACTTTTGAAAACTCGAAGAGGATGATTTCCGCCATGGGACACTGGCAATGGCGTGGGAAGGATGGATTTTCAGAGGTGTGAGTGGGGGAGCAAAACAGACAGACAGACAGTGCATTATTGTGTAGATAGACATCGGCTTACTAGTCACAAAGTCAACACTTGAATTTTCAATTTTCCAACTAATTTTCACCGTGTTTTACATTTATTTCTATAAATATAAATATTTTTTATTAGGTAAAAATTTAAGATAGTGTAACACCCATTTTATAACCCGAGGGAATGCCACAGCGCCAGTTATTACTCGGACTTTAATGTCTTCGTAACCACCTTAGGCTTATAGGGAATGCTACCATGCTCCAATAAACAAGATGATAATATTAAATACATAAATGAAATATAATTAAATCGCGGAAGACTTAAATAAAATAACTGTTTATTAATCTTTTCTCTAAAATTGAGGAGTTAAATTTACAACCTTACAATATTACAGCGGAAGACTTTTAAATAAAATCAAACAATAAAACTCCTATACAATATATCTAGAAAATTTAAAATGTAAACACAATGTTAAAATAACTTAAGTGTCTTCTCAACTTCTCTTCGTCTTCTCTTATGAGACTCGACCTAAACTTGCCGTCACAAATAATAGGACGGTTAGTTCGTAAGAACTAGCAAGCAACGGCTCGAAAACTGGGACTACTTTGGATTTAAACTCGGTGACCATGATAAGGTATGAATCTAAACCCAAATGTGATTATTGAGAATATTTTATGTAGGCTTAACATTTTAAGACACGATTCCTGTGACACGGATAATCCAGAAGGATTGAGTAAGAAAAGATGTGAGCGACAAGCACTCTTAGGAACCATATTCCGATTACAGATGGAATATGATATAGCTTGAATTAATTGTGATCTCTATAAAGCTTTGTTCTCATTATGTTAACAAGATGTAGATATATATCACACACTTCGCTCACTTCCTCACGTTGAGTAGTTTAAAACAAATATTGATATAACACACACTTCACTCACTTCCTCACATTGAGTAGTTTAAACACAAGGTTACAGACTTAACACGTTTACCACTTTTAATATAAGTTGAATGATTTACATCACACACTATTGTTATAATATGATACCGGCCCCGCTCTCACTAGCAGATAGCAGCCTACTACCAGAGGTAGTGTAACATTTCTCTACGGAAATGTGTTAGTTTCATAAAACCCTTTATAGACCGGGTACACACAGTCCCGATCTGTTTCCATTATTTTTACTACTTTTCACATTACATTCACTTTGCATTACGTTGACTGGTATGTTTGAATTGATTAATCTTGATTCAATTGAGTTCCAATCGTAACACACAATCCTCACATTATTACTATTGACTTTTACTTAACAACCTAGGTGATCACACAACACAAGATAACCCATGTTATTTATAGGTAACATGGATGTCAAATGAAATAAAAACAATTAAAATAAAAGGATGGAAACATCAAAGAAAACGGCATGTTCCATTCCTAACTCAATCAGCATGAAAGAATAAGAATAAATCATGCTTTAAATAAACGGTGGGTAACTATATTACTATCTTATCTTAAGGTCACCCAATTAAACTTGCCAAATTCAAGCGGAATGGTAAATAAATCACACAAGCAGGTGAATATATTGCAATTTATTTAATTAATTTGGCAAGAAATGAAGGAAAGAAAACAACAAGACACGAAGGCACCGAAATGAGCGGAAAGGCTCGGAAAGTCACTTGCCTTATTCGTCTTGTTGGATTTCGGTACCAACTATGGACTTCAAAGCACTTGGTGACAAGGTTGACGAAGTCTACGAATTAATCTACACGTATGAAATAGAAGACACAAAAAGAAAAAGGATTTAATCATTAGAATCGACTTATTTATTCGACTAACAATCGAATTAATTTAAAAAGTCAGAAATAATACCAATACGATCTTCTTTGGTATCTTGAATCATTGAGGAGGGGTAAGGAGTTGATGATAACGCTGCGGATTAAGGAGATTACGCGAGTTAGAACAACATCTAAAACTGCGGGATAATTTCTAAAATTTTAGAAACTAACATAGGGGCATATTTTATAAAAACTAAAAGTGTGGGAGGTTTTGTGTAAATACCCACAAATAGACTTCAGCCTGACAGTCACATTCTCGCAGCTTCAACAGTGGTTTTGGGCGATCTTCCGGCGGCTCATTCTCCTTGCACAGAGCTCCGATTGACGTGTATGACCTATCATACTGACGAGTGCAATCTGTACTTGAGCATGATTGTGTTGGTTTTTTCGGAAGGTAAACAACGATGTCGAAATAGGTGCTTGAACAGTGGCTGCGATTCAAACAAAACAGGATACGCACACACATGCTTGGTTAGGTAAGTTCGACAACAATTCGACGTCAATTAGGGACACCGAAAATGTGTCTTCCAAACTTACCACTGCTCATTGATATGCAAGGTTTCTGTGGAATTGATTCAGGGTCGAAGGCGTTGAGCTATGGCTGCGGAAATGTGGACCAATGCACATGAATAGATTAGTTTAGAATCCTGACATCTCTTTGAACATCCTTTCATAAGTCCTTCGTATGAAATCGGAATCAGGAAAAATTGAATGTTTTGGAAACTAGACTTACCGAGATTCATTTCGATATAAAGAACAGGGGATTTGAGCAAAAGACGATGGAGAACGAGGTCCTGCAAGTCGTCGCAGTTTTCGCTCAGTCTGGGATTTTCCTGGGCACTTGCATCTGCCTTGATGCTTCTAAAAATCTTGAATCATTTAGGATTTGGCCATGACTTGTGAATAAAAGTTGTAGTACACGGAGTTGTCTTTGAAACGTGCTATCAACGGATAGGGACGACCCATCACGGCCTTCTAGGGGCATCCCGCAAGAACCTGTCGACAGTTACTATAGTTTCAAATGCTGTTGTACTTCAGCATCTGTAATTTCGTAATGGCAGATCGTAATTGAATGAAATTAGAGGAAATGGAAAGTAGACTTACAGATCTACTATTTGGTATAAAGAATTTGAAATTCCGCTGAGAAACGAGAGAGAACGAAAGGTCGAAAGTTGCTGCAGAAACCAGTCGACACAGTGGCCTCAATTCGAAGCTTGAGGTGGCTGTTGGGCTTTGTTCATAACGGCTTCAGTCGACTGGTGTGGGAGATAGAAGACATTAGACCGGTTCAGCACTCAAGTCCGGTTCACCACACACCTCACACGACGTCGTTTCCCTTTGTTTTGTATTTCCCGCTTCTAGCTGTAAATGAGAATCACGCGCTAGTCACGTGATCTCCTTCTATAAGAGGTTCGGTTGGGTGTACTGTGTGAACTAACTTTCCGAAATCTCAATACAACAGCAATCAATCTCTCTCTCTTTTCTGTTTTCCATTTCCAAATTCAGTTAGAAATCAACATGGTATCAGAGCTATCAGACGATTCTTGATCGAATTGAAGCTCAATTTTTGGTTTTCCGGCGATTTTGCTCGTGTTCTTCGTTTTCTGCTTCCGCTCAACCATGGAAGAACGCCAGCTGAATCAGAATCAATTGAATCCATGCCAAACGGATAAAAGGATCGATTCTAACGATCCACTTTATCTGCATCCATTAGATAATCCTGGTATGGTTTTAGTTTCAAAAGTCTTTGATGGATCGAGTTTTGGAACTTGGAAACGCTCTATGTTGATTCCCTTGTCGGCAAAAAATAAGATAGGATTCATAGATGGAACGGTTGTGCGTCTAATTGATGGATCTCCTGATTTGAGAGCTTGGAGAAGATGTAACAATATGGTTACATCTTGGTTAATCAGTGCTCTAAACAAAGAAGTTGTTGAGAGTGTCATCCATAGCGATTCTGCAATTGAGATCTGGAAGGATCTTGTCTAGCGCTTCGAGCAATCGAATCTTGTGCAGCGATTCGGTGTTCCCAAGCAATTGTGTGTAATCTCGCAAGGAAGCGACGATTTCGCCACCTTCTACACCAAAATCAAGCGATTATGGGATCAATCCAAGGCATTATAGATCATGCCTCACTGTTCTTGTGGTGCAAGCCAAGAGTTTTGCAAATTGGGAGAAGAACAGAAGTTACTTGAGTTGTTGATGGGGCTGAACGACTGTTACAGTTCTGTTCGAGGCCAGATCTTGATGATGAAGCTTGTTCCCTCCATTGCAGAGGTTTATTCCATCATCAGTCATGAGGAGAAGCAACGTAGCTTCAAGTCTTCGCCTCAATTTGCTGGGGATTCATCTGTTATGTTCACACAAGAGCAGAAATCTGGTCCTCCAAAGCCAAAATCTGAGTCTGAAGTTACTGTGCCTGGCAAGAGAGCTCCATATGTGTGCACACATTGCAAAAAGACTGGTCATAAAGTCGAATTCTGTTACAAGCTGATAGGATATCCATCAGATTCGACTGCTCCAAAGGAAAAGAAAGTTGCAGCACAGGCCTCTGGTGGAGATGATGCTAAGGCCTCACCAATTCCAGGTTTTACAGCTGAGCAATGTGCACAATTGATGCAAATGTTGACAAAGAACAACTCCTCTACGTCTCCTAGCATGGATCTTGTTGGATGCTCTATGGCAGGTACATCTATCATGCTTTCTAGATATCATGACTATTTGGCTCAGTGCAGAATTGAGTTTAGACAAAGATGATGTTTCTTGGATTGTTGACACTGGTGCAACTGACCACATGTGTTTTAGCCAAACAGCCTTTATTTCCCTGAAGCCTTTAGCCCAACCTTACAAGATCACTTTACCAAATGCTTCTTTTATCACAGTCAAATTTCATGGATCTGTGAAGATTTACATGATATCATTCTTGATCATGTTTTTTTTGTCCCTGAATTCTCTTTTAATCTTCTTTCAATCAGCAAACTCACTGCACAACTTGATGGTATTGTGTATTTCTCATCTTCCAATTGCCAATTGTAGGCCCCTTCTCTGAAGAGGCCAGTGGAGCTTGGTAAGCAGCTTGGAGGGCTGTATTTGTTGAATTACAAACCTTCAAAAACTATACCTGTTTTTCCTTCAAATAACAGTACATGTAAAACTTTTGCTTGTTCTTCTGATGTTACTTTACTTTGGCATTTGAGGCTTGGACATATGCCTTTTCATAAACTCAAATTGCTAGACTGTTGTGATTCTGTGACAGCTATGAAAGACCATGCTTGTGATGTTTGTCATAAATCTAGGCAACACAAATTACCTTTCCCCCGAAGCACCATTAAAACTTCTCATCCCTTTGATCTTGTTCATATTGACTTATGGGGACCTTACTCTACCCCCACTTAAAATGGCCATAGATACTTTCTCACCATTGTTGATGATTTCACAAGGTGTACTTGGACACACCTACTCCCAAACAAATTTGTAGCCTTCCTTCATTGAAAGCTTTGTCCATATGGTGCATACCCAATTTTCTATCATTCCTAAAATCATTAGGACTGACAATGCCTTTGAAATGGGTTCCAGCAACACTGCCATTCAATTTTTTTCTTCCATGGGAATTTTACACCAAACTAGCTGTGCCCATACCCCACAGCAAAATGGTGTTGTGGAGAGGAAACACAAACACCTCCTTGAAACTTCTCGAGCCTTCCTTTTTCAATCTGGATTACCTATTCATTACTGGGGTGAATGTGTTCTTATGGCTACCTTTTTTTATCAACAGGTTTCCTTCTTCTGGCCTTCAAAACTCTACCCCTTTTGAGACCTTATTTCACACCAAGCCTAAATACAATCACATTAAGCCTTTTGGTTGCTTATGCTATGCAGCCACCACTGACAAAGGAAGGGACAAGTTCCAACCTCGTGCTCAGGCATGTGTTTTTCTGGGATTTCCTTTTGGAAAGAAAGCCTATAAGCTCTTGAATCTAAACACAAAAGCCATTGTGATATCTAGGAATGTGGTTTTCTATGAGACCACCTTTCCTTTTCTTGGTCTTTCATCAACTGAGTCTCCTGCCTATTTTCCAATTGTTGTCACAGATCACTCAGCTTTCAATGAGTATGATTCCCCACCCATCCAACAACCTACCACTCTAGATGTTTCACCCACTCATCCTATTGTTGATCCTTCCATTACACCTCCTCCCATTAGAAGATCCACAAGACATCATGCTCCTCCTCCTCACCTTTCAGACTATATTTGCACCAATACCATCACTTCTGCTTGCTTTTGTCCCAAACCGATTTGTGCTAGTGTCCTTTCCAAGGATGATCATCTTTTGCTCTCTACTCTAACTGCTATGCATGAGCCTAACTCCTATGCAGAGGTTGTCAAGTACCCTGCTTGGCAGGAAGCCATGGCCAAGGAATTTGCAGCTCATGATCTCAATAGGACTTGGGATTTGGTTCCTCTTCCTGCTGGCAAGAAACCAATCAGTTGCAAATGGGTTTTTAAGATCAAACTAAAGTTTGATGGTAGTCTTGATCGTCACAAAGCCAGACTTGTTATCAAAGGATGTACTCAAAGAGAGGGGATTGATTTCACTGAGACATTCTCCCCAGTTGTCAAGATGACAACAGTCCAAGCTCTTGTCTCAGTTGCTTTGAAAAGGAATTGGTCTGTGTTTCAACTGGATGTCAACAATGCATTCCTTCATGGAGATCTCCATGAAGATGTGTATATGCGTCTTCCACTGGGTTTGAATGTTCCTGATGCCTCTCTTGTTTGCAAATTGAATAAGTCCCTCTATGGTCTGCATCAAGCATCCAGGCAGTGGTATGCTAAGCTTTCTGATTCTCTCCAATCACAAGGCTTCTCACACTCAGAGAATAATCATTCTCTCTTTACCAAGAGATCAGGATCCTTGGTTGTTCATCTCTCTATATATGTTGATGATATTCTTCTCACAGGGAATGATGTTGCTGCCATCAATGATTTGAAGAAATTCCTTGATGACAGATTCAAAATCAAAGATTTAGGAACATTGCATTACTTTCTTGGGATAGAATTCATCAAAGTTCCACAGGGCCTTGTTATGAGTCAAAATAAGTTCCTTTTAGAAACTCTCAAAGAGTTTGATTGTTCTGATATGAAGACTGCAATTGCTCCACTGGAAGTTGGCCTCAAACTTCATGATTCTTCTAGACCTGCCTTAACAGATCCTTCAGTATATAGAAGATTAGTGGGAAAGCTCAATTTCCTAACCAACACCCGCCCAGATATTGCTTTCTCAGTTCAATTTCTATCTCAGTTCATGCATTGTCCTACAATAGATACAATGAGTGCTGTTGTCCACACTCTTCGTTACCTAAAAGGTAAACCTGATTTGGGAATTTTGCTCAATTCTTCACCAGATTTGCAATTACTGGGCTATAGTGAATCTGATTGGGCAGCTTGCTCTCACACTCGTCGATCAGTGAGTGGTTTCTATATCTCTTTTGGTGGTTGTCCAGTTTCATGGAAGGCCAAGAAACAGTCCATTGTTTCACTTTCTTCTGCTGAGGCCGAATATAGGTCTCTCAGGCGTCTTACCGCCGAATTGGCATGGCTCTCTTGGTTATTTGCTGAACTAAGAGTCACCAACATCACTCCCTTTCCGATTCGTTACGATAGCCAGGCAGTCATCCACATTGCTCGAAACCCCGTCTTCCACGAGAGGACCAAGCTTGTGGATCTCGATTGTCACTTTGTTCGTCACAAGCTATGCGAAGGGTTAATTTCTTTGTCTTACATCCCCACCAAAGATCAATTGGCCGATATCTTCACCAAAACTCTGTCAGGCCCTCGACACGCAGAGCTACTGGGCAAGCTTCATCTGGCATCACCAGCTTCACCTTGAAGGGGGGGGGGGTGTGGGAGATAGAAGACATTAGACCGGTTCAGCACTCAAGTCCGGTTCACCACACACCTCACACGACGTCGTTTTCCTTTGTTTTGTATTTCCCGCTTCTAGCTGTAAATGAGAATCACGCGCTAGTCACGTGATCTCCTTCTATAAGAGGTTCGGTTGGGTGTACTGTGTAAACTAACTTTCTGAAATCTCAATACAACAGCAATCAATCTCTCTCTCTCTCTCTTTTCTGTTTTCCATTTCCAAATTCAGTTAGAAATCAACAACTGGACCGCGTGATACATCTCCTAGGGAACTTCCGGGTGTAGTGGTGATCGCATGCGTTGACAGTGGCTACTCCGGCGATCGTTCACAGGAGAGCGAGAGTGCGTGATATCGAGAGGAGAAATGGTTGAGTTTGTTTGCAGAAAGGTATGATGGGAAAGGGTTAGCTGATTAAGCGTGTGATACGGGAGAGATTCAAGGTAACAGTTAAAGCTGATCCCCATTTCTTTATTTAATCGGCTTCGGCATGATAAGGTTGAATTGGAGCCAAATCTTCGAAATTCGATAAACTTTCTATAATACTGGAGATCTTTATAGAATCAAATTTGGTACAATTTGGGTAAATTTTGAGGGAGGTAAATATCCCTCTCTTTTACAGTGGAACCGAAATAGGAAGAAGAAGGAAACGGGTTCAATGGCCGGTTCGACTATTTTGTTTTTCTAAGGGTCCGGTTCACCTGGATTGGAAAATAGAAAATTGTCGGTTCAAACCCGATTCCTATTTATAAGTATGTATATCCGAAGTTTTATTTATCTAAATTAGAAAAGAAATACCCAAAAATACTTTGGGGTATTTCAGATATCAGGCAATATATTTTCTAATAATTAAATAGACCTACGAACCGACATACGAAATATCAGTCAATACACCATACACCTAGAAAAAAGTACAAATCGCCAAAAATGGGGGGAAAAAAAAAACTCAACACCTCATAAAAATCTAAAATCACCTATCATGGAAGCAGTCAACAGAACTCCAAGGCTAACCATGAATGTCGAGAAAACGGAGAGCATTAACCCACCACCGGAAAGAATGACACATGGGGAAGTGAAGTCGAGGAAAACACATAAATATAAATAAATGATTTAGGTAGTATTAAACCAATTTTATTTTTTTATATAAAAAAATATTCTTATGGGTTCTTTTGACAAGATGAATATTAATAAATTGTATTTATGACTTTCTTCACATTAGAAAATATTTACAAATCGAATATAGAAAAAAAAACAGAGTTCATTCATATTATCAAAATCCTCTGAATTTGAAAAAACTGAATTCATTCACACGGGTCGATCTAGTGTGCTTGTTATGTTAAAGATCGAAATTATACTATCGAAATTTAACTTTATAGATTTCAGAGTTCAATTCGATAATATTAGACCATGTTTATCAAGGGATGTTAAGGATACTAGCAATACTACAGAGTATTTTTTTTTAGTCTTCTCTCTGTGACATCATCTTAATATTTCATTCTTATTTTTCCCATTTCATCAATAGCATCTCTATCAACCCTAACTTCATCTTTTCTCACCAATTAAATTTACAATTATACCTCTGCCCAATAATGATTTCTACCTTTTCTTACCAATTCAATTTACAATTATACTCCTCTCGATTAATTATCTCAATTCTAGATTAAAATAATATATTTATTTTTCATTATAAAAATATTATTCATAAATAGATACTTCCTCCGTTCAACAATAAGTGTCGTTTGACTTTTCAGCACGTTTTTTAAAGACCTAAAAATATATAAAATATTAACGGTTATATTATTATTTTTAAATAATTTCAAACATATAACTAATAAGTATAAATTATATAAAAAAATTAACTAAAAATTTGATATTTTATATAGTTTTTAGCTCCTTGAAAAAATCAAACGTCACCTATTTCCGAACGGAGGTAGTATTATCTATTACTATTGAAAAATAATTAAAAATATATTTTTGGGTATTATTATACATAATTGTATTAAAAATATTTTTTTTTTCAAAATATGGACAAACATATTTGAAATTGATGTATATGTGTAGAGAAAAATGAATCTAGTATTGTGATCTTTTTTATTTTTTTCATTTTGAATGTCGAAAATTGCATACACACACGCACACAAAATGTACTCCCTCCGTTTCAAAATAAATGTCTTTTTACTATTCCGCACGCATTTTAAGGATGTAAAAACTCTATAAAATATTATTTTTTAATAATTTTTTTTATAGAGTTTTTACCTCTTTAAAAAACGTGCACTAAAAGACAAACGACACTTATTATGAAACAGATAAGAGTAATTTTCATTAACACATGTGACTCTATCTCCACCGCCCATTTCCTGCCACCACTTGAAATGTGACACATGTCCCTCTCATAATCAATCTGCCTGATTTTTTTGCAGAGGTAAAATGTTGAGTTTTTGTTTTCTTTGACATGAAACGGTGAGTGTTAGGTATTATATTCATCCGAAAAAAATAAATAAAAATTCTGAGACATTTGCTTTGCATTAAATACATGGATGTTGAGCGATACTAGCGAGCGATACCAGAGGTAGTATCCTATTTCATCGATACTTCAACTCTTTCTATTATTTTATTATAAAACATCTATTATCAATACTAGAATTCCACCGTTAAATTAAAATGCCTTAGGTTTCCTGGTTTCGTTTGTCAGTAAGGGCGTGTTTGGGTGTAGTGTTTAGGGGGTTTGGTGGACTCCATATGAAATCCGGCCCCAATCATAAACAAACCCCCATGATTCCCCCATTTCAATTCCGAGCTAACCCTAACAAATTCAGAAATTTTCGATTCGGACTAGTAGACGGGAAGAAGGGAACAACTTACATGGTATGTCGCGATGAGTCCTCGCTTAGTTTGGGGGTGCCACCGCCGCTGTCAGCTTTCCGGCGCCGGTGCTGGGCTTCCTTCCTACTTCTCAGTTTCGAAGCAGCTTCAATGGCCGCCGCTCTTCCTCGGCCTCCTCAGGTGACGGCCTCCACCAATAATGTGGACAAGATTGTGATTGGAATAAAAATCAAGAGGGGTATGGGATGGGGGCAATTTGGTAATTTCATGTGGGTTAGTGGGGTTAATTCGGTCTTTGTCCCTCACTCCATCCACAAAAAAATCAAAATACAACCAAACACAAAACCCAAAAACTTGGGTGTTGACTTTTCATCTTTTACATCCAAAAAATCCTTTTCCATCTACCACATCCCATCAAATCCACCAAATCCCCAAAAACCCATCCCGTTCCCAAACACGCCCTAAGTTTCGAACTTGCTATTTGATCTATAATTCATGAATTTATTTATTAAAATCTTCAATTCGGCTTTTATGTGAAGGGTGTTGCGGCCGAACAAGCAGTTTTGAACCCTAATGAAAAAACCCTAAGAACATATATTTTTTTTATGAACAAAAACATACAAGTAATTCCAAATCATTCTGAATACCTTTAAATGATAAATTGGTATAAATCTTGCATAAACCTACCCGAAATGAACAAGAGGAATGCGAAGAAGCTACACGTACTTGAACTTCTTTACATTCTTAAAACCAAAAGTTGATACGGCCTTTACTGCAGAAGAGGTAAAACACGCGCTATTTTCAATGCATCCCACAAAAGCTCCGGGATCAGATGGTATGCCATCGTTATTTTTTTTTACCAAAAGTGTTAGCATAGTGTCGGGCCTGACATCACTAAATTTGTTATTGACATTCTGAATGGGCCGCCAATGGCTAAGGGGGTGAATCATACTTTTATCACCTCAATTCCAAAGGTGTCGGATCCTTGCAGAATGAAAGACATGTGTCCTATTAGTTTGTGTAATGTGGTGTACAAGATTATGTCCAAGGTACTTAGAAATATGTTGAAGAAGCTACTTGGGAAGATTGTTGCGCCCTGTTAGAGTGCATTTGTGTCGGGAGACTGATAAATAATAATGATCTAATTGCCTTCGAATTATTCCACTATATGAAGACAAGAAAAGGACGGAAGAAAGCCTTCATGACATTGAAACTGGACATGGTCAAGGGGTCTATGACAGGATTGGGTGGTCATTCCTGGAGCATTGTATGTGGCGATTCGGCTTTGATGATCGATCGGTTGGGCTGGTCTAGTCATGAAGTGTGTCACAACAGTGTCGTTCTCAGTCTTGATGCAAGGGGTCCCGTCCCAAACCTTTGCACCGGCTAGGGGGTTGCGACAAGGTGACCCGTTTTCTCCATATTTGTTTCTTTTGTGTGTAGAAGGATTGTCTGGGATGATCAGGGTTGAGGAAGCGCAAGGCAAGCTTCAGGGAATCCGGATTGCCCGAACATCTCCGAAGATTTTGCATCTGTTTTTTTTTTTTTTTTTTTTGCAAATGACTGCATCCTATTCTTGAGAGCAACCTATCAACAGAGTAGCGAGATTGTTCAGATCCTCCATACGTATGGTAAAAAGTCAGGCCAACAGATGAATTTCTCAAATTCGGAGCTTTCGTTTAGCAAGAATATCGATGCAGAGTGCAAGGGGACGATTCAGGGGTTGCTTGGAATTCGTGAGGTTTCGAAGCATGTAAGGCATATATCTAGGACTTTCAGCCATGATTGGGAGGTGAAAAAAATTATTTTTAGCACGTGAAGGAACGGGTTACGGGTATAAAACAAGATGAGGGGATGAAAGAAGAAATGCTTATCTAGAGCAAGAAAGGAGGTGCTAGTAAAATCCATCACGCACTAGTAGAAAAATGGTCTTTGGCTACACTTAATTTACCATGGTTCCGTGTATTCGTGTGGTAAATTTTCAAGGTTTACAAGTTTACCACGGTTCCTAGGAGAAGCGAAGTAAATTAGCATCAAATTTACCACAGTTCTCGTGTAATATCGTGGTAAATTTTCAAAGTTGACAAGTTCACCACGGTTTCTTGGAGAACCGAGGTAAATTAGCCTCATATTTACCATGGTTCCTTTTATTTCATGGTAAATTTTGGAGATGAGTATAACCGACCCTTTTCCCGTTGCCGGACTTTTCTCCATCGCTCGCCTCCCAAATCTCCTCCCGAGCTCTCTCCATCCAGCACTTCCTCCTCCTCTCCTCCTTCGGTGTCGCCGGTTGTGGTCCTGCGCCATCGAATATCCTTGTCGTTAATCAACCACCGTGACTCCGCCTATCGCCATCGGCCTTGTTCTTGATATCTTCCCCCGACTTTTCTCCATCCCCGTCGACCTCTTTTGACCTTCGATTCTGCATATGTCGGAGTCCCCTTGATTTTGCCTGAGTGCGTCTCAACTCAATGTGGCTGCCTCCGTGTCCTGCTGGTTCGCGCTCGAGAATAGGGACCATTCTCTCTCTCTCTCTCTCTCTTCCTCAGATCTCTGGTGTTCTCTCCAACTTGAGGTAACCTCGTTCAACCCCTTTCTCTTCAATTTAGGAGCTTGATAGTGTTTGGTTAGGGTTTGATTTGGGGAAATATGGAATTGGGAAGAGCGAGAACCAGATTAGAGTTTGATTTTGCGAAAATGAGAAAGTCTATTTTTTCGGTCGAATCTGTCGATTAGGTCATCTAAACTGCTTAGTCTAGCTATTGTTTTTCCTTTATTATTAATTTTTTTTTGTCAAAATCTTATCGTTGAACAATTGTTTTCCTAATGCCCCTAATTTCAACAATCGGGTTGGGATTCGAAGACTTGTTGTGGAAGGCGATATCTCGCAATCATGAATGCGATCAAAGGAGCCCGGATGACCCCTTGGGTGATCGAAGTGCTTATCTTGGATGCCCTCCTTATGCTTGGTTCATTTGAGACGGTCTTCGTGTCTCACATCTTCAAGGAGGACAACAGGGCGGCCAATCGTCTTGCTCACCATGCATTGGCTTCCGAATCGTCCTCTTGGAGCTCTGACTTAGAGTCCCAGGACGCTCTTGGTCTTGGGGGATGGTATAACTGTGATTGACACTACCCAAATTATCCTCTTGTAACCCCAAAAAAAATCAGTGCATGGGTACGAGAACTAAGGAATGCTTGCGCCTTTTCCTAAAAGACTGGCATGTGTAAAGAATCAAATTTTATTTCAGGTTCAATGCATTTAGTGGGCCAGATCTTTACAACTCTAACTCCACCTCCAACGTCCGGGACGAGGCTATGAGTGAGTGTCGAACCCATATATAAGAAATCAAGAACCCACCAAAAGCACGTGCTGTGAGTACCAGAGAAAATGAGAGAAATTTTTAGCCAAAGAAAAGGACGCTGGACACATACATAAAATGTGGACCGTGCCTAAAATATATCTAGAGAAAGTCAACACTCAATTTGCAGGACAAACAAAGTAGGGCTTCCATATTAACCTCTTCGATGATGAAAGTGAAGATACAACAACACCAAAGGGCAATAGCTAGTTAAGAGACAGACCAATATACAATTTTACGATTCAAATTGGACTTGAATAACGACTATCAAAGCAAATAACGTCAGTAACTTGTCACTCTTGCAAGGAATTCACTATTCGGATAGAATACCAAACAAAGCAGTCGGGGCGGGGCGGTCTGAGCTAAAATATCTCGAACTCCAAATGGTCAGCGCTTGAAGCATTATACTCCAAATACTTGTTACTGTTGACGTTATTACCGTTGTTAAGCATTTCATTCAGAGATCCTTTTCCAACTCCATTGCCCCGTTGGAGCTCCGGCAGCTCCGGAGGAACAGCACACCTTATCAGAGCCCAGTTCAAGCCTTCGAAGAACGGGTGCTGTTTTACCTCAGCTGCTCCTCTTTCAGATCCCAACCGGCATTCTGGATCCTTCACAAGGAGCCCTGTCATCAGATCTTTTGCCTCCATGCTAACCGGAGGGCTCTCCAGGAACTTGAAGTTGTGCAGCACTATGTTAGTTAACGTCTCTTCGTTGCTGGAGCCCATGAAAGGCGTCCTCCCATAGAGAAGCTCATAGAGGAAGATACCCAAAGTCCACCAATCGACTGCGCTCCCATGTCCTTCACCTTTGATGATCTCTGGAGCAAGGTACTCATGGGTACCAACGAAGGAGTTGGACCTTGCATCGGTTGGTTCCGCAATAAGTTGTGGCAAGAGCCTTAGGGCGTCGGTCGGTTCATGTTTTGGCTTCTGGGGTTTGTTCGGCCGCCTCAGAATCCTCGGGCCAAAACATGAGATTTGGCATGACGGTTTTTTAACACAAAATGGCTCAACACATCTAGACATGGATTTTGAGTAATCTGATGATGACGGGGAGATCAGGAGCGTCGGTTTCACAGCGCATCTTA
Source organism: Persicaria maculosa (assembly GCA_963922045.1). Lineage (NCBI taxonomy): Eukaryota > Viridiplantae > Streptophyta > Magnoliopsida > Caryophyllales > Polygonaceae > Persicaria > Persicaria maculosa. The sequence continues at coordinate 39,406,619 of OY998258.1, read as the reverse complement.
GAGAAAGATCAAAATCTGAGAGCATAATGTGGCCATCTTCTCGAACCAGAATGTTCTCTGGCTTCAAGTCTCGGTAGATGACTCCGAGCATGTGCAAGTATTCCAGCGCAAGCAGGACTTCGGCTACATAAAATCTGCAACGATATGGCAATGGTACTGATTAAGCTAACCATGTCAGGATTGTCAGCGGTTCTATCAAAACAAAAAACTTCTGAAGTTCAATACTATTAGGTATCATAGTGGAAGTGAACAAAAATCGCAACTGGTCTGTCACATTAGTCACATTTTCACCAGCAATGAAAAATTGAAAACAGCAAGAATGACCAAGCAAGATAGATTTATTACCTCGTCGCTTGTTCGGTGAAACATCTGCCTGGCTGCATTTGGCGCAGGACATGCAAATCACCACCGGGGCAATACTCCATCACCAAGCACAATAGATTATCAGATGTAAATTGCGAATATAAAGTAGGGAGGAAAGGGTGATCTAGCTTCCTCAATATATCTCTTTCCGTCTGAGCCCTCCCGATCTTCTTCCGCCTTGCCAAGAACTCGTTGTCCATGACTTTTATAGCAAATAGACAGTTTGTATCGATCAGCTCAGCAAGATATACCGTTCCAATGTCACCGCAACCAAGCTTCTTTAAGAGATTGAAGTGCTTCAAGCTCACAATTCCATGTTGCATCCTGACCTGTTGAATTGCTTTCCACCTCACATCCTTTGACATGTGCGGGCGATCCCAACTGATGGTAGTGCTGCTTCTGCACTCATCAAGGTTGTCCTTTGAACTCTGGGTAAACTCATCCGTGTCTCTGAAATTTGAGTTCCCTCTTCCCATGGCAGCTTCCTTAGATTTGTTTGCGATGTTGGGATTATATGTTGGAGTGTTAATATCAGATAAGACATTAATGTTTGGGCTCATTTCAGCACAAGGACTAATGACAGCAGACAATGGCGAGAGTTCTGCGCTGACACGCATAACAGGAGACAGCTCAGCCCCGGGATTTGCACCAAGGGACAATGGTGACTCTTCTTCTACTTCTTCACATTCATTGTTCAGTACGCAGTTGCATCTTGGACAAACTATATGGTTTGAGCCCGGATACAAAACATTGTTGAATTCACTCCGAGTATCCGCTGGGCTATTAGCAGAACTTGCATCCTTTTTCGACTTCCTCTTCACGAAGTTCTTTCTCTTGATAACCGGTTTGACTAGACGAGAAACACTCTTGGTTGGTTTCTTTACATGTTTTCCCTTGGCTAAGCCTGCAGATGGAACTGTCTGCAAATCAACCTTTCGCCCTCCCTTTGAAGCCGACGCTTTCTCTTCTAATTTGGTTGACTTTGATGTGGATCCTTTGTTCACTGGCTTGGAAGGGGTATGACAAATATTCACGGGCTCTCGTGTACCACTAATACGATTAGGTGATGCTAGGACGGTTTCAACGCATGTAACCATGGGCTTACCTGTTTCTCCATTGTTCTTGGCATCACTGGAGCGCGATGCAAAAGGCAGAGGTCCATGCTCATACCTTAGTGTCATCTCCGTCAGAGAATCTCTACTTGGACACTCACTTGAAGCAGAAAACATTGGAGTATCTATTGGACTAATCTTAGCCATCTTCAAGAAGTTATCGTTTGGAATTGGTGAAGATGATACCGAAAAAGAGAAGAGCATTTGATCCTGTGAAATTTCGATAACCCTCTCCGTTAGCTTAGAGCTAACTCTGGCCCTGATACTGGAAGGACTTGGTTCCTCTGGGATGAAGGATATCTCAAGCAAACCCTCCCTATCTTCATATTGAGAAGCGACAGATGAACTGTCTTCCACTGATGCATTCTTGTATAGTGTCATGACCTGACCAGCTTTCGAAGAACCACCTGACTTCACTGACCTTTTCACGGAAGTCAATTGTGATGCTTGAGAAATGCATAACCCTCTGAATGCCTTTTTGAGACTCGAGCGTTTAGAAGCTTCAAGGTCGTGAGCCGAAGAGCTACTAGCTCCAACTGGCTTCTTCGAGGAATTCCTCTTGGAGGCGATACCACTCCGAGGAGAATGAACAATCCTTTGAGATGATCCGTGACGATTAAATATCCCAAAATTTTGGTTAAGATCATCTTGTAAAGAACTCACGCACCCCAAATTTGAATTAAGAGATCTTCGATCTTTTTCGTCTGTTCTCAAATCAGATTTTTGATGATGGATGCCTTTATAATGCTCCAACCGATTCAACTCTTCCTCATCTAACTCAAGAATTTCACTACTACTGCGAAATGAACTTCTATGTGCCATTTTGATGACTTTTCATACAAACCCCAAAACATCAAAATTGTTGGTGAAGATGATGTTGCAAGCATCCATTGCATATGCCAATGCATTAAATTAAAAAGGAAGCTCACATCCTCAAATATCAAGCCTCGTAAGCATCTTCTGGTGGAAAAATGCAGACATGAATCAAAATAAGTCAAGAGATCAAAACACAGGATGTAAAAGTATAGACATAAATCAAGCACAGAGTTGGGCAAGAAGAAAGCCCCAACCCAAAGCAAGAACAATACAGAGTATTACTTAATTACAGTATGTAAGAGAAGGTCGGCCTGCAAGATTAGGTCGTAATCATTTAATAATGAATTCAACGACCACATATGCCATTAAGCTTATATCTTCCATCTATGACTTTTCCACTTTGCAGAAAATTACTCTTTATCAGCAAATTTACACTTAGCCACCCGACATCCAAAGTTTACAATTTTTTTTATTAGGTGAGAATTTGAGTTCAAATATCTAAAACTTGAAGCTCGGCCGACAGATGGGAGAACAGTCTAAAAACCATAAGATACAACAATACAGACCGGTGCAAACTCAGGCAAACGCACTTTGTAAAAACCGAAATCAAGCAGACCTAAACCCAATTGGATGTGGACGAACACGTCGGACGAAGTCAAGCCCCACTCTGAAGCAGAACCGTTGGCCAGCGGTACATCAGGTTTCGATCATCCTGTGGGCAATGAGGACGAAACTCCAGGGAAGCAGTCAACCCGAATAGTGGAGACGTCATGATACACACTACCATGATTCTAACCTATCCCAACTCCGACAGTCAGAACCAAATCCACGGAGAAGATCGCCAATTCACGTCATCGCAGAGCCGCACACGGCCTGAGTAAAGAGCACCTAGAAACTCTATTCGAATTTAATAAACCCTAATGAGATTTAGTACACACCCATACGAGTTGGATTTGATACCCTTGCGGGATTTTAATCAATATATGTATCCGATAATTTTTTATTAAAAAGGCTACTGATTTTTATTTTTTCCCCTTTTTTTAATGTTTTGGGGAGCTTTGGACGAAGGAACACCGAAAGGGCCCAAACAACGGAACACCCAAGGACCTGGGAGGCAGGAGATGAGGAGATAACGCTGGCATCGGCCATGGCGGGCAAAGAGGAGATCAGTGGTGGCCGAATAGGTGGACGATCCAAGAAAGGAAGGGGAACATCAGCACGAACCGACCGATTTGGGAGGCAGACCGGGAAGAATATGGGCAAGAGTGGCGGGATTAGAAAGGAGGAGGAAGAAAACAGGCGATGGGGAGATAGAAACGGTCACCGGATAAACTAGAAGGGGCGGGGAAGTTTGAAGGTGGGTGGTTCGCAAGCAGGAAGTAAGCCGGTGAGGTCGGCTGAGACGGCGGCCTAGAGACTAAGCGGGTGGCACCGGATTGGACAAGGGAGGCCGACAGATTGGGCGAGCTGACCAATAGATTGGGCGAGCCGAAGATGGTCAAACAAGAAGCGGAAGACGCTGGGCTGGAGGAGGAGGATACATCGCGGATCTGGACGCCGGGTGGAAGAGGAGGCCGGAGCCGCGCTCGAGCCACCAAGGACGAAGGCAGATCCGAAGGTTGGGGGAGACTTTTGGAGGTGCGCGCATTCTATCTCCCCAAAAGGGGTTTTTTCCAACAACACTAAGTTCCAAAGTTTACAATCAATTTAACACATACTCCCTCCGTTCACAAATATAAGGGTTTGACTTTTTTGTACGTTTTTTAAGAATATTATATTTAATATTAATAAGTATAAAAAAAGTTAATATTTAAAATAATATTATACTTAATATTAATAAGTATAATATTATTTTAAAAAAATAATAAAAAAAGTTAATATTTTATATAGTTTTTATCTCCTTAAAATACGTGCATGAAAATCAAACGACTTATATTTGTGAACGGAGGGAGTACATTTAACCATTTCGAAATGGCTCACCGAAAATGAATTGTGGGTAGTATTCATAGGTCATAAAACTTTTTTTGAGAAAAAATAGTGCACATAGTCAAAAGTCCATCATTGATTGTTAGCAAAAGAAAAACTCTTGACATTTGACAAATGTTTACGAATGAATCGGCGTGTCAAGTTGTTTACGAATGGTAAAATGCATTTTTGCTTATAAAAGGCGGTTTTACACAAAATGGATGGATGAAGGGTGGCTTTGCTTCCCTACTTGATCAAAGCGCAATACAGTACATTATACAATATCACAGCTGAAATTGAAATATAACAACTTCAGTCTAAAAAAATGCAGCGAAAGAGTAAATAACAAGATGAACAACCATATATTAAAGTAAAAGAAAAGATAGCACCAAAAAAAAAAAAAAGTAAAAGAAAAGAAAAAACACACAGCAAGCTCCCAAATGAAGGGATCATCACCCAATAAAATGCAGTTACACCACACAAGATTAATTTCTACAAATCCAAACACAAAAAGGCAGGGACAGTAAACGCAATTACAATGTTTGCAGAGTAGAATTTCGAAAAATAATAACAAGGGAAACAGTTTGCAAGTTGAAGAAACAAGATCACACACACTCATATAAATCTGATTCATCTTCAATGATCAAGAGGTATATTATATCGGCTGGAGAGACTCTAAAGTGTGAACAATCAAAATGAAAAACAGGATAAATTAAAGCAGCGAGATTGATAAAAAGAGGTAACCTGAAGGGGATTTCAAGATTAGATCAGCTGGAGAAGCCCCCAAATTGCGACGCGATTGATAGTAGAAAGGGAGAGAAAACCAAGAAAAGGAAACAAAAAGAAGAAAGATTGGAAAATTAAACCAAATATAAAGAGAAATGGAGGTTTTGAAGCGATAAAGAGATGAATGGGGACGCACTACTCGTCTATTTCTACTGAATTGTTTACTTGGATTTGCATAAACATCTGAGAGTTTGGAACTTTGGAGTATAATTCTATGAGGGGATGCCACTTTCACATTTGAAATTGATGGCTTTGGCCCTTCTGGGGAATGGTGGGTTGCACGTTAGATGAATATTCATCGTCGTCTTCATGTAAACCAAACCTAAAAAAAAGAATTGCCTTTTCAATTCCCATTTCCCAGCCTTCGATTTCTTCTTTCTTTATCGATTTGTTTCATTTTGTATTTTATTGTTTAAATTTGGAATCTACTCCGTATTCTCTTAATATCCCGTTCGTTATTTTAGCTTTTTTTTTTTGTTTTTTTGTTTTTGTTTTTTTTTTGAAAAAACAATAATTTGGGAGGCGTCTGCTACGACTAGTCCGCCAACCAATAACGTCCTTGTGAACGAGAGTTAGAAACTCAAGATGTTTAGTCTACGGAGTTGAAGGGGCCGAACGATGAATCCTAGCACCACCATCAGCAATTGCGTTGATTTTCCTGAAAATGTGTTTGAAGGAGATTGAATGAAAAGCTTGGGCCACCATCGGGTATCAGCAATCACCATGTCGATCTCCCACAGACAACTCCATGCGTTCTTAAGAGCATTGATGAGGGTGATGTTGTCCCCTTCAACTTGAACATGCAAGAATCCAAGCTCTATTGCACGTTGAACGCCTACAAGGAGCGCCATTGCCTCTTAAGCCAATGCAGACTCCACTCTGGAGCGAAGGGCATCTGCATCCATCACTGTGCCCCTACAATCTCTAATAACATAGCAAGCAACCGCATCCGTCTTTGTCACCCAAGATCCATCAAAATTTATTTTCATAACCCCTGTCGGTGGGGGTTCCCATCGAATGATCCTTTTTCTTCTTGGTCGTGTCGTATTTATGTCCTTATGTGGTGTAGTCTTGACTTCTCTTTTTTTGGCTTCATCCCAATTGCGGATTTGCAATTTGACATATTCTTCCCATCTGGTTTCTGTTATAACAGTAAGGTCATTAAATACTACCTTATTGCGAAATATCCAGACACACCACCAAGTGGTTGCAAGTTTAGCTCGGTCTTTTTTATTAAGTTTCTCGAATATTTCGTAGACCTTCTGTTCGAACGATATTACTTGTTGGTTTTTTGTATGTATATCATTCCTTATTTTCGTATCCATTTTTTGTAGGAGGTTTGTGGTGCACGGACATTCCATAAACAAATGTGTTGTGTCTTCTCTTGCTTGGTTACAAAGGGCACAAGTTTGGGGAACTGCAACCCTCTGTTGGCCAGTCTCTGTTTAGTTGGTAATCCATTAACCATGAGTTTCCACATAAAGTTTTTAATTTTTGGCAATGCATCAATTTTCCAAATCCATTCGTAGTCTAGTGTCGGTCTTTGTTGGGTTCTTGTAATAAGTGTCATGGCACTAGCAGTAGAGAACCATCCATTCATACTGGTTTTCCAGTATAATCTGTCATGAATCGCATTTGTTAGGATCCTGGTTGATTCGATTTGGTCAATTATATCATGCGGTAGTTTTTGTCGTAGCTCTTGTAGATTCCATGTTCGGTTTGGTGTAATGAAATTTTCTACTCGTGTGTTGTCAAAGGATTGTCCAGGTAAAATATGATACTTCAAGGGATAGTCTCCTGCCCAACAGTCCTCCCAGAAACGAATAGAGTGTCCATTTCCAATCTGTCAATGTAGTCCTTTACAGAATTCTTGTTTAATGCTCATTAATTTGTTCCACTGCCATGATGCTCCTGATTTTTTTTTGTATTCCCAAAGTGTCTTTTCTTTCATGTATTTTGCTTTAACCAGCTTAACCCATATATTATGCGGTTCATCTAATATTTTCCAAAGTAATTTCATTTGTAGTGCTTTGTTCATATCTTTTGATTTTCTTATTCCAAGTCCTCCAAAAGATTTTGGTCTGCATATTTTATCCCATCCAACTATTGGTTTGTAGTTTCTGTCTTTGTTCCAGAGAAAGGTCCGATTTATTTGATCCAGCTCTTGATGAATTTGTGTCAGGAGCAGGAAGCTTTGCATTACTTAATTTGGTTTGGTGGCTAGGTTCACTTTAATGAGGACAGAACGCCCTTGTTGACAAAGCAAATTTCCTTTCCATTTCGTCAGCTGTTTAGTTGTTTTACCAAATGTGTCCTCAAATGTTTGTCTATTTATTCTCCCGTTTATGATCGGACAGCCTAAATACTTGTCCAAAGTTTGTTGGTTGGGGATTTGAAGTATTCTTTGTATATTTTGTTTCTGTGGATTTGTAACTCCAAATGTGGTTTGGAAGGCAGACTTATGAAAATTTACCTTCTGTCCAAAGATAGTACAATACTCATCGATGATTATCTTCATTTAGGTACAGGATTCTTCAGACGCTTTTCCAAAAATCATAATGTCATCTGCAAATGACAAGAATGGGATCCGGGGTCCATGTCTAATGGGTTCAAATCCAACACTGGTGCTATTTAATTCACACTGATGTTGAAGTTTTCTTTCCAGTATTTCAGCTGAGATGATGAAAAGATGGAGTGGGATGGGATCTCCTTGTCTGAGTCCTCGTTGCGGTTGGAAGGTGTCTGCAGGGATGTCATTCATTAGGACCGAAAATGATACAGTTGTTACACATTGTTTTATCCAAGAGATGAACCTTTGGCAAAAACCAAAATTTTCAAGGACCGTGAATAAGAAATCCTAGTCAACTCGATCGTAGGCCTTTTTCATATCAAGTTTCATAGCAATCCAACCCTCTTTTCCTTTTCTTGATTTGAATGAGTGAAAGATCTCGTGTGCTATTAGAATATTATCTTGAATAGCTTGGTCAGAAACAAAGGCTCATTGTAAATGGTGTATAATTTTACCGAGAACTTTTTTTAGTCTCTCTACTATAATCTTTGCTATGATTTTGTAAATGATATTGCATAGGCTTATGGGTCTATAATGACTCGTTGTTTTTGGATTATCACATTTCGGGGTTAATGTAATAAAAGTCTGGTTTATTTGCTTAAGAATTCTTCCAGAATGAAAGAAACTTTTTACCGCCCTCGTGATGGAGGGACCAACAATGGACCAGTATGTTTGATAAAGTTCTGTTGTCATTCCGTCTGGTCCTGGTGATTTCTGCTTTCCAAATGCAAAGACTGTTTCTTTTATTTCTGCATTGGTTACTTGTTGTGTCAACATTTCATTGTCCGTTTGTGTTATCTTCGTGTCTATGAAGGTAAGGTATTCCGTTATCATATCATGTTGCGCATTCTCTTTTCGGAATCTTGCTTGGAAGTCTCTTTTTATTTCTTTAGATATGTTTTCTTCCCCTTTTATAACGATCCCTTCCATGGTTGTTATTTTCCTAATGGTTTTTCTGTTTCTTTTTCCTGTTGTTATTTTGTGAAAATATCCCGAGTTCGTGTCATTCAGGTTTAGATGTTTTACTTTGGCTCTTTGCCCCCAATACTTCTTATGATAGTCAAGAAGTCTCTCCCTCTTCAATAATAATCTTGTTTGTTTGCCATTATTTTGGTCTGTTGGTGACTTAGCATTTTGTAGTAATGTTGCCCGTACAAGTTTATTATTTTTTACAAATATTTCTAACATATTTTTCAAGGATATGGATGAAAATATATAATCAACTAAAACTTACAATAATAAGCCGAAAAATAAAAACACGCTAAAAAAATATATAATAAGTAATCTCTAAAAATGATACTCCAGTTACCTAAAACTTACAAATATTTCTAACATATTTTCCAAGGATATGGAGTAGAAGAAAATGAATAAAAGGGTACCAGCGCGTTGGATCGACGCGTTCGACCGACGGGTTATGGGTTCAAGTGACCCGTTGGGTCAAAACATAAATAAAAAAAATAAAAATAAGAGGGGAATAAGGGATTGAACTGATTTTCCAGTTACTTACATATTCTTTCGAAGAAAAGTAATCAAAGCCCACGTAGTTCTTTTACAAGTACTTGAATCCCCGCTTACCTTCTCGTGGCGCCTCCATCTGAGCTCTCGATCGACGTATTGTCATCGTCAAATCTTTCATCGGGATCTGATTTGGTGGAGAGGTGGTTCGTTTGGATTCTAACTCAACCCGCTTCCAATCGCTTAATCGAACTTGCATCTCGAAGTTCTTCAAGAGTATAGACAATCTCTTAACTAACTCAAAAACGGTACAAACGAACAAAAATATGATTCGGAAAACGAAAATAATTTAGGAACATCAAGTAGGAAATCATAACTACTAAATAATAAAATATAATTTTACAAGCGGCTTGCTTCACCTTCTTCATTTGCCCACTGGTTAAGGTGTTTAATTTGAATGTACTTTCTCATATTGTCATATCCCAAATTGTTTCTCATTTTATAACCATGAGAATAAAATCGACAAACAGCCATATAATAATCATTACCGAAAATTTTTCTTCTCGCTAAAAATGCTTCGAAAACAAGTTATCACGAACATTTTCTTAAAAAAAATGTGAATGTTTAGAGGTATTTAATATTTATAGAGATGACTCTCGCCTCGAACTCGTTCATTTTCTAAACAAGCTAAGGGAGCACACTTTTAAGCTCGATTCACTCGATTTAAGCTCGAATACCTCAAATTTTGTGAAATTTTTAAAAGTTTCCATCAAGTTAGTTAATGCTCGAAAAAAGTCTGACTCAAGCTCGTTAATTTCCTAAACAAGTCAAATATAAGCACATTTTTAAGCTCGAGTTCAAATTTAGACTCAAGTCGAGCTCAAGTCATTTATAAATGAGCTGAATATAAACTAGTAATACTTGGCTCGTTCAGCTCGAATAAAATGCTTAATCCCAAGCATAATCTCAGATCCTGCCATGTGCTAAAGAGCACAAATCTGCAACGAATGAAATGCTTAATGCCAACTCTTCCTAGTCGCGTATATGCAAGAATAACGAGCTAGAAAAGACTGTCAAAGTTTACGCCTAAAAGTACAAACAATGTTCGATCCAGAGCTCCGATAGAGCAAGTTAAACAAACCCTATTGGCACTGGCAGTGCAAAGAACACAACTCAAACCAATGAGTAACCAAAATACGTTTTAAAAAATTCCACAGTACCATATGCCTTGATTCTAGCAAAAGTAAATTGGCAGAAAACTACATCTTTCTATGACCAGTCACCAAATAGAACAGAGATTGTCATCCATAAATGTACAGGTCTCCAAGAGCCCTGCCGGACCCGGCTTCCTCGCAACCTAACCATTACGGCTCAAGCAGCGGGTACCCTCATCTTCGATGATGAAACTTAGAAAGCCGACAAGGCCTATTAGAGAATTTGGAAAAATTGTACTGCTCAGATGTTTATCACCTGTTTTGATATAACAAATCTCACCTCCTTTTCTGCTATTTGGCACTACACCTGATCAAATGAGAGATGAAGGGAAGGAGAGAAAACAGAAGCCAGCGTACAAGAAGAGTGTCCGAATCCAGCCCTTCTTTGCACCCATGTTAATATTGTAATAAAAACACCACTCTATAATGAGAATAAATAGGAAACCATACACGTCGTTGTCGTCACCTGGCTGCTGCTGTTCCTCTGCTGGCTACACTTGGTTCACTTGGACTCCTGCTTTCCGGCACCGCAGTGGAAACAGTCTTTTTCCCATTTGTCTAGATGAGTGAATTAGATCTCCAGGATGGAGGGAATTTTAGTGTGGTGGTTCCGTTATGATCCGTTTACTGCCATCTCAGGGGAGGAATTGGGTGGTAATGACTGGCAATCTTCTCTTTCCAAATGCCCATCTTCTGAGGTACTCGGTTTATCATCAGAGCAGTTTCTGCGGCTATCCTCTTCTCTCTGGTCGTCGGACGAACAGTTCCTCTGTTCAGGGCTATTTCTACAAGCTTCAGCAGCTTTGTTTGCCTGGGGATTTTCTTTTTCTGCGTTCTTCTTTGCTTCAGCACCCCGGGAAGTCGCATGGATAATGTTTGCAGCCTTCTTATTAGGCAAGACCGCCTGGCTAAGGGTGGAACACAAGGCTGCAAACACACTGTCCTTTGATTTTGGGTTTCTGTCAATACGTTGTTTTTTTATTTGCCCCGGCTCCCCCTTAGAACCCAATTTTCTCTTTAAACAAACGGTGCCGAGCACTCCATCATCGGCATCAGATGTCTCTGTCTGCCGTCTAGGTGGTGGCTTGTAATCTTCGTCATCCTCGTCATCATCATAATCCACGAGTCCAGCAGTTCTTGGGGAGCTGATTTCAGGAATAGGAATCACAAATCCAGCAGACATGAAAGAAGGGGAAAACATTTTTCGGGGAGTATGTTTACCTTGATGATTGAGAATTTGTGGAAGCACCATTTGGTGAAGGTTGGGCCTGTATCCTACGGTTATTAGACATGGATGCTGATGCTGTATCTTCCTCATCACTAAATTACACAAGGAATATTAGCAACAGATATTATAAATAACACATACATTGCAACATCAGAATATAACCTATCCTCGTTGAAATAGTCTTCCTCTTCTTTCTCCAAAGCACGTTCATCCACTCGCTTTCTAGACTCAGCTGCAGTAATGGAGCTATTGTTTTCTGAAGTGTCAAGTGACTGCAATATAAAAGTTTTAAATTACTGTTAAAAGCACGGCCTAACAAACCATTGCTTCACCATTGTCTGTCCAAAAGGCCTTCCAAGCACATTAATAGAATACCTGCTCATGTTTGACTCTCAAAGCATGAAGAGGTACCCAGTTTTCATACTTGCTCAGCTGATCCCAGAAAGAATCAACAACATACTTGACCAGTGTCTTGATATTTTCCTGCACAAAGTATCTTAAATGACGTTCCTTGCCAACTACACAGAACAAGTTGGGTGAAGTGTGAAACGTGAATTAGGCTTTAAGCAATACATACCTTCCTTATGTACTCAAAGAGCTCAAGAACTGCAGAATTCAGCAAATTATATCGATTTCCATTTGCAACAAATGCATCCACTATGGGTTTCAGAATGTTGTGCTTAACAATGTAAGTACTCACATGTTCATCCTGCAATATACCACAATTTGGTCAATATTACTTGTGCAGTATTTGATCATGCTTTTTCCCTTTCCAAAACAACTTTTTTTATAAAACTATTTTCCCTTCTCATCCACAAGATAAGAGAGGGCAAAGGTCAGTAGCTTTAGCAACGGCGAAGGTTTTCTTCAGTTTGAATACAAAAGAATCAAACAGAGCAAATTTACCAGATTGTCCCATACAATACACTTGAAAACCCAAAACGAAGAAGCTGATGGAAATAGGAACTTCGTCAAATGTTTGCAATATCGAAAGATACGCCTACAGTGCATCCTTCAATAAATTCCTATTGTAAATCTTAAAACAACATAGCTATATGAAGTGCACATTCGTGACAAATGACGATATGTTGTCCAAATAAAAAATGTTTTAAGAAAAACTGGACTTGTCCCCTTTTCAAGTGTCCATCGTGTGCCGGACCATGGGTACAGAATTCATATAGCCTAACACTCCAAGAATACCTGGCCTGAACTTCCCATCCTCCATTTCCAACTAAACATGATAAAATACTAACCAATATACCCTTCCATACCATCATCCACAGAACATCCCATATAACCTTCTAATCATAATTCAACTGCAGTGGACTTTTGATCTACCAAACACAACCTATGTCAAGGCATCTTGCAACATATTGCGAGTCAATCCCAACATCAATGACAGAGAAGTACATTTACCATAAGAAAATTCCAATATTCCCAATCAGTGTTGCATTAAGGTAAACAAGTTTTTTTGAGGGACAGGGTTAGACAGAAGAAAATATGCATGGCAAAGAATGATTATCAATATCTGAGCAGTAAAGGGGAAAGAAAGCAGTATGGCAAGAAACCCAAAATACAAGAAACAGGAATACGATTGAAAAACATAGTTTATAGAACAAACTTACAGTACGGGAAATAATTGTACGAACAAATCGCACAGCTGCAACTACAAGGTACTGTTCCCTTCTTCGAGTAAGATATAAAACTTTATCTATTGAATTGTTAAGAAGAAAATTGCACCTGAAATACAGAAGAAAACAGTTTACATAAACGTACACTCAGTGTATGTCCATCAGGAGGTTATAGATTAAAGGGAGGTTACTTTATCCTGTAAGGATGGTGTAGAACACAAAAGCACAGCAATTCGCAAATGTTGAGTAGAATCTCTGGCTTTATGCTAGGCTGTTTCACAATATTTAGACCCACACATTTACCACGTACACATCCAGCTTCAGGACATGATGAAGTAATTACATCAATCAGCTGACCCAAGTGCTTCTCATAAAAATCTCTACAATGGTATCTTTCTGCATCATAAAAGCACAATACATGGTCAACAATAGAATTGACATCCAAAATTTTATAAGAATATTTTATCTTACAAGCACAGTTCACTGATTAAAAAAATTACTGGTTCAAAAGCTTGGCATTAATAATTTAATTCAAAATAAACATTGAAATTCACACCTGCAGACATAAATTTAAACAAATTGCAGCCTCAATATGCAGATAAATGACAAATAAATCCGAAAAATGTATGCCATATAGTAGTTTAGTAGTAAAGAAAATTAGGGAACGGGTTGTCAGGTTTTCAAGTCATCAAGCTGCAATAGGAAGTCACACCTCCAAATCACATAATAATCATTTTGAAACAAAACTAGTACAGGTATGCAGCATGCCACATTTTTTATAATACACAAATAGTGAATAGTTTCATTTTATCTAATAGTGAACAGTTTCATTTTTTTATAAAATAAATAGATAATTAATTGATGGTTATGCACTTATGCATAACATATTGTGAAATTGAAACTAAGGCGTAATTGATTTATAAACCTCATATTTTGCAAAGGAAAAATATTCATTCAGAATTGTGGCACATAGATCAATAAAATAAAAATAATGCCATATGAGTTAATACTCCCTCCGTCTCAAAATTTAAGTCGTTTCAGGATTTTGCACAAGTTTTAATAAAACACTCATCCATCAATCAACATCATCATTCCACTAACTTTTCCATAAATTTTATTATTTTTTAACACCCACTACATTTTTTATCCAATCAAAATCTTTAAAAAATTCAACAACACACAAATCGATACAAATCATTACTATCCCCTACCTAGAAAACCTAAAACGACCTAAATTTTGATACAAGATTTAAAGGCTAAAACGACATGAATTTTGAGACGGAGGGAGTATTATGTTGAAATATACACCCTCTGTTTCTTTTTATTTGTCGTTTTACTGTTCACCACGTTTTACTATTCATCATTCCATAAAAACGTGATGAATAGTAAAACGACAAATAAAAAGAAACAGAGGGAGTGTAAAAAAAATCATTAGTAAAAAATTGATGTAGGTTATATTGATAAGGTGGAACTCTTTAAAAAAAAAAATGGTAAACTGGAACTCTTAAAATTAAAAAGAAACAGAGGGAGTGTAAAAAAATCATTAGTAAAAAATTGATGTAGGTTAAGTTGATTAGGTGGAACTCTTTAAAAAAAAAATTGGTAAACTGGAACTCTTAAAATTAAGGTGGTGATGAAAAAGAACTGGTCTACGACCAATATTGAAGAGGGCAAGAAGATGCGACCCTCCCCCACTCTCAACAACAACAACCGAGTATATCCAACAATGGTGCAGCACATCCCCCACTCTCGACAATAAATCAAAATAAACAAACAAAAAGATAACTAGATCCTCAATCCCAACTTCTTAAGAGCACTAAAAAGTTGACCAAATTTGTCACACTTACCTTCCAAGCACAAGAAGGTTGTTAAAGAGAGTGGAAATCTGAGGAAGTAGCACAAGGTCATGTAAGGATGATTATGCAAATGCTCAATTATAAAAACAATGGTTTCATGCAAACATGTATTCAAAATTCATAGATTTCAAAATGCAAAAGAATTAACTATGGATAAAATTACGCAACAAACAAGCAGAAAATCCTAAAAAGCAGAAGCCTGTCAAGACAAGTATTCCAATAAAAATCCCTACACGCAACATAAAAGTGTAACAAGCATGCAGAAAAAAGGAACATAAGATAGAAAATCACCCACCAGTGATCCTTGCACCTGTGGGCCAGACAATGTATATGAATCCAACAAGCTGCGAAGAATTTCAAGAAATTGGCAATGCATATCATCCCCAAAATCTGTAATCATACCTTGAACCTGCAAAAAATTAACCAAAAGAATCATTAGCTGTCTCGAAATATAAAGATGCTCCTCTTCCACTACTATTCCCCTCCCAACACTTTAAAATACTAATAATAAGTATGAAATAAAAACAAATTAATAATAAAAAAAAAGTTCCTATTTTGCTATATTTTTAACTTCTTACAAAACATCCAAATCCTAAAAGGACTTATATCTTTGAACGGAGGTCGTATATGACAAGTTGTTCCTCTCTTCTGCTACTATACCCCTTGACCCTCGCTTGTTCAAAAAAAAAAAATTCAAACGATGAACCTACTATTCCCCTCCCAACATTTAAAATATATGATAAGTTGCTCCTCTCCTCTACCACTTCACCCCTTGCTTTTTCCCAAAAAAACAAAAAAAAAACCACTGAACCTACTACATGAATGGATACAAGCATAGAAAAATCAAATACTCAATCAACAAGAATGGCATCCAGAATAATGACAAAAAAGAAGAGCAAACAAACACCCAGGCATTGAAACAGTGACATCTTCATGAAAGAATAAAATAGCATATGATACTAGCCTCTGGAGATTGAAGAGTGAGAAAGGAAACAAATGCTCAACCATATCGTCCTCTACAGAATCCAAAAGTGCAAGTTTCAGAAAATCTACACATAGACCTTCCTTACCCCCCCCCCCCCCCCCCAGTTTCTGTTCTGTTCACCTCGATCAGATCCACAGATCCTGTAAATGGAGCATCTCAAAGATCTTTCTCGTATGTTATCCTAAACAAGTGCAAAACCCACCTTGCCATTACCTTCTAACCTAATACTATTTCACACCCGCTCATACAAAATAATGTCCCCTTTTCCATAACTTGGCCCTTCAGAGCTTGATGATAAATGTTTAAAGATCAGATACATGAAAACAAACAGTGGGTCCATGGCATGTCAGTTACACAATTAAACAGACACTCTTTGGCCATTCTGAACCACTTAATTTGAAATTTAAGTGGAAACTGCATCAAATAGAATTTATTACACCAGTGCAGCAGTCTAAACCAGTCACATGCGGTACCTTGTTTGAGAGCAACTGATGGCCATGAACATATTGACTGGCACTTTCTAAGTCATGGAACTCTCATATATATACACAACGGGAGGGTGGTAAACCAAATAATTAGTGCAATAGCCTACACCAGCCAAAATCAGGTGGGAACAACATACTTGTTTATAACCTTTCTTTACCATTATATACAGCTAAAGAAATCAAATAATAATTTTGAAACTATGGCCCCTTTAACTTTTTATCGATCTCCGACTTATGTATACATGGCATGTATCCATAGTATTACAAAATTTTGACTACTTTGAGTAACACATGAAAAGAATCAATTTGTATATTTAGTATTCATAGATACTGAGACTACCTCTTAGTACACTAGAAGGAAAAGATGGTGAATATAAATGAATTTAGAATTTTGTACCAAGAGTCCAAGAAGAGGGATTCCCTCAGGTCGAATGACAAAAGAACGCAGCAGGGTAGGATCCTGATTCATGAAAAATATAAGAATGTCTGTCCTGCAACCATGAGAAATGAAACACAATTTAATAGAAACCCCCAAACAGACTGATAATTTTGCAACCGATTGAACTATTAGTCCTACCCAGTTAACACAAGCCGTTTGTCCTCGCTCTGCAAAATGCCAACTATAATCTCAAACATGCCTTCATTGACAAGGTCCCTAGCACAATAAAGAAGCACCAACATACATTAAAAACTGAGACAATTGCAAAACCTCCATCAGGAGATAGGGGCATCACATACCTAAACAGTCGAAGTTGCTGGACCATCTGAAGACTCTTACTCAAAGAGCAGAATTCGTGCAAAAAGTATACCTGAGTTCATCAAAGACAGATAATAACATGAAAAACTGTCAGCAAAATGTACAAATTTGTGCAAGGAAGTAGGCTGCGTGAAGTTAAGGACCACATAGAGAACCATTTGCAACTTATTAAAACATACTTCATTTCAAGAAGGCTGGAAGATACATAATATAGAGGTCATCACAAACCCAACACTAGACTGGAATGGGGAATTCAATACCATTCTGCAGTAGAGCTCAACCCACTTGCAATTTTATATTTTTTCAATTCATAAAAGTTAAATGCATTAAATAAAAATACAAATTATTTAACAACTGGACATGATAAACATAATATAATATAATAATAAATTTTATTTATTTTCGGGGGGGGGGGAAATCCAGCCTTAAACTAGATGGTCCAGATCATCAACCAAATTGTTACAGGCAAGTTACTGGGATTTGATCATCCCAGTTAGCCAAGTTCTAAAAGGCAGATACTAATTGAAACAGTAAAGGATGGGGCATCGAAAAATTACCAAATTTTTCTTTGACTCTGCAGATGTTGAGGATGACCTCAACCTTGAAAATAACTCCTGAATAAATGTACTGTCGTCCTTTAACAAAGAAACAACCTGGAAAAATAGAAACCTCTTATCAGGTCCCTGAAAGTGACCAAAGAAGAAACAGGATCATGAAACCTGACGTTCGTTTCATATAAATTTCTTTCGTACAACAGCATTATTTGCATGTATCATGGAATTCAGTGTTGCAACCGTTGCTTCGTCCAAAACTCTGGGTAGAACCACATCCTATCATTAAAAAAAACATACTTCAAAACATTACCATCAACCCCAATAACAAAGGAAAGATGGTAAAAAACACTGAACATTAAAGACCCAGGATCGTACCTTCACATAACCAATTCTGTAAGTCTGATGCACCTTTGACAAAACAACGGAATCTTTGATAGGAATTGCCTGGGAATCAAAATCAAAACACCAATTGAATGAAGGTTCATTTGTGAGGAGTGAAAAAACAAGATCTTTTATTGCTTGCGTGCTGCTACTCTTTTACTTTTCCGATGAAAATGGAAAAGGAGTTGTTTTCAGATGACACACCTCCTTGAAAATCACATGTTCCTTGAGAAAACTGCGATGTTCAACATGAGGAACAAGAGGATCATCTGCAGGATAAAATGAAAGGATTTGTCACTACTGTGATACTATATAGTGGATGACGTTGCTAAATTCGTCCATTACTGCAATTTAATTGCCAGCAAGGTCCATTATCTAGTGTTAACAACAAATAATAATGCAATCATGAATCTTACGGGGCAATGAAAATTGTTACAAAAAGTTACAGTGCATTCAGGCAATGTCAATATTAAACAAGAAACTTGATCCTAACATCTTAATTTCGAGAAAATAGAAGGAAAAAGGCACCTAGTTCATTTTAAGTCTTCCCTTCCTTTCCTGCTGTTTATTTTAGGGAGATGGAGCCAGGGTTAAAGGGCAAGGGATAGGATAATTAATCTTTCAGATTCACAATATTACCATGATCAGCCATGGATGCGTATCTTCCAGCAATTGAAACAAAGCTACTGACCCTGGATTTTAAATGATAAATGATTTCTTGTTCTGGAAAAAAAGAAATCAAATGAAAGAGATACTAATAAAATCGTAGAAACTACAATCGGCAGGGAAAAATAAATTTTGCCTGACATATTCTTAATGAGACTATGGAGTTCATCAATACTTAATTGTAATATTCAGATGCTAAAGTGCGAAACTGTAAGAACAATAACATTCAAAGAGTAAAACACCTCACTCAACTAAAGAAACGTGTTTAATGAAACTTGACAGGATACAGACATCAGTAATCAATAAACATCTCAGATAGAAATAATTACAAATAGCAGGTATTTTAAGAAACAACCCAACAATACCCACTGTCCACAATAGAGTATCGATCAACAACTGCAACATGGAGAACAACTAATGGATAGACTAACAAATCTCCTCAGTATTACTAAAATATAACATTGTAACATACTAACATCAGTGACGCAAATCAATTTTAAACAGGCTTCATTCAGTGAGAAGATCATGAACTCACACTCAAGGGACCCGATGATGTCCATTATCAAATCATCACAAAAAATCTTTTCAAATATCGGCTGACTATTCAGTAATACTGCACTTGACACAAAAAAACCACTGATTAATAAAAGGCATGTAACTTAACAGGATCTCAGAAACAGCAGCATGAAATTAATATATGGCAGAGAACTCACTGATCCCCTTCACTATCTTATATATCACATGAAGGCTGTCAACATTTTCCAGATCTTCACAAATCCTAAACAGTTCCGTTAGCTTCCGGAAAAAATCTTGCTGCATGTTAGAATAGAACAATAGTAAGCAGTTTAGAAACTGAAAGAACCTCGAAAGTGCTTGTTTTTAATGGAAGATCCGTCAAATACTAAGTACTTTCGTGTAACACAATGCCCAAGTGAGACTAGTAAACAACACCCAGAATAATCCATCACTAAGAATGCAAATCAAGAACTCGTACAAACAGTTCAAAGCTTACATCGTGCAGGATAAGTTCTGTCACGCGCATTTGATCAGCAATGCCACAATCTGTAACAATCTGCTCAAAGAATAGTTTTGAGACTCCATTAGGCTGATGAGTATATATATGAAATCTCCATAATTTTGGAATAAGAAAACAAACAACGATGGTAAGAAGTCACGAATGGCAGATTTATGACCAAAAAAATCCAGGGTAACATGCAAGA
Source organism: Persicaria maculosa (assembly GCA_963922045.1). Lineage (NCBI taxonomy): Eukaryota > Viridiplantae > Streptophyta > Magnoliopsida > Caryophyllales > Polygonaceae > Persicaria > Persicaria maculosa. Next base: position 39,386,576 of record OY998258.1, on the reverse strand, counting down.
CAGAACCTGAACAAGCATACATACAAATGCAAATGCAAGCCAAACCAATACAGGTACTATGATTTGTAACAAACCCAGCGGACACAGATACATATGTGTGCCACCATAAAGATGTTCTCACACATAAACATCTACACAACCCCTGAGTTCAATATCAAACAGAGAAGTGGGGTCCCCCCCGCAGGATCACGAGCTTTAAATCGGAGGCTTTAAATTCCAAGACTCCTAACTAGTGCCCTAGTTCGTTTCAAATTACACATGAACCCAGATTGCACCCGTTCACCTTTGGTTCCCTGCTTTAATACAACTATTATTTCTTCCTTTGATAATAGATACTACCTCCGTTCAACAATATAAGTCCTTTTAAACATTTGCACACAAATTAAGAAAATCATAAACTTATTACTTTTATAACCCTCGTTAATTATCCACAACTAATAACATTTCATAAAGCAAGTCAAAAAGTTACTTTTCTCTTAACCCAATGCCTAGAAAATCTAAAAGGACTTATATTTCTACACAAAATTTTAAGCCTAAAAAGACATTTTTTAACGGAGGGAGTACCATCCAAAGCACTTCATACATCTCAAATATCTTATCATTGAGTCATACATAAGCACGTCTGTTAAGGCAGCTGAGTAGGTGACCATGGACAAAACCACATGTATTTAGCATATAATATTACTCATTTATCCTCAATTAAAATAAATCCTCATAATCCTCTTATTTCAGATATACAATTCACCCGCATTTATAATAAAGGAAGAAAATCTCCCTCATAGTTATATACTCCCTCCGTTCACCAAAACATGTCATTTTAACCCCCTGCACAATTTTTAAGAAAATCAACAAAATACTATTTTACCCTCATTTATTATACTACTTTTTTACTTTATTGAAAACTACAACTAAACCCACTAATCATTACAAGAGGTTTTTCATAAGGTAAGCCCAAACTACCTAAAATCACATGTTTTTCTGAACCAAATTGACACTCTAAAATGACATGTTTTGCCGAACAAAGGGAGTAATAAATTAGCCTCTTAGGCACCTCTCAGTTTGACAAACAAAATAAGCAAAGATCATCAAACTGCATATAAAAATCTACCCCTTAACCACATTCCCACCGCCTAAATACACATATACAGCCCAAGCACAAGAACTAAATGACAAAAGAAAACATAAAGAGTGAATACAAGTCACTCTCAAGTCTCAACTAATAATTTTGAACATTTATTGGGTGTCGGAGTATTATATACATAAGTGTTGAAGCAAAAAAAAAAAAAAAACTTCCATAAATAAAGCTCAACCTTCAAAATAAGTGGGAGTGTTGACAGTTCAACAGAAGGAAGCTCCCGCAACTCACTGTTCAGACTGTGATAAGAATCACCTGCACAAGCAGATACAGTATCAGGGCAGCAGAAGGGTAGCAAGGAGAGAGCTTTTGCTAACATAATCACAGCATAAAACCACTCAAAGACCCTCATCAATTGCATGTGGTCAAATAACTTGAATGGTACAATCCCTCAGAAAGATACAAGGGTTCTCGCCAGAAAAAGAAATCCAAAGTTGTGAAGCCAAACTATACATGGAAAGTAAGGGTGAAACTGCAAGATCAGATCATGTTACAAAAAAATAAGGACAAGATTTTAGTCACTGTGATTATTATTATATGCCCTTTGTCACAGATGGCATGAGTTCCAATGAGCCCGATATTACAATAACACATAACATTGGAAGCGTCAATTATTGGTCTACCCATTGAAATATAGTCGCTATAATGGAACATAACAAATATACGACTGAACTATGAATTCTCATAATATAAGTGATTAAGTGCAATCATAGTAATGACTACACTCCAGGACTATCAATAGTTCCTCCGCACAATATTCAACAACAGACATTAAATATGGTCATCTACTGGTCAGTGCTTCATTTATGTATTCCTACCAGCTTGCACTTTACAGAAGGCAACAAACAGCGATAGACAATAACAAGGAATTAAACACCTTTATTGCATAAAAGAAAACAAAGAATTAAAATTGCACAAAGGAAATATAAAATGAATATGGCCACTTTCAACAGGATAAAGCACCTTATTTTTTCCAAAAAGAGGATAATTTCAAGATCTATTACCTGAACCTTCAATTCCACTGTCACAAAGTATCGCTAACATGAAAATTTATTTTTCTAATAATAATAGAGCAACTTACCATTACCAGAACTAAAATGTAGAGTTCTTTGCACGCTGCCGATGTTATCCCTGCATGAAACAGGTATATCTATTCAAACGAGATTGTCAAATAGAGACACAAAAAAGCAAGAAATATGTTTGCAGTACCAAATGTAAGAGCACCCAGCTGTCTCCTGAAAACTAAGGGCTAACTCAGTGGATAGTTCTGGGTCCCTCCAGGATATAATTGTATCTGCAATATAGAAAAGAAACAAAGCATATCATATTTTATTCAAAAGAAATGCACAACAAATATTAGCCTATGAGACAATGAATACCTTCTTGTTTTCTGTATATATCATCTGGGCTGATACGGTGCATTAGTAAGGTTTCATTGTCTTCTTCATCAACAACAAACAAACCTAACTCTTCGGATCGCTGCACATAGCATTTCCATGTGTCAACAAAAATCTTGTAAACCTCACTAGTAAAGTGAAAGATGAAAAAGACAAAAACACAGAATAGGTCATATACAACACTGACCTCCAAGTAATCAACACTGACATGCCCTGTTCCTTGATCATCCCATTTGCCATCATCATTCAACCGGTAGACTTTAACTCGCTGAAAGTGCATTAAATGACAAATATTAAAGAAGATATACTTTTCTAGAATAATCATAACACAACTGCACCACCAGGGACACTCGATATTCAGTCCCAGCTAAACTCTAAACAGCATCCACAGCACGAAAACTCAACATAAAATAGAAGGAAATAATCAATTTCATAACAAAAACTTCATTTTTTTTTAACAATGTATGACCCACTGGATTTAAGACCAACACCAAAAAGACATCCGTAGAGGAAATTGGTAATAGCATAAAAGAAAGAAGCTGTATTGGAGGTGTTCCATATTGAGCAATAAGCATTAAACGCATCAATATATTTAATTACATAATTATGAACTCGTTTTGATTAGAAAACCATATCACTCATCTTGAAAGAGCATTCCCATCTTTCCATGAAATCCACATACTAAACAAGGGAACAACATCATGCTCCAACATAATTACACATGGCAATTACTATATTAAAGGACCTATGGAATATATACTTGGATCTAGATTGAGAAATGATATTGAAATCAATTATTCATAATTACTTGAGAACCCCAACTATCTTCAACCACAATCCTTTTTTTCCTTCAATCATAAGTCTAATACTTGGCATTATACTCAAATTAGAAGGGACTCTATCAAACCAAATTTATCACATTCTATAGCGAATCCAATGCAATAACTCACCCTAAACCAAGACTCACAGTCATCCTTGTGACCCTACCAAATATTCTAGCAAGGTTTTACACACCAATATTTTTCCGAATCTCTACTATATATTAATTCTTTTGCTTAAAGCCCTCAGTACAAGCTCCTCAATTGACTTACATGGAATACATCAGGATGCGTCAAATTCGAATCAAACATAAGATGTGACCAACATATGTCCTCTAATGAGCAGAATAAATAAATTATCAATTTCAACCTTTTGACATTTTCAACTAAATGCAAAATCACAATACGGCTCTCCAAAATAATGTATATGTATACATCCCTAGGAAGCAGAATTATTAGCAAAAAAATCCATATCGCTTCCTTTAGACTAACTAAACTTCTGCCTTCTGTCCAAAATGCAGTGAAAAAACAAAGTGGACAAATATGGATATCAATCAAAGACAATAGTAGTAAAAAAATATGAAATTGGGGGAAAAAATGAAGAAGCAAGCAAGCAACACCCATGTTTCACCCTGCTGATAATGTAGGCTATTACAATATAAAAAATATTAAAAACTTGCACAAATGGATGACCTAACTTGCTTATATCTGATATGAATGGATCCAACAAAATCTCCAGAATAAGAGTAACCATCTTCAGGTGTTTAAGAGTTAACAATCTTACTTGCCCACTCTGAAAAAAATCCTTAAAATATTTGTCTACATCAACAACAACAAAATAAGGGATAAACTACTCAGTGTCCAAAAAATAATCATGTCACCAAAAACTTAGGAAAAAATCACACTGTTTTAAACTACTCCGCGAAATGACACGCATTGCTCATGACCTAGGAATACCTTTAGGTGTTTCAATCGAGAAGAACAAGCTAAAGCAGGTAGCATATTGCCAAAACCGAATATCAATTTCGAACTAACAAGCCAAATTCTTCAGAAATCAATAACAAAACTACAACAAACTAACCCTCTAGGATTGATCAAACAGTGATATACACTACACCAAGCAAAGGGAAATCGAGAAGCAACAGCAAGTAATTCCAAGAGCAAAAATGGAGAATCAAGCAATAAAAACAAGCAAAGTCCAGGCATACAGTTGAGCAATTGATCCATTCACGAAACTAGAGGAAATAGCGAACACTCCAGTAAAGCCCCGACCTGCATCGAATTTGATGAAACGGGCGATTTCTCTTGAGCACCCATCGGAATGATTGTATATCTTCTTCAGCAGCTAGTAACACCCCAAGCAAGCTCCCTCCAATGAGACGCAAACCCGCCTCGCGCGCGTTTGGCAAATTAAGGAATTAGGGTTTACAAGGCTGAGAAGAGAGAGAGTATATGACCCAAATTTGAGGGCTCAGCTTCTACCTTTGATCAATTGGAAACCCTAACTGCCTTTATCGACAAATCTGAAGCCTTCGTTGCTCTCTGGCTCGCTCGCTCTCTCTCTCTCTCTCTCACCCGGCGTTTCCCTCGCTCTAGCTTCTTCCCTAGTACTCTCGCTTTCTCTCTCCTTGCGCTCGTCTTTCCCTATATGCAAAATAGAAACGTCCTCCATGATAGAACACGGGGTTATAATATGCCTTGGTTTGGACTGAAATTACGAAAGTGCCACTGGTTCTACAAACTACGCTGGTGTGTACGGCAGACGACGTTTGGGTGAGTTTATTTTATCCTCCTATATGGCTATATCTTAAATCTGAGTCATTTAGATGATAGTTAGGCTATCCACGTGGCGGCCTAGTTTGTTTGTTTTTTTTTTTCAACTAGTATTATTACCCGTGTGTTACGCGGTATTTTAATAAATATTATTTTATTATATATATTATCTTTGATTTTTTTAATTAAATTATGAAGATTAAAAATAACTTGATTGAAAACTTTCTAGGAAATCAATATACAATCCATTAAAATATCTTAATTAAATAAATAATATTGTTAATAAATTTAAAGATAAAAATAAACACAATTATGTTGCAACTAATAAAAATGTATAAAGCTTAATAAAATAAATAATCTATCCTATTATATTATTATTTAATAATTCAAGTTTCGTCTATGACCCACTAATAAATTTATATTAAAAATGAATATTTTTTAGATATGGATGAATATTTATATTACTGTAAAATCAGATTTGAAAATGCCAAAATCATAAATTTTAGAGTTGTTCATTGTTTGATTTAGTAGTAAAATATAGTCAAACTTTATCATATATGATCATATATCAATATAACTATGAAAATAGATGTGCATAAGACGTATGATAGAAAAAGTTTAATTAAACTTTATTTATTTTGTATTAATTAAGGAATGTCTTAAACCAGTAATTGATAGATGATAAATCTTTCTTATATTTAATAAATACCCAGTTGATAGGAAGTTCCATTTATTTTAATAGATTAGATTAAATCATTAATAGAGAGATTAAAAATCTCATTTATATTAAATAAATACATACTTGTTAGGATATTATATAAAAAAAATTAATTTAATATACATATAATAGAATAGATATTGTTTGTTTCGATTTTGTGTTAATTTAATGGACCTTGTTAAATGAGGTACGTGACTTTAAAATATAAAATCATTTATCTTATAGTCACACACCAATCATTGTTGATTTGTTAAGAAGAATTGAAGAATTGATACCATACCCATAAATTATCATGATTCTAATTTAATATATTCAGATGAAATCAAATCAACTATATCTAAGTTAATTTCAAATTAGCCAAATTCACATAAATTTATTTTTATTATAAACTAACGTGTCTAACTTGAATATTATAGGTTAATTTAAAATGCATAATTAAAAAATAATATCTTCTAAAACTATATCTATATATATCCCAATTGGGTAAAATCTCATCTAACCATGCTAGATTGAATAGAAAATACTTAGATATTTATTTAGTTTTGGATTTAAATTGGAATAATATAAAATAAAATAGAAATTGGAGGATTTTATATTGTGAAATTGGATTAATAATTAAGGATAAAATAATTTAAGGTATAATATTTTAAAAACAATTCATTATAAAATGATAGATATTCGAGTGTGATTAAATTATGTACGTTTACTTGCTCCGACATTTAGATAAATGTGGAAGATGATGGCCAAGGGTTTTTTAGATATTTTTTTTGAGATAAATTATTTATAAAATAACTTACGGTAAAATGATAAGATTTATGAGATATGAGGTTGAATATTTATGATAAAAATTAATTATTCATTAATTAAAATGGACACATAGGATGACACATGTATAAATAGATGGAGTTATCGTCTAACATGGCTTAAATTTATTGGATCATCATTAATTGACGTGGCAGAAACCCGGTCCAGATTGCACCACAGAACGACACGTAAGCGAATTCAACCAGAGCCCGCCACATAGGATTTTCACGCCTCTGTTTTAGTATTATACTAGTTTAGAACCCGCACTATTGTGCGGTCTATTTTTTAAAATTAATACATTTAATATTACAAAAATGTATAAAATATTTCTGTAAGTAAACTTTAAAATCTAAATACCCCTCACATCTAAACATTGTTAATTATTATATCGTTAACGGTAAAAAGGAAATCTATGGTAGCCTAGCCTTACCTTTATATCTTTCAATTTGTAATTAATTACTATCGGCATATATGAAAATCAAATCATAACCACCTGATCGGCAAATCCTATCGGTATATATTATTAGTTGTATGTATCCTATCGGTATATATGGTTATTTCTATTTATTAATTATTAATTACTCTATCATAGACTTGTCAAAACACGATCTGACCCGAAAAACTCGACCCGTACGCCTGGTAGTTTTACGGGTTAGAACCCGGTGTTTTTGACCCGAGACCCGAAATCGAACCGAACCCGAATTACCCGGTATTTTTATGGTCAAGACCCGGTAACCCATTGAGTCAGAATCGACCCGGTGAGTCATCACTTTGTAGACACCACAAAGGTACCAGATTGACCCCACACAGATTCGTCGTGCAATTGTATTCGTTAAGGACACTCATAAGTTAAATAACTTATATATTTTATAATTATAGTATGTTTAGAACACTTATTTGTATAAATATGATTTTTTTATGCTTAAAATATTAATATATTGTTATTATTATGATATCTATAAATTTAATTATAATATTATTATTTAGTTTAATTTGACATATTTATATTACAATTTAATTTTTATTTTATTTTAATATTTTTAAAAAATCTTCAAAAAGTTCAAGTTTTTTGACCCGGTGGGTCGACCCAAACCAGGGACAAACCCGGTTTGGCTCGACCCGAAATGACCGGTAACCCGATTGACATGGAACCCGATTTACCCGGGACTCGAATGACCCGATTGACATGTCTACTCTATCATTTATAAGGACATTAATTTGATTTGAAATTAATTAATTAACAAATTCTATCGGCATGTATGAAACCATAACTACCTAATCACAACCACCCGATTGGCGAATCATATCGACATATATTAATTAGAATACTTAATTAAATTAATTAGATTAATTAATTAACAAATTAAAAAAAAACCACTTTAACAATCAATTAATCAACATATCTTAAAACTAATCGGATAAGTGGGATGACAATCAATTAATATTTTAATTTTTAAATCTAATTCTTTTTTATTATTAATGTAATTAATCTAATTAAGTAACAAATCCTAAATAAAAAAAAACAAGCCACTTTAAAGAGAAGTCGTCACATGGCGTAAGCGACTTCTTCTTTAGTATTATATTATATACTATTGATATATATCTATACTACTATAAATGTGTGGGGAAGACTTAATCCGGACCGTTGGAAGTTAAAATTATCTACGGCCAGTATAACTTCTGCTAAATTACTGTTCATCGCAATCTTTCTTCTTCCCCTTCCCTCGTGGCCGCCGTAGTACTCTACACGCCTTATCATCTTCGCCTGATCATGCTCTATCCCCCTTTCATTTCTTTTGTTTGACGCATTCTTCTCGTTTTAAGTTCTCCTCTATTTTCGACCTCCAATTTCCCCCTGCGAAAACCCTAGATTGGGGTGTGAAGCTCCACTTTCGACTGTCTGCTTCTTATTCTCGGCCTTGCTATGCGTCTACTGTTATTCCCCCTCTCTATCGCTGCTTCGTCACCGGATGCGCTGCTGTCTTGTTCTTCCGTTTCTTCGCCAACCTACTACATGTCTTCTTTGTCGGTCTGATCAACCTAGCCCAGGTAAACGAATTATATATCTCTACTGCAGAGATATATAAGACTCTGCAATTCCTTCAAATTGAGGCTTGCCATTTCATTTTTAGGGTATGTTTGTCAAATATGATTTTGGTTCCAATTTTTCATCTCAATCATCTTTCTCTGATGCTTTTAGGGTATATTTGTCAAATCTGATTTTGCTTCCAATTCGTCGTTGTGTTATTGCTCAATTTCGATAATTTCAGTCATATTGGCTCAGTTCTAATTGCTTGTTGGTTGATATTGGTAGTCGTCTCTTGCGGGTGGTCTCAGATTTGGTACCTCTTATCGTCTCTGGGTCCATCAGCCACCATTGGTTTCCTTTGTGCACCGCCCCTTCCTCAGACAATTTGATTTCTCATTTATTTAAGTGAGTGGTTAGGAACCTTTCACCCAGCTTCTTTGCGATATTTCGACTTTAGATATGTGAGTAAGTGAGTTGATGATGCACGGTAGATGCTTGATAAAATGTCTAGGAAAGGCTTATCCCAAAATTTACTGTATGTGCTTCTTTAGACCTGACCGCAGTAGCATATATGCTTGTAATGTTAGCTTTCTCTATAACTATAATTGGTGTTTTGATGTAGCATATGCTTGAAACCATTCTCCTATAAAAACATCCATCTTTTTGTCTACTGTAGCAGGTGTCCAAAATATTGCCGATGCTATTTATTTATTTTTTTTAAATCATTTTTTGCCTTACTTTTTGTCAATACATTTAAAATTTCCATTCCCATAAAGATGTATTTTCTCTTTAAATATGTGTTACTGTATTTTTAGAACATTGAACCATCTCAAGGTTGTTGGCCATGGTTAGCATTATCAAACTATAAATATTTATTTCACCTAAATGTTTAACGATGTCACCTTAATGAATTTTCCATGAATTAGTATAACTATTCACTTCAGTGAATGTTCATTTAAAATAATGAAGCAAATCAGTAGAGTAATTTTTTAAAACTAATTTGGCTTCTTTGCAGAGCTAGACTACCCTCAATAGTCCATTCCTCCAACCTAACATACATAAAACTCAAAGTCAATCTAAAACCTTCACTACTAGAATACTGCAATTAGACATCACGTAATTTAAGTCTGTCAAAAAATAAGCAGATATTAAATTATTCTATTACATCAATAAAAAAAATTGTGATGTGTAAAATAGTTTACACAATTGTCAAATATATGGACAGATGTTAAATTCTTAGTTATGAAAAAATCAAGATGCGCGAAATTAGGAAAATAGCTGCGAGATGAAAAAAGTTAGAAAAAATTGGAGCGGGCTTTTTTTTTGGTGAACAAATTGGAGCGGGCTTTGGAGGGAATGTTAACACTTCAAAAAAAAAATTGGACTTTCCTTTTACCGCTAACACTTAATTTTTTTTTCCAGACCCAAATTTTAAACCTTCTTAAAATTTCTATCTTCTTTACTTTCTCTCTCCATCACATTCAACCTCGTTCTACCTCTCTTCTCTCCAGGCTGAGCCCCAAAATCCCCAACGGAAGCTTTACCTTTCTCCAGATCCGAGCTTCCTCTTGCTAGCACCGGCGGCCCTCCTCCTTGGTTCAGTCCTTTCTTCTTGCTCCGGCCGTCAGCTCTCTAAAGCCCATCCCGACGACCCGGCCGCTACGAAAATGGATGGGAGTTGAAGAACCCTAAATCGCCGACAGCCTTAGGTATCTCGCCTTCTTCTTAGCTCTCTCTTCTTCCGGCACCAAAGTCCTTCCTCCGAATCCGACCTCCTTCTTTTTGTTCTGGTCTCATTCTCCCTTCACCGCCTTCATGTTTTTGTCACTGTTTTCAGCCCTAACAGGCCAACGTTCTCTCCTGTGAAAAGCCAATCCAAGCTCATTTTTTATTTTGCTCAATTTTTTTACAGTCTATATATCTAATGCCTTATGATTTATTTTTCTTTAATTTTTGTGTCTGAATTTAGGGTTCCGCCACGGATGTCGAGTACCAGATCTTGGTGAAGCTCCAATTAAAGCAGAATCTTTTTGATCCAACAAGGCTCAGAAGGGTTGTGTTATGGCGAAGGTGGGATGGCGTTGGCCTGAGCCGGGGTTCTTGTTGTTGTAAGGTTTGTCTCTCTCCATTCCTATTGTTGTTATCAGTTTACATGCTGGTGGAGGGTGTAGATTTGGTAGTTTCGGATGAGAAGAGATGTTTGCCGATAGTGTTTAGGGGGGTCGAGGGTCTAGATCTGGTGGTTTCTGATCCTCCTTGTGTTCTCTACATGCAGTGCTGGTCTTGACTGGGATACAGGGAGTCAATCTAGGTAGTTTTTGTGCTTCCCTTTTGGCACTGTATTAGCCAATTGTTGATAATTTCCCCAAGATTTTGAGTTTTTATCTTGAAATTGATGAAATAGTAATGTTTGTGCCAAGCATCTACTTTTCTTTCATGGAATTGGTAAAGAATCATACATCATTGATGTGTATAGCAGCACAGTTAAGTCCTGGGTTCATACAAGAAAAAAAATCTTTTGTGGTTTGGTTGTCTTGTTGAATTTTTTCCTAGGTCCCTAAAAATGTTGCCTTTATTGATGAGTGTGTCTATTACATTGGACTCTGCAGCCACATTTGCGGCTACCTGGCCACTTTGTGCCCCTGCATTCAAAGAACAAAGAAGATGATCTGTATCGAAGGAGGTCGTCCAGGATGCGTAGATGGTTGTGTTGTAGTTGCCCAGTAGATGAGGCAAACCCGCCACACGATGAGCTCTTAAAAATCCCCAAGAACAATGGTGAGAGTATGCTCTAATTTGAATCGATTAAAAAATGATTAAATTCTTATTTCTACCGAAACTTTTTTTTTCAATGTTTTAAAATTTGAAGTTCACAACTACTGACTTCATCATTCAGATAGGTGGTTTAGTTTTGTGTATATTGACATGTTGGGATATTTCTCCTTCTATTATCAAATTATTGAACATTACTTTTCATTTAAGAGTCCTAAGACTATTGATTTATTTTCCTTTTTTATACGACTCCATTGTTCCATGCTGTACGCATAACACATTCTCTCTTCAAGCATAGATCAACTGGGGATCGTGATGAATTTTGATCACGATCCTGTCATGGAAACAATTTAGTGTTTCTGTCATCCTAGGCCTAAACCATCGCCCGCTCATTATTGGAAGAGGCCAGTTATGTTCTTTTTCCCTCTTTTATGATTTGCGTCAAATCCCCACTAATTTGCCATGTAATTGTTCACATGGGCACTATTCAGTTTCCTGGCATCTTATTGTTGTATTATGTATACACTTACAATTTTCCTTTATTATTATGATAGCTAATTAAAAAATGTGTGAGGTGGTAGACAATTATTGCTATGCCATGATTCTGTCCTGTTATCCAAGTAATTGTTATGCTTGATTATTTCATACCAATTATAATTTCTTTAACATTGCATTTATACTAAGATTGCGAATATAATATTAGTGCATGTGTATTTACTTTTTACTATGTCTTTCATATGTTTTATGAGATGCTCTTTCACGAGACTTGACTTACCATCTATGTGGAATTGATCTTTGTATTATTTGTTTTTCTACTGTGCAACTATGATCATCTATCAAATTAACGGTTTGATTAATTAGGCCTATTTTTTTAATACATAACTATGACCAAGCGATTGCCTTTCATGATTTTGTTTTTTTTGGCAATTCTTTCGGTTAATTATGTTTGCTGTATGCGTAGGGGGTCAAAAAGCCTCAAAGGAAGCTACGTCACCTGTTAAAGCTAATGCCTAGAAACCATTGCCACACATTGAAGTGTCTGTGTTGTCTATTGAAGAACTACAAGACAAAACATAAAATTTTGGCTCCAAAGCATTAATAGGTGAGGGCTCCTATGGAAGGGTGTATTATGCCACCTTGAACAATGGGAAGACTGTCGCAGTTAAGAAGTTAGATGTTTAACCCTGAGCCCGAGTCGAGTGTTGAGTTTTTGACTCAGGTATTATACTCTTTGTTCCTTTATTTTACTCTTTTAGTATGACATTTTCTTTTTTCCATCCTTTTCTTCCTTTTGACACTGATTTTTATTTGGCGTCTTTTAGGTTGCTATGGTCTCACAGTTGAAACATGAAAATTTTGTCGAGCTTCAAGGTTATTGTGTAGAGGGAAACCTTTCGGATGAAAAGAGATGGAAATGGAGCATGAGCTTTGAGAACTCAGAATAAGAATCAGAGAAAAGGCAATATTCTTGGTTAAGCTTCAAAAAGAGGTATGCTTTCTGAAGACGTGATATCAGTTTAAGAACTTCATTGATATTTAAACAAGAAGCCCTCCTTTTACCGCTGGTGATTACCAAGAGGGTGCAGGAATGTCGATTCTGAGTTTCTGATGCTTTTGAATATGAGATCTTCTAGGGCATTGTATATGATATGTTATATTGTTCTTTTGGGTGGCAATTTGTGTGCCATGTATGAATACAATGCTCAATCTGACATTTTCTGCCTTAACAGATTTTGCGCCCATGAGTATGAAAAGTCAAAAGAACTAGCTTCTGCTACTCTGGCCTATAAGTGTATGGAGGTAGCTTACTTGTTCTCTATCCTTGTGCTATATGCATCATTGTGGAATTTCCAAACCATTTACTCAAATATGAATAGCCCATATCTTGGATGTTTTCTTGTGCTCTTAGGTTCTGTTGTTGGTTTATTTGCAGATGATCGAGAGCAGTGTACATGGTGATAAAAATGATGGAGTCATTTTCTCCCAGATGGTATGTCAGAAATTCAGTATCTTGACTGTTTGTGCTTTTTGAATGTCAGTTTAACACTTTATTTGATTGATTTTACTTGTTTTTCTAGAACTTAATTGATTTAGTTAATCAGAAAGCTCTAAAATAAAAAGGACTGGATTGAGGAGAAAGGAAGAATCATACATCAACTAAAGTCGTCTCACTCTTGGAATTGTAGGTGCCTTCTAAAACCTGGTGCATACTCCTTGGAACTTTGCCTAGCGGTGTGAATCAATTTATATATGAAGTCCATTATAATCAAACTATTACTGCAGCTATTTCGAACTTTAGCTTATTTTTCTAGTCTCATTTTGTCTTTTTTTTTCTTGGTTATTAGTGAATACACACTCATTTATTTTTCTATCTACATTATTCATGCAGGTAATTGGGAAACTCAGTGAAGGAATGGAATCTCATGTTCCATATAGAGATTCTAAGCTAACTTGACTTCTTCAATCTCCCCTTAGTGGTCGGGGACATGTTTCGGTAGGTTTTCCCTTAACACTATGCTCCAATCCAATGGCACATGTATGCCATTAATTCACATTCTAGTTGAAAATTTCGGTGAGTTGTTTGTGCCTGTATTATTGTTCTATGCTTATGCTACAATCTACATACATTTAATAGTGTGTAATATTTGTATTTACTTTGGATACTTTCCTTGCTTTCGTTGGTTAGAATTTTGTTTTCTCATTGTGTTCTTTATTCCTTGTGATTTTTGGGTAGCTTAGATGCACTGTGACTCCAGCATCTAGTAGTATGAAGGAGACTCGTTAATACTCTCAAGTTTGGAAGCAGAGCCAAACGAGTAGAAATTTATGCTTCACGCAATAAGGTGTGCTTTAAAAAGGGTTTTCAAACATATTACTATAAAATTTCATAGTTATATGATCTTTTCAATAAATCTGAATAACATGCAGTTTCTTCTACTTTAGATAATTGATGAGAAGTACATGAATAACATGCGGTTGCCCGGGAAGGTCTCATTGATGTGCTTATTGGCCTTTCCCATTCTATCTGATTAGATACTAGTAATAGAAAATTTATTTTTTTCTAGGGAAAGGTGTTTTATTTTGTCTGCGCATAGGTTTCTCTTTAAGCAAACTCTCATGGGTGATGTTTCTTACTAAAATCCAGATAAAGGTTGCATAATGATTGTCTTTATCTAATAATATTAGAAGAGGATTTATCTGTTCATAATGCTTAACAAGATTTGAAAGTTGGTTTGATGTGGGGATTTTCAATTACTGTGGTTCGATTCTAAACAATCTATTTGTAAAGTATTTGCAAGCAAATAATACAAGATCTAATGCTTTTATGGTCACCTTGTTGCAGTTCCATCATTAATATAGCATTCAGTTTTCATCCTTACATGCCTTAGGTGAATATTTCCGATCCATATCTTGTGAAATATTGTGGTTCGATTCTAGATCGTCTATGTGACATTGTGTGTTTTTATTGTTTGTTGCGTGATGTTTGCTGAAATTTCAGAGACGTATGTAGGCATGGGAAGTGGCCTAAAAAATGAGTCCTTGTAAACCTTCGATCTAAACTACGGAGAAAGCCGAAAGAAGTGAAGAAGTTTTTTTATGCCTGATGGGTTACCACCCTAGGTTCCAAGGTCTTGCCAACTTTTATACAAACATGCCAAGTTCACAATGAAAGAAAATGTCGTACCTTCTTGCTATTATTGATTGAAAATGCAGGTGAACCACATTTTAGGTCTTATGCTTTAAAACATTCATGGTATGAATGTTGGTGCATCATACACTAATCGATATACGTGTTCGGGCTAGCTTTACCTTTTTTTTGAGATGTTGTGGCTAGCTAGGTAATGTATGTTGTAGATATGTGGCTAGCCTTACCTTTATTTGAGATGTGGCTAGCCAATTTTGTGACTATGAATAGCGGCGTCGTATTTTGTAAATGTTACAATGCTAGTATTTATGTACATGTTTTTATTAAACGACCTATCATTTCGAAGAACAAACAAAATGCGATATTCTCTCGACAAAAGCGTGTTGTGTATCCAAATAAAAGACATCGAATTATATATGAAAATAGTAGTGCGTTCATACCTTTAACATCAGACCAGTCTATTGAAACATATGCTAATATAATTATACACATCAGTTTATTCATTTAAATCAATGTGCAACACCAGTTTGAGCATTAAAATGATATATGAACTGATATATATTTGTCAAAGTAACATCGTTATCTTCCAAATAAAGTGATGTGTCATTGCAGCAACAACATCATTTTATTTTGAAAAAACTGATATAAATATGGGAAACGACATCTTTTATATATACAACCACAATAGTGCATTATATTAGAACAATATAATATCGCATATAAAGAATATGAAATTAATACAATAGAGAGTTAATACTTTGAATGTGATGTCGTTAATATGTAAATACATCAGTTATGCCTATATTTCATGTGGTCGGTTAAATTAAAACAATATAAAATCATAAATTATATATCGGACATGATTTTAAACGTGATCACAAAAACAAAAAATGTTGTCTATTTTGTCTTAAGACATTGCTTATTTTATAAATAAAGATGTAAATGTCACTTTTTTGCTTTAGGAGGACATCGTCACATGTTTTCAAATGACAAATCATGGATATTCATCAACAAGTGAATATGTCATAACCAAAATTTAAGGGTCCCTATTAAGAAAAGACATCTGCTTAAAACCGATGTGAATGTTTTGATCTTTTACTACACGCACAAAGAGATCGGAATTTTTTTTGAAAGACATCTGTTGTCAACAGATGTCTAATTGAAGTTTTCTAGTAGTGCTTGCTATACAATTTCTTGACTCAAATTTGATGATTTACTTCCTTAAAAGCATTACCCTACCACCCTGTAAGGATTCTTAAATGCAAACCTGAATCTTAGATCTTTTAGTCTTTTGTCTGGGTGGCCTTGCTCCAAGCCTGTGAGAATTATCTCTTTTGCAATTTGTTGTGAAACATTAATGAAAATGAAGCATTAAATTGCTTGCTCCATTTTATGTGACATCGGTATGGTAAGTTGGTAAGCAAGAAGTTGGAGCCTTCCATTACACTTGATTCTTTGAAAAAACAAAATGTTACTCATGTGTCGCTATCATGGAGGTTATCGGTTAAGGCCAGTTAAATTCCAGTTAATTAATCCTGGCAAAAATTTAGCAAGAACTATTTCAATAAGAGCAACATTGGGTTTAAAATTTTCCTGGATGCTTGCTTTATTTGATCATATGGGGCTTTTAGGATCTTTTTTTAGGTTTGTTGTTTTGTGGTACATCATCCTTATTGTGAGGGATTCCCTGAAATCATTCTCTCTCTCTCTCTCTCTCTCTCTCTCTCTCTCTCTCTCTCTCTCTCTCTCTCTCTCTCTCTCTCTCTCTGTGTGTGTGTGCAGGTTAGTTCAAGACAAGAATCAGCGCTAGAAATCTCGATGCTAGGTCTTTTACAAGCCTGCAGAGGTTCGGCGATTTTTCTGATATCATTTATGCTTAATCCCTCCTTTGTTTTTTGTTTTTTTACCTTTGCCGGGCGGCTAGAGCCATAAGTGGTTCATGTTCAAATGAGTTTAAGTTTTGATTGTGGTTTGCTGTTGGAGACTGCTCAGTTTTAGGTAGTTTTGATTGAAATATTTTTCGTTGTACTCTACTTTATATGAGTGTATTAACATATGTGATTGATGATTCTTATCTCTAATGCGATGGGCTTCAATTGTTTAGCTCCGGATAAATAAATAAGAAGGTTGTAGATACAATTATTCTTCTCCTGCTCGACAAATACATTTTAATTTTATTATGACTGTGCGCCTTGCTGCAGATCTAATCTATAAATGTGATCAATTCTAGACCATATGTTTGAGTTGAGCACGGATATAGGCCAGCCAACTTCCTTCGAGGCCTCTTTGTTCGTTCTCATCTCTGTTCGGTCTCAGGCTGTCCACGATCTCTTGCATCATCAATTCTCCCGATTCTCGCCTCCGGATGAGTCTTTTTTTATTCGTCCCAGGTAATGGAACTTGATTTCTATTCAAATTTCTACAACTCATGTCCTTTGTGTTATGCTTTTATTCTTTTTCCGCCATGAAATTGCATATTAGGGTTTCAATTGATTTCCTGCAGATTGGTGTGTATTTCCTCTGTGCTCGGCTACCCTATCTCAGTCTCGCTTCCCTGCTTTCCATCTTTTGGTTGATTCTTCCCGTTAAAGAAGTAGGTTTTTCAATCTCTCCTATTTTTTCGCATTTCTTTGAATTCCAATTCTGCAAAATTTGTTCTGATTTCTTCTTCCTTTGTTCTTCGTGTCCACCTCCTCCTCCGGTGGCCATCATCAGGTGATGTCTCCTTCTCTTCCGCTGTCCGTGTCTACTGTTTTTTGATTGAATTACGTTTTCCTCTACCTCTGGTCTCGTCTTCTTCTCTCGTGTGTGTTCCCCACCCCGACCAAGGTAAACTGCGTACAATTCAATTATTTTGTGCTTGAATTTAGATCTGGTTACTTTGATTTATTTGGATCTGTTTATAAGTGTGCACAAATAGTTGAGAAGGACCTTTAAATGGATATTCATTTAGGTTGTTTGATAATTAGGGTTTGAATGATGTGATTCACAGCTGGTTTTGACATGGCTTTTAAAAGTGTTTCCTGATTTTCCTACCAATTTAGTGTGGTCCTTGTTTCTGGGTTCAGTTCTTGCAGTTTTAGGCCTTTAAAAATTAAAATTAGAATGAGACAGTTAATACGAAAATTAGAATGAAACCAGTTAATATGAGTTCATTCTTATAGCTTTGAACTGAAGTTGTACTTGAATTAATATTTCATCTGACGGTTCCTCAATCAAATCTTCATTTGATAGCTATGCTGTTTTGTTATGAATGTGTAATTGCCTACGAGAGCCATTTTATTTAGGGCCATTGATTTGGACCTCTCCTTATTTATTATGTTAATAATAGTTCTGATAGCTTTCAATTGTTATACGTAAAAGGCATATTTCATTCTGAATGGCCAAAACAGCTATATTGTTTTGTTATGGATGTGTAATTGCCTATGAGAGCCATTTTATTTACGTCCATTGACTTGGACATCCCCTTATTTATACTTTTAATAATAGTTCTGATAGCTTTATATTGTTATACGTAAAGGCATATTTCATTCTGAATTGGCCAAAACCACCCCTTGTTTAGGCTGACTCTCTAACAAAACCACCCCTGTTTGAGATATTAATACTGCTGCTCAAATATGTTAAAACCACCTGTGTGAAAGTTGTGTGCGATGTGGAATGGAGTAGAAGGAATAATCTTAGAACTTAACAACTCACGTCAACTTTGTGGTCGTTTTTTATTTTGTTAGTCTTCTGCTTGGAATTACTCCCCTCTCAATATCAGGAGCAAAATATATTATTCAATCCAATCTTCAAGAGGTGGTTTTATTTATAATCCTCAAAAACTCATTCCTGCATTCTGGAATAAGTCTTTGACCTTTCTAATATTGTATTTTATTACAAGTACTCTAATTGCCTTGGATTACAGAATCAAAGGCTAATAAAAATCTGGCGGCTTATGGTTGAAGTTGGAATAGAGTACAACTGCAACTCTGTCAGGGAAGAACCTTTGCCAGAGGAGAACCCTTTCTTTAAGCTCTCTCCTGGGCCTTCAAGGCTAGATATCTTTCTCAAGATCAATGAAATTTCTACCTATTACAGCCAAATTAATGGGTATGCCTGGAGTTATTTTCTTTTGTCCTCCATCTTCATTAATTTTACACCTGATTTTGATGTCAATCCTCTTCCATTCCAATAAAATCGTTATAATTAGTTTCCATTTCGTTCTAATCTGAAAATTCCCTATGTTTGTTTTCTGTTTACGTGTTATTTGGAGCATCTCAAGTTTTAATCACTCACTTACTTTTAGATTTTGGATAGCATCACTTTGATTAGGGTAACTGATCTCCAATTCTTCCCTATTGTGTCGAATTGAATTTGTGGCTGAGGTTTGCTTTGATGATTTCTAGGGTTTTATGCTTTAGCTATAATGATAATTTGTGACAATCTAATTTTGATAGAGCTGCTACCGTTTATGAAATTCGATTTCCTTCTTCTACTTTGTCTGTTTTCTGATTTTAGTTTAGTATTCAATTAGAATTTTGTCTTTGATCTCAGGTATTTGGTCTTAGTTTTACTTTTTCTCGTAGCTTACTCCTCTTTCTGTTTGAGTAGATGTTCTTGATCTCAGGTATTTTATTTATTATTTTTATAGAGTATAAAATCACATCAGTTGACTTTGTAATTTTCCTTTACATGGCTTAAACTTCAGGAATATGTATACAACAGGCTAAAATTTAGGTAAAATAAAATAAATACTCTTCTCCCTGTATTTCAACTGACCCAAAGTTTTTCAAATCGTATTCTTTTTCTCCTTTTCTTTTTCCCCTCTTTAGCTTTGGATGGTACTTCACATTCATTCAAGGATTTGTGTATTTGGCACTGATTTACATGAATGGGTTGACCACCAAGCAAATGGTCAATCCATGGAAGACTTATGTGAAGCTGGCAGCAGCGCTTATGGGATCCCATGGCCTCACCAAGGGCTCCTTAGCCTTCCTCAATTACCTTGCTCAGATCATGTTGAAGTCCACTAAGGTATAAACAAATCCCCTTTTATTGCAGTTGCATATTTTTTGAATTAAATTCATGACCAAATATAGATTTTTTATTAATTACATATCTAGAAAGTAAGTTGAGCAGATATGATGTCTGGATGTTTGTTTGGACTTGGGATCAGTGGATCTTAAATCATTGGAATTGATCCTGGTTGCCATTGCATTGCATGCAACCGGAATTAGTAGATTTCGTAACAATAGTTCGAGTTTTGATGATATCCTATTACCTTAGCAGATGCAAGCACTTCTCCAAACTTCAGCATTATGGGCGTTATGATGATATCCGGGGCCCTGATCATGGACTCCTTTGGGAACCTACAGGAGGCGGTCGTCATCTTGAACCCAGAAACCACACAGGTAATATAGTAGTCGAGCTTGATGGTTGAAATTCCTTGATGCTAGGTAGCAACTGCAGAAGTAAAAAACCTATGCTTAAGTGTCTTCTCAAATTCATAATAGTATCATGTGATTATAAAATTTAAAACTGGGAATTCAAGGTGGGTGAAACTTTAGCTTTATCAATAAGTTAATTTTTAGAGTGGATTCCATTTATGAACTCAAACAAAGATGGATGATAATCAGTAACTGACGTGTTGTTCTATCAAGAAGTTTGTTTTGGTCATACCCAACCAGAGCAGGGCCTCTTTAGTGAAAACTTAAAGGCTAATAAAACTTAGCCACCCTCTATTTTGTCCATATTGAGGTGAACAGATAATGTTACTGCATGACCGCAGTGTGATGGTTGGAGATCAATGTGGCTATTGGAAGTGACCATCCGATAAGAATCCAAACGATGACAACCACAGACACTAAAGATGTCGCTGCAACAATAGAGCATGTGAGCTATTCATCTGCATATTCAATCCGATCCTAAAGCTTGTGATTAATATGTCAGTTACAGTATAAGTGCATAACTGTGATCCTTGTGAAAGTTTGTCTAATGGATCACCAATACATTATTTATGGTTTTATTTATAGGTGATGAGAATTACTGATAGTGGGCCAGACATTGTTTGGATCACAGTTTAAGGAAAGAGAGAGGCAGATGCTTGTTAGAAATAAAATAAAGTCTCTTGTTCAGAAGAAGTAAGCTTTTGGTCTTGTTAGAAATAAAATAAAGTCCCCAAACATACTCTCAATGTTTCTTGTTTTCAATATTGTCAATTTAAAAAAAACATAATCATGTTTATTTTATTCCCTCTTCTCTTAATTTTACATTGTCTTTGACAGAAACTCCCATCTTTTTTTTTCCTTCTCTCTGCAGCTACAATATACCCCTGCTGGCAGTGGCAAATATTCATTTTTCTCCTTCAGTTACTTTGAGGGTAGCTGAATGCTTAGAAAAAAATTGTTTTAACCCTGGAAATTTTGGTACTTGTTCAATGCTCATTGTTGTTGCTATCTGTCATGCCTGTTAGCTCTGTGATTTAAACACACTCTTTCTTTCAGCTGACAGACGGGCCCAGTTTGAACATCTACAAGTACACTGAAGAGGACTACCAAAAGGAGCTTTGAGCATATTGAGCAGGTAAATGCCCTTCAAATTCATTCTCAAGAATAACCTTAGGGTCAGTTAATGTCACTATAGTCATACTTGAAGTGGACCTGCAGTACTGATTCAGGAAGTCTACAAGCTCCAGAAGCTATGGGACAAGCGAGCTGCAGCTAAGCTGCAAGGGGGCCTAGACATTGCTGTTTATTTGCTTGAAGATCGTCGTAAGAGGTTGGCGTCGACGGCGTCAGCAAAGGGCAAAAATCAGATGTTTGTTGCATTGGATGCTGAGCTCAAAGAGATGCAGCAGAAGTTTTCGAGTAGTCGCATGTACAAGGCAACCGGAAGGGCGTACATTCTGTAAGGGATGAGCTCTCACTCAGGGTGACGGCTAAGGGCAGCTACATGGATATCTCCGACGATGGCCGGTCCTACCAAACTTGAGCAATGAGGGCAATGATTCAACGGTCTAGATCTTCATCAATAGGTAATCCAACTGGTGAGTCACTTGGTAAACTATCGATCACTTTGTATATACTTGAAGAGTTGTCTCCACTCTTGGGTCTTTATTTGGATTTTGTTGTCTTTCTTGCTTGGTTTGGAGTTGTTGTGATTGGTTGTAGAATGTATATAATATGTTTGTCATAGCCTTCTATTATTCATGGGATTAGGTAAACTGGAAACATTAGATGATTTTTATATAGACAAAAAAACATTGTCCTTAAAATGGCAGTGTGCCAGCTTGCATCATTTATGCTTTTATCCAAGTGACCATCGTAAATTGTTAACATTGTCCCATTATTTATAGGTCGGTTAAGTGATATGCTAAAAAACAATCTTTATAGATTATTATAACCGCAGAAGCTGGTCCCCTCAAACGAATCCTAATGTAAAAGTCCAACTAATTGTTATGAAAATAAGCAATGATATTGTACAATATCTTTTCTTATACAGTTGACGTGATCTAAATAAACCCAAACAGATTTGAAACTGGTAGGACCTCGACTTTTACTTTTGATGTGGCTATAAATTGTGGCATCTTAGTTGAAAATTAGTTTCATTTGTAATTAGGCACTAAAAATTAATTCCTCAAAATATGTTTGCAGCTCACAGATAGTGGATTGGAGCGACTGCTTTGCATAACACTGGAAATATATCCCTGGAAATACTTAAAAAGGCTAATAAAACTTGGCCAACCTAGATTTTGTCCCTGTCGAGGTCAATAGATAATGTTAGTCATATGATTTCGTGTTTTCAGCATTCCCTTGTAGTTTTCGCTTAACATTTCAATGGTTTTTATTCAACTAAACAACACCCACAGTTAACCACATGTCAGCGTTTTGTAGCGTATATGAAACACATGCCAGGATTTTGCTGTTTATATGAAACCCTCGTTTCTTTTTTTTTAATGAGGATTGCTACACACCTTATTTAAGTTCTGGTGGTTTCCTGCCTGTTTTGCAAATATCATTGAAATTGGTCGTTGTTATCTAATCAGGCGCTAAAAACCACATCTATTTGCATAATCATTCTCATTAGCTCTTACAGTGTTATTAAACATAATTCACTGGTATTTTAACGGCTGTTTGGAAGACCTAAGTTCATCATTGGATTGTGATTCTGAAGATGAAGATGGCTTTCAAGATAAAGATAAGATAGACTTCGATGAACGATATAAATCCTCACACAAAGTGGGTGATATGGACATTGACCCATCCTGTGACCAGAAGAAGCTTTCAGATAACAGAAAATTGGTAAATAAATAAAATTGAAAAGGTTGTGCAAGAGCATAGAAGTCTTGGATTTACATCTATAGCTGAAGATGCATATGCCTATGCAATCTTTCTGCAACTTAAGGTGAATTTTTTTTTCTATTTCTAATCTACAAATGCTTAACTATCCCCTTTACTTGTATTTTTTTTATAACTAACTTATTTTTTTATCTGAAATCTCCTTACAGTTACGCTGCCTTGTTCATAAACAAAGTTTAATGAGTTGCCTGTTGATTACAGGAGTTCTGTTTTGGAACGAATCAAATTTTCGATCAAGGTTGCTTCTTTTTTATTATTAGTTTATTACAACCTGCAGCTGCACTTAAATGAGTTAGAGATTACTCAATTTGGGGAAAAAAATTTGTTGTTTTAGAAACTACCAATTTTTCCTTCTAGGAGCCACCCATAAACTTTGATACACGTGCTTAATTTTGCAGGTTGTCCCACTCAATATTTTACATTCTCTTCTTGCTTACCTTGGTGATTTTGAGACAGCTGACAGCCCCACATCTTCTCTCAAATCAGCTTTGCCTTCTCGTTCATCATCTTTTTACCCAGGGATTGACAGCAGACAGCCCATCCGAAAGTCTCATCAGATAGAAGTTGGGACTGGAGTATTTTGCTTATACATCATTGCAAGATTTGAGGATATCCAAGCTGTTTGACATAATTGTGGACTATCCTGAGAGGTTAGCTTTTATAGTTTGCCTTCTCTTATCTTTCAACTTATAATTTATGGTTTTCTGCACCCTTCGCTACTTTGAAGTACTGTATGATGCCTATTTGTTCCTAACGAAGATTTGAAGATTCTTAATAACCATTATATTATTTCGTGTTCTGATCATTTCAGCTCTTGCAGCTCTTCAGCTATTGAACGTTTATCAATATCTTGCACTCTCTTCTTGCTTACCTCAGTGATTCTAAGACAACTGACAGCCCGACATCTTGTCTCAAATCACTTTTGGCTTCTCGCCTACCATTTTTTACCCAGGGATCGACAACCCATCAGAAAATCTTATCAGAACAAAGTTTCGACTGTTTTTGAATTTCGCTTATGAATCATTGCAATATTTGAAGATATACAAACTATTTTAGATAATTGTGGGATATCCTGCGAGGTCAGTTTGTATAGTTTACTTTCTCTTATCTTTCAACTGGTAATGTATGGTTTTGTGCATCCTTGGCTACTTTGAACTTTGAAGTCAAGTCTGTTGCCTATTTATTCCTAATGAAGATTTGAAGGTTCTTAATAACCATTATATTATTTCATGGTCTTATCATTTCAGCTCTTCAAGCTCCCCAGCTATTGAAGATTTAAAACATTGTCTTCATTACACTGGACAACAATCAAATTGGTGGATTCAACACTCTAAATTGGTGATTGTGGTTTGGTGATATCCTCGGCAGGAGCTGAGAGAATCGGCTACCTGGATGATTCTTATGTTCTTCCTTGTTTTTAAAATGATGCTTAATTGCTTATGGCCCCGTTCCTCGTGGCAAGCTAGCTCTCCCAGTTGTTTTCTTTGTTCTTTTATGTTATTTTATATCAGTAGGATCTTCAAGTTAATTAGTGTTTTTTAATAATTACGCTTAATAAGCTTCCTGGGGCTAATATAGATGAATGCCAACCAAATGAGATGGAGAGATGGTATGATTTAATCTCAAATGAAGCCACTTTTGTGCAATTGATGGAATAAGATTTAGATTTCAAACCTTTGCCTTTTGTTTTGAATTCATTTTCATTATAGATTGATTGTAACAGACTCTTGACGCGGACTTCATCTTCAAGAAATCCACCAAACATCAAGCCGTGCAAAGCACGGCCTTTGAACCTAGTATATATAGATTTGATGATGATTGAGATAATACTAAATGTGCTTTAATTTATTTATAACAGAATTGCAACATTTATTCTCCCTCTTGCATCTCCTAAATTCAAAAGAGCTAATGACGCATTGTCGGAATACATAAGACATTAACGAATATCAATTTGCAATCATCATAAGAAATAAAAATAATATTAAAGATGAATGAATATAACAAAAAATTACAAATCTACATAGATGAGCTATTAAACCAATTATATATATATATATATATACACATTATATAGTAGCATATAACTATTAAAGAAAGATATTTTGTTAGCGGGCAATGTAATTAAGCAAGTTTAATACATACAATGTTGCCCGAAGATGGAGACGACACAATTTTATACTGAAAATAAATAGGAATAAAGATATTATAAATCTTTTTGAAATGTTAAAGAAAAAAAATTAAATTATGATATCTTAACTAATTTGCATTTGTTAAGATTTGATCAAAATATTACTGCAAACAATAAAAAATAAAAAAATCAATACTTAATTAGGATAAGATTTGTTAAGATTTTGTGTTATTAATAAATTAATTAAATGAATAAAGTTGTTAATGGAATTTGTAAAATAAGTTAATTAATTCTTAATTGAAAATGCCTACTTTAAAGGAGAAGTCGTCACATGTCTTAGGCGACTTCTCCTTTAGTATTATAATATAGATAATATAGATATAGATATATTGATTTTACCCCTCTCTTTCTTAATCAACTCTTATTTTGTGCCCCTCTCTTTCTCGGATGGTGATACACACAATTCTACACCACCAATTAAAATTTAACATGTGTATTTAGAGAATTTTTTTTAAAAAATTTTTTACAACTTTCGGTCTTTCACAAACTGTTTTTTTATGCAAAAGAAACTGTTTTTTTAATGAAAAAAACCCTTTTTTTAAACCGTTTGAAATTTTGAATTGAATGAATCAAATTTCAATTGTTATTTTTACAACCATATATTAGTGAAATAAATTTTATTGATTTTTCATATAATATTCAACCATAATATATACGTAGTAGATACTTTTATTTAGCATATATTTCAAATTGTTTACATTTTATAAATGTAAATAAAATTGTAAATATATTATAATTAAGAATTTACATAACTTATATATATATATTGAAAATATAAGTTATTTGATATAAATTTTATTTATTTATAATTAATGAAATAAAATATATCAAGTATGCTTTGATAAAGTTGAAAAATATTCGAAAAATAAAATACAGCTAGTGATAAAGTTGAAAAATATACCTATCAAATACTATATTAACTTATTAAGGCTTTTACCGCAGTTACACAACTAGATACAGATTACACCCACTGATGTCATCACATTCACTAGCTTTGAGATGATCAACTGGTTTTTAAATAACGAAGAAAAGTATTATTTTATTTTTTATCTAACTAATTAAACTTTGTTTATATGTATTATGATAGGGAACATTGTATAAAATAATTTATAAATTTCATACTTTACGCACGGGTACCATACTATTCAACCCCGATGTCTGGGTATTTTAAAAAAAAATACAAAACTTCATCCACGTGTCTATAAGAAAAGTACATATCTCTTCCAAGCCCGGGTTCAAAAATTGGATTTACATGTAACATGCGGATTTAATCTCGTGTTTCTATCGGACCTACAATTTTTTAACATTTTAGTAAATATTTTAAAATCATGAACATTTTGCTAATTTATTTAATTGTGAATATTTCAAAAAAAATCCTTCTTTTATGTGTGTATAATGCAAATTAATTCTTCTATGTGTATATAATGCAAATTAATTAATAATATGCCTATGTTCTTAACTTAATAAAAAAAAAATAGAGTAGGCAAATAATAATCATAACGTACTAGAAAATTATTAAAATTATTAAAATAGTTAGCAATATCGTTTTGTTAGTTTAAATTATTACAAAAATTTACATAATACGGCAATAAATAATACGATAACATCCAAAAAATATAATTAGCTAGTTTACATAGATTAATTAATTTAAAATCCCGTGCGTGGCACACGGGTTATAGGCTAGTTGTAAATAATACAACGCTAATTTTTACTTCATACACCGCTAAATTTCGTAAGTTATTACTTTCTCCGATCCAAAATACATGTCGTTTAACTTTTTAATACGTGTTTTAAAAAGCTGAAAACTATAAAATATCAACTTTTTTAATAATTTTTTTACAACTTAATATGAGATCAAATATTCTCCTAGAAAGACACAATAGTTTATTAAAGATCTGGCACTTAATCTGCAAGCTCCCCTGTCCACGTAACAAAAGGTCATTAAATCTGTATGTGAGTGTGAGGAGTAATGCAAGCCAACTCTAATTGTGTCTTTGAGGTATATGATGACATGTAAGGCAGCATCAAAATGAGGTTGTCGACTGTCGTGGTTCACACATAATTTGGCTCAAGTGTTGTACTGCATATGATATATCAGGTCTTGTGAGGTTTAAGAACAGAAGTATTCCTATCATCCTTCTATATACTTCAGGATCTTCTAAGATTTTCCCATCACCAGTGAACAGTTTCAAACCTATAGGAAGAGGAAATATAGATGGCTTGCAATTAAGCATATTGCAATCTTGCAATATGTCTGCTATGTATTTTCTTTGATGCAACATGGTCCCTGAGGGCTTCTCATGATCTCCAACCCCAAGAAGTATCTGGCAAGGCCCAGATTTTTTTATCGTGAATGTCTTATCAAGTGTTTGCTTAGTGGTCTTGATAGCCCCCTCATCATCTCCAGATAATATCAAACCATCTACATAGACCACTGCTACCACAATTCTTTTAGGAACTTTCTTTGTAAATAAGGAATAATCCTCAATAGACTAAACATAACCAAGCTTGATGAAGAACTTATACAGCTCAATGTTCCATTGTTTGGAGACTTGTTTCAATCTATGAATGGATTTCTTCAACTTACAAACTTGACTAGGATTCCCCAACTTGTATCATTCTAGAGGACACATGTAAACTTCTTCTTCTAAATTATCGTGTAAAAAGGTAGTATTTACATCCAGCTAATGCAAAGACCAACCCTTGATGGTTGCCACATATAGTAAAATCCTCACAATAGCAGACTTAGCAATAGGCGAGAAAGTGTGCTTGTAATCTTTCTCTTTGATCTCATTGTATATCCTTTGGCCACCAATCAAGCCTTGTACCTTTTTATAGATCATTAGGTCTATATTTGATTTTATACACCAACTTGCTACCAATTGCCTTCTTTCCAATAGGTAACTCTGCCATTTCCCATGTCTGGTTACATTCGAGAGCTTTGATCTCAAGATCCATGGCCCTTATCCACATTGGATCCTTAGCTTTATGAGAATACTCACAAGGTTTAGGCATAGCTACCATTTGAGCAAATGAAGTTGTAAACTCATCATTAATCTTTTGCACTAGTCCAAGACAGAAGGCAAGGAATGATTGAGAGACTGAGTCGATCTTTTACTCTTTTGACAAACGAAATCCTACATCCTTCTTGGGGCTATAACATCCCTAGCGGATCTCCTGATAGGTGGGAAAACATCATGATCACGAAGTATCTCATCTGACATATATGGTTGTTTAGCAACTGGTACATAAATTGAAGAGGTTGCAGTTGATGGGGAGACTGAGTCAGGAGTATACTGGGAAGGGAAAGGTGAAGATTCACTAGAGTCATTTTGTGGATTCCTGTAGGAACAATCATTATCTGCGTTACCATTAGCATGGTTGACTAGAAGCATCCGAGTATATGCATCCACCAGTTCACCAATTTGATCAACTTTTGAACTCTTTTTTGCTCTATATGGCAAAATATTATATTTGAAGATTACATCTCTACAGATGAACATCCTTTTACTGTCCAAATCCCACGCCTTATAAGCATTTTGTCCATGGGGATATCCCATAAATACACACCTCATTAATATTGCTTTAATTAGGCCCCATTTTGTCCTTTAACATATGAGGAACAGAGGCATAACAAAGGCATCCCAATACTTTCAAGTCATCATAAGTAGACTACTTACCAAACAATTTCTCATAAGACGTGCTCTCAACAACTCTATTTTCAATTTGTTGATCACATGAGTAGCGGCTAGAATGCATTCTCCCCATAATCAAATAGGCAGTCTAACATGTATTCTCATAGATCTAGCAATCTCAACAAGGTGTCTATGTTTTCTCTCAACTCTTCCATTTTGCTGAGGAGTATAAGGAACACTTCTATGATGCATGATTCCCTTTGAAGCTAGGAAATCTAAGCATCTTTTTTTAACAAACTCAGCGTCGTTGTCTGTTCTAAGGCACTTGATAGAGGAGGCAAGCTGATTTTTGACGTAAGTAGCAAAATCACAAATGGTTCTTGCAATTTATCTTTGAGCAAAAAAGTCTAAGTGACCCTGGTGCAATCATCTAGCACAATAAGAAAACAATGGAAATCATTATAAGTAGCAACTTTGTATGGACCCGATAAATCCATATGTATTAGATCAAAAGGCCTAGAGGCCAAATATATACTTCTATCAAAAGGCAAGTTGTGGTGTATGTACAAAGCACAAGTGTCACAGTGAAAATCACTCAAGTCAGCTTGCTTAAACATATGCAAACGTCTTAATTTAGAAATTGATGTGTGCCCAAGTCTAGCATAAGTAATGTCTAGATTAGCACTGTCTTTATTACAATTGCTGCTAAAGATTTTGAAGTTAGTCTTCTTGCTACTTCCATCCGTTAACACATTGTAAATGCCATTGCTCTTGACCAATCAAAACCACCTTCTTAGTTTCAAGGTCCTGAAAATAGCAATGAGTCTGAGTAAACAAACCAATCATGTTATGATCATCTAATAACTTTCCAATAGAGAGCAACTTATGCTTAAAATCCGGCACAAGCAAAATATCAGTAAGATTTAACTTGTCTATCAACTGCATTCCTCCCATATCATTTACAACTTTCATTGAACCATCAAGCAAGCCTATATGAATAGGTTTGTCAAGTTTACCCTTATTCAAGAGCAATTATGACTGACATCATGTGGTCAGTGATGTGTCAATGATCCATTCAAGAGATAGATCTTCCTTTACAACTATATTGACATTAGAGGAAGACAATTTACCTGCAAAGTTTGCAAAATAACTCTCAGCTCCAGTTTTGCCTTTCATTTCATCATAATCTCTTGGTAATTAAACAACATTCACCATGGTTGAATCAAGCTGATTGTCTGCATTGCCTTTCTCCGAGTAATCCTCTTCAAAAGGGTTGTTCTTCACATATGATCCCATTGAACCAGTAGCACCATGATTTCACTCCACGAATCTTAAAACATTGATCAACTGTGTGACCCTTTTGGCCACAATGATTGCACTTATACATCTGCTTAATCCATATGAGCTCCTTCCAATCCTTCTTGAAAGGTTGACTGCTTGAGCCATTGCTAGCCTAGTAAGTGTTTCTGAACTAATAAGACCCTGAATTCCTGTAGTAGCTAAAGCACTTGAATTAGATAACAACAATTTTGATCCACATGAGGCCTTATTACCACTCTGAACTTGTTATAATATGTAATAAGCTCTATTAATCCATGGCAAAGGATCCAAAGATAAGATTTGATTTCGAGCACCATCATAATTGTCATTCAGATTGACAAGCAACTGAATCACCCTGTTCCTGGACTCTATATCAGCGATTTTCTTCTTCAAATCACACGTACAACGTGTTAGAGCTCCACATCTGCACTCATGTATGCCTTCAAGAACTTGAAGCTCGTCCCAAAGCTTCTTGAAGGTGTTATACAAATCTGCAAGGGAGAAATAGTAGAGAGCTTTTTCCTTACCTGATAAGTAAGAGGAGCATTTGACTTCGTCCTTACTTGGTAAATAAGAGGAGCATTTGACTTACCCTCTACAATCTCATCACATAACTGTTTGCTAGAGTCCACAAATATCAGACCCTTAGCTATGTTTTTGTTCATAGAGTTTAGTAACCAACATTCAACAACGAATAACCCGTGACCCGACGGGTTGTACGAGTCGTGGACCCGGTGGGTCCGGGTCAGGCGGGTCACGGGTTAAGACGGGTTACGGGTTCAGGTTAGGGTCGAGAGATTTTGAACCCGCCAAGTTTTTTATAATCTTTTTCCATGCATGCACACAATCTGATTATGAAGGGAAATGAGCGGATGACATGCCACACTTTGCAAATATGTGATTGACTCTTCCAAGTGTAGCCATCCAGCCACAACCACTTTCTCACTAACACATGTCACATCCCTTCCCCCCCCCCTCTATTCAGTGTTGCACCACCTGCAAATGTAAAAGCAACTAAAGCTACGACCGAGTATTAATTACGGGGTAGTAGGGACTAATGACTATGGATTATAATACTCCCTATAAATTATTAAATGGAGTGTGAAGAGGCAAAAGTAAGAAGGGTAGGAAGAGTGTCAGTGTGTCACATCCCACCCCCTTTCATTTACAAGCTAGCTTGTTTGTGCATCCCCCTCCTACTTTCACTATTTTTTTGACAAATTCTATAAGTGCACAATGCACATTAAACATTAAAAAAAAGCGTTTTTTTTTAAAAGACTTAGTGACCCAGCTGGTCGACTCGTGACCCATCGGGTTACCTAGATCCGTCGACCTGACTCCTCACGAGTTCAGATTCGGGTCATGATTTCCCGACCTATCGACCCGACGGGACCGACCTGTGGATAGGCCTAACAAAGAACCATAAAATCAACTCTTTTCCATCTATATAGATCAATAGAGTCCATTGCATGTCTAGCTAAGACAAGAACCATTAACAAAGTCAAGCTTGCACTTAGCCCCTAGAGTCATCATGACCCCTCCACTCCAAGTCATATAATTGGAACCATCAAACAAAATGGCAACCAATTGAGCACATGGGTGATCAGAATTAGATAGATGATGAGGATCACCCAGATTGGCCTAGGTAGCAGCTTCATCCTGATCTCTCGAATGTGAAGTCATACCAGCAATAGTGCTAAACATAAATCACGAAGAAACTACGTGAAAATATGATAAAGAGTAGTGAAATAAGAGGATCTCACCTACAAGCTCTGATACCATGTGAAGAAAATGATTCTAAGAATAAATCTGAGCACAACAACTCCAAGATCAGGGAATTATCATTGTTTCATTGATGAAATCAAGATGGACTTGTCAAAGATAGAAAGCGGTTGATGCAACCTTCATTCATTCATAACATCAATCCCTAAAACCCTACCTATTTGGTGATTGGCCCATCACTAGGAGACAAACTAGCTAGCTGGCATTATTACAAATTTTACCTGAAACGCACCTAAATGATATGAAATGTAAATGCAAATGTGATGAAATACGAGTATGCAAATGTGATGAAATACGAGTATTATAATACAAACACCCATAATCTTCATAAATGTCTTCCACGATGTCAACTCTATAGCAGACTACATTGTCCGTCTCCTCCATACTCATACAATCATACCTTCGGCACCCTATCTCTTCATACGTCTATAACGCCACCCAAAACCTTGCATTTCACATACATATATATAAGAAGGGGTAAAATTGTAATTTATCAAATTTAACCTAAATTTGAATTGAATAATTTCAAAGGTGATTGATTGGTAACGAAAGTTATTTAAAGAGCGACTTTTTGAAAATATCAATTTAATGGGTGGTTTATGACAAATTGATATATTTCAGAGTGGTTTTCTACAATTTGGTTAATAAAATAAGACAAATGGAGTAAAAGGGAGTGATTTACCCACACATTCTATGAATGCAATAATGACTCATGAATTGACACCTTAGTCACCATGTTAGCGGAACAAAGTCTCCCACAACCCATGTCTTTTAGACCTCATTCGAAAGAATGCATCAAGAAGTCGAGGATGCAGTCTAACTATTGGTCTAAATTCATTCCGTATAAAATAAAAACGTTTTTTCCCAACCTATGCCTTTAAAGCACATATTAAGGTAATGCACAGTGGTGTACACTTTCCCCATGTACTTCATTCACTTTATTTTCACCACATCAGCATAATAACATTTTTTTATCTTTTTATCAATTACACCCACATCCGTGTACTCCACTTTCGAAACCACAACATCCTTGATAGTGTTCGACCATGCACTAAGTAGCAACTTATCTTCCGTCTCACTCCACTGCTTTCTCTCCGTACGTTCTTGAGTAGGATGTTCCTCAACCTGTTCTTCATGGACATCTTCTTGTGTGATATAAGTTGGGATGTTTTCTTGTGTAAAAACGCATTGTTGGGGATTGAGAATTTAGACTGGGATGCATCATATCGGGATAATATGAATGCACGACACCATGAGAATGGTGATTCAGGGTAGTATGATTTGTATTTGGAGTGGAATGTTGCTCTGAGTACAAAGAAAGCATATCGTAAAAGCTTTGAGGAAAGTTCTGTGGAGCTTGATTCATATCCATTTTGAATGAAAGAGATGGATTTAGGGTGGAATAGAGAGATTTATGATTGTTTTGGGGCGATGAATATTGATGGAAGAAGGTTATATTTATAGGGGGGAATCATTAAAGTCAATATAAGATTTGATTATTATTAATCACTATTAGTTACATAGAGTAATTTGTGTTTTTTTCCATCTAAAACATATACAAAATGGGTGTCTATGGGTAGAAAAAAATAAATGCATTTCAAAAATATTTTTTATAATTTTTAATTAATGACAATTAAAAATGAATTAAATACATTACATCTTAACAAACATGTGCACAACCAATGACATCTCGCCACATGTCCTCTTTTGTACACCATTTGCGACACAAAATACCTTCCCCCCCCCCCCCCCCCCCCCCCCCGAAATTCAAGTGGCCCATTTTTAGAGGATGTTAGGGATACCGTAGTGGTGGGCTACGACCCTATCATGTCACTCAAAAAGTAATAACCCATTTTAAGCTACAAAATAAAATGAAAAAATAGTGACATTATTAATGATAATTGAATGTAGTAACTCAACCTCTTTATAGGTAAAAGTATAGATTAATAATAATTACTCTATACTAAACAAATGAAAAATGTTAAGGTCTGTTTGGATGCATATTTTTTGTGTTAAATTATGCAATTGCATTTGTATTTCTTCCCAAATACTCATCGATAAGCGAATACCATCCAATCAAAACTTCACCGCCATCATTAGCCACCTTCCATTGCTACCCTACCACCATTCCGATTCCATTTTAGGCCACCACTAGCCTTTTAGTACCACTATTAACACCAATTCAAAAAATTTAAAATCCACCAATTTGTGTACAATTGATCCTTAATTATTCAAACAAATTTCACCCTAGAAAGCTTCAAAAAAATTATGTGTGAATAATTTGTTCCAATTTAGTTTTAATATTCCAAAAAATAACTATTGACAAAATTATGATCTTCGAAATCAAATTGGGGCTTAACAGGTCGGGATACTAGATAGTAAAAGACGAGCCGATGAGAAATGAAGGACAATCGGAATGAGTTTGGCGAGAGATTGAAGGAGAAGGGCATATTGCATGAAGAAAAACATGGGTCGGAGTTCATTGAGAGAGAGGGCTAAATTAGAGTTCAAAGCATTAAACTACGGTGGAGACGGTGGGTTGTGGGGTGATGTTTACAGTGACGGGGTGGTGGCGGTGGGCGATGGGCGATGGAGAAGATCTGGTGAACAAATGAGATTAGGGTTGGTAATATATCTCACCTGTCTAATCAGTTTTTGGTCCAATGATTATAATTCACAATCCATGTGAATTTTATTTACCCAATAGATGATATAGGATATGGCCAAATTACCGACTTGACCAATTTGTTTAACATTTTTTTTCCAAACCAATTTTTTGAGCCAAACACTTTAACAGTGATTATGCTTGTAAGCATAATACATTAGGAATCCAAATACACCCTAAAATAAAACTTTAACGTAATTATTTTATATGCTTACGGAGTACATATAAAATAAAAAATGTATCATATGGCAAAATATATAAATATAGATAAGGAAACAAAACATAAACATCATCTTATATGATAAAGTGATAAACTACATAAATAGTAAAAATAAGTTATATCAAGTTTGAGTTGATTTGGAAAATTTAGACTATAACTTCTTCTTTTTTATTAGAAAAAAATTCGAGGTCAGACAAACCTATACCTCGATGGCCGACAAGTCGGCAGACGGATAACCGTCAAGCAAACAAAAAATTCAAGGATGGTGCAAAATACAGGCAAGAACTCTACAATAGCGAAACTGAAAACAACTACACCGAACAAGACGAGGACGTAGACGAAGAACGAAGCCAAGCACTCCCTAGAAGTATCACCGTAGGCCAGCGGCACATCCGGAGTTACCTATGGACAGTGAAAACGAACCTCCAAGGAAACATTCTTCCGGAGAAAGGAGACGCCTCGATACACACTGTCACGACCCCAGCCTATCCCGACTCCGATTGCCAGAACCTCATCAAACGGAGAAGAAAATCAAGTCACGCCAAACGCAAAGCACTACACTGCCTGAACCGAAAGCACCAGAGACCCTATCGGGTTTATACCAAACCCAACCGGGAATTATACATTAATAGTTATTAAATATAATTATATATTTTAATTTGTAATTTAATTTGTTTCAAATTTCGACGGGTCAGCTTTGGGCCCAAGGAATTACCTTAGGCCCAAAGGAAGGAAGTCGGGCCCACAACGGGCTAGGAATTGTAACCAGGCCCCAAATCCAACACCACACACGGAGAAGGGCTCATACCCACCGTGTGGAGCAAGGAGCAAATTAGCAAAGGGACGAGGAAGGCATACGAAGAAGCTACGCCGCCGCAGACCGAGAGGATAACAATTGCACGCTGTCGCACCGCTCAGCCCCGGAGGAGGGAGGAATTAAGAGAGAGGCGCTCGAAACCCGACGAGAGAGACCAAAAAGAAACGCCGGCAAGACGCGAAGAGCCGAGATCTCGCTGTTAAGAGGGAGGATAAACCACCCGGCCAAAGTCGAAACGGAGGATACGACGAGGGCAGAGCGGAGGTGCAGCACGGCGAAAAGAGGGACTCCAAAATCGTCCGGAGAACCAATTGGCCATGGAGGAAGAACAATTTGGGGAAAGCCCCAAAAATTGGTTTAGGCTTTGAACGGAACAGTCCAGAGAGAGACGGAGATGGAATTACAAACGATCCTAACCACCATTGCAACCAAATAGGCCATAGGACAAGGCCGAGAGGAAGAGGACATCGCAGGGGATTGACGGACATCGGTCGGGCCAACGGCGTCGAGTCGGAACAACCCGAGGAGAGGGGGGCTCTCCGAAGAGAGATTTAGGCTCTCCGTAGAGAGATTTATAAACAAATTTTCCTTCACTTCTCAGCGCAAGCACTGGAGAAGAAGACGACGATGACAGTGGACCTATGGCGGAAGCCATAGTTGTGATTGAGGATGGGTGGGAAACACAACCTTGTTTTTTTATTTGTGTGATTGTCCATACAATAAACCTCAAAACCCACTAGAGCTGAAGGTCGGAGCAGAGATTCATCTGGCCGAAGGTGGTGGATGGCGGAGCGTTTGGGTTTATTGGAAACGCTCTCAAAAGAGAGTGTTTTCAGAATGTCAGATTATTCATTTTAATTTTCAAGATTTAGACTATAACTATCACTAATAAGTTTATATAGGAGGTGTTAACAAATTGGGGTTGATTTGATAATATAAGTTGATTTATATGAATTTATTTGATTAATATTTATTGAATTGAATGAGGTTTGATCATAGGAATTTGATTTTATGAGATATAGATTATATAAGCAAAACTTGGGAATTGATAACATCAAATTTTATGATTTTGAGTTCATATAATATTAAATTTGGTTTAGTCATATATATTTTATAAATTATTTTTTATATTGAGCATATAGGGTGCCAATTTCATCAAAACATGAAAAGTTTGGGTGCTTTCATTCATGTAGGGTGATGATCTATGAACAATGGATAAAGTTGGATGCTTAAAAATAAGAGTAAATTGCATAAAAAAAACCTCACCTTTAGGGGTAGTTGCAGTTGGTAGCCTGGCCTATTAAAAATGCAAAAAATAGCCCAAAGTACCAAAGTGGTTGCGAACGCTAGCTAATACTCAATTCGAAAATTTTCCACGATAATAGAAAATGACATGTCCGACTATGGTGATATGACGTGGCAATCAAAAACCGACCTGGAATTTTCAAGTTAAAAAAAATTAAATTAAACCCAACAACAGAGAGATGGGAGGTCGATTAACATTTAGCAAAACCTAGATGGGTGATTAGCAACGCCAACAACAGAGTTCACAAAGTATAATTGATGAAGGAAGGTCGATCAATTGTCCTTGTGAGACCATGGCGGAGGAAGGTTGATCTCAACAAATGATAAAGACGATTGCAAGAAGAAACCAGATCGGAGACCGACCATAGCTTCGAGATGTTGTGCGAGTTGATTTGGGAGATGATGCCGAAGGATTCCGAGAAGAAGGAGACGACTCATTCTCCGGTGGTTCTTGCAGACGACATGAGCGACAACAAGCGAAATCAACCGTGAATCCCTCAAGAAGACGAGAACTGCTGGGCTTGGTATGGTTGAAATGGAAGTTCCAACTTTGCACCCAAGGTGTTTGTGGAAATGACTGGGCTTGGTATGGTTGAAATGAGAACAAATTTGAGTTCGAGAGCACTAGACGGAAACTTGATTTTTGATCCAACAGAAGCACTAGACGATTACATGTTGTTGCGGATTGGAGATCATAGGGTGTTGAAGAAGATTTTGGTTTTTGACCCGGGCATCCTCCAAGGAAAAAAATTGTAATAAGGCACTGCCTTGGAATTGTGATGATGGCCTGCAATTTTATGGTGTTTGTTTAGCTGCTGAATTTAAGAGAAAAGTGCTTTCCATTTTTGTTTACAACTGCTACTGGATAATGAACTTGACAAATGTAGTATGAGTGTGAAATTGCTGAATTGCACTTGTGATCTCTTCAATCCTGAAATGCTAGCAGCAAGTGTAAATCTTTTCAGAGGTTGTTTGTTGAATAACCTTGTTATGCTCAAGTGGTTCATTCAAACTCGAAGGTTGGGTTTAGTACAAGAGGCAAGAGGCAACTTATGCTTTAGGGGTGTAACTAGCCTTGTTAGCTAGTTACTTGTTATTGTATAGCTCAATAAGCTTCCTTTTACATGCTATTGTTTTAGATTTTCTTTTAGCTATTAGATTACATTGCAATAAGCTTTGAAACAAAGCTTTCATATGAAGGGTGTGATGTAATGACCCATGTATTAGTTAGGGTATATTTATACCCTAATACCCTTGTAATGATCATCATGGAATTAATCAAATGTCAAATACACATGTGATAGATACAAAAGAACTCGTTGCTCATCATGGTATAGAGTTTCATTTGCATAGAAGCCAATACATGGGACAAAACACAACATCAGGCTTCATGGCTTAAATAGGTATATGTACAAACATTAAATGTTTCAAAAACAAAGCCAATACATATTGAAATATAGCAAGTATCAAGTGACATTTAGTTTGAGTACAGTAATTAGAGCTCCAAAATATACAAGCACCACTTAGTTTGAGTGACAACATTTGGTTTTGTTTTCAGCATCTCGTCACTATTGCGATGGCCTAGACGCTAAACTTCCTTGAGATAATATTGCAGCACCAGGTAATCCAGGCTATCATTTACAAAATCATGGGTTAGTATGTACATGAATTTGCTAAAAATTTATTATCATAATTAATAGAATCAAGTACTCAAAAGAAAAACTTACATTTATATAAACTCAATCGCCATTATTAGGGAAATAGGCACCCATGCCTCTAGGGATAATTTCATTCATTGACAAAACAGAATTGGTACCATTTCTTGGTCTCCCCCTTGGTCTAGGTGTCCTAAATGCTTGACTTGAAGTATCTTCAAGAATTTCCTTTCTAGGTCATCCTTTTTTCTTAGCTTGGCATTAAAAATACAAATCATGAGATACCATACCATGTCTACACTTTAAAGTGAAGGATAAAAGACACTTACATCAGGAATTCAATAATCAAGAAGATACTTACAACAGTTCAGAAATATTGTTAGTTGACATAACATTCTTTTGAGGGCATGTTCTCTTGTTGTGGTTTTTACTCTTACAGATTCTACAAGTCATAACTAGTCCATGCCTTGTGAGTTTTTCTAGCTTATCAAATCTCTCGTGAGGGTCCTTCTTCCTATTCTTCCTAGGTCGACCAGCTTCAATCTTAATGGGATGAGGGTCCAATGCAAAACCTATTTTCTCCCAATGTTTTGGACCATTATAGGTTTTATATCTATATACACAGTTATAAAGCTTATTAAAATCAATAAGCAAACACGAGATGAAGCACAATATCAAAAAAAAGGACACATACCTGAGCCATATGCTAACAAGTACTTGTTCTTTTTATACTAATTAAACACATAATCTTCACTAGGTACCACTTTCTACAACCACAACCTGCAACATGCAACTACATGGCAACATGGAATTCCTGAGAGATCCCACTTTCTACAACCACAACTTCTACCATGTAGGTTTACATACACCATGTCAGTATGGTGTACTACTTGGAAGTTCCCATGGTCTGTGGGGACAATCATGCAATTACATGCTTCTTCCTTCTCTTTTTCTAATCTCTTCCTTATTCTTGGGTAGATATCATCAACTTTGTCCTCCATTAATTTCCTCTTATTGTACAACCTCTCCATCATTTTCATCCTGATTTCATCCATCGTAGAAATAATGGGTTTGGCCCTTGCTTTCAAGATATAACCGTTGAATGTCTCGATGAGGTTATTAACTTGCACATCGGCCTTTGACAAGGTTCTTAATTGGCATATACAAAATGATACTCCGTATTCGATTTTGATGAAGGAAGTCATCTACTACCTTGGGATTAAGCAACCTCATTTCTTTAAGTGTTGTGTCATAGTCTGATCTTGTGTATGCTCGTGCAATTTTCCAAAATAGAACCCTCATATGCTCTCCCTTGTGCTGCTTATGCCAATTGGAGAATATGTGTCCAACACAATTTCTATGCTCTGCCATTGGGAAATGCTCTCTTACAACATTAATAAGTCCTTACCCGATAAATAAATAAGTCCATGGTTGGGTATGAACCATCATGATAAATTTCAATACAAAATAAAGTTTAGTAAATGGATAAATAGTTGTACCTTCTGTTGATCGGATATCACAGTGCATTCTTGTCCACAATACCAAGGAATATCCCTTTTCAATATATCAAGAAACCAACTCCATGAATCATTGTTTTCAGCCTCAACAACAACCCATGCAATAGGGTACATTTGATAATTTCCATCTCTCCCTACCGCACAAAGTAGCATACCTCCTAGAAAGGTTTTCAAAAAACAATCATCGAAGCATAATACTAGCATGCATCTATTCTTGAATCCTTCTTTTAACCCATTGAAGCTCATGTACAACCTCTTAAACACATCTGCCCCCCTTGGAATTTCATATTCCACAGTAACAAGTATTGCAGTTATGTTGGTATCAACCCTCCTCAACTCATGCAGATATGAACCCACTCTTATATAATGAGCCATGTAACAATTTGTGAGCTTCAAGCTTTGTTCTATAACACTGAAATTTACTAAGTGTCACACCATATTTTCCCATCACTTCTTCTATTAATGACTTGGCAGGCCAATTCGAACACCTCTTATACTTTATCAAGTACTCACTGGCTAACCATGAAAGCTTCAACTGGATATTTTCATAGTCTTGTCTGTTACAAGTATGAATATTACATGCAGACTTCACCACAAATGCCTCCTTTGGCCCATCCCAAGAAGCATAAATTTTCCACTGACAACCAACTTTACATTTTGTAGCCATCCTCACATTATTATTACTTCGACACCACCTAATACTAAATCCAGCTACAATTGCATATATGATCACCATTTTCTTAAATATTCCAGGACTAGAAAATCTCATACCCACTTTCCATACTAGTGCCTTGAAGTTTGTATGAATGTCCACCTCTCTTATAACCCTAAACCTTGTTGGTTTACCCCTTACTTCATCATCACTATTGTCTGAGTGGGAGTATATGAACCATTCCGGAATGGCTCACCGGAAAGGACTTGTGGATAATACCCATAGGTCCCCGGTTCGAACCCCGGATATGGTCGCTCTTTATTTACCAATTCAATGAGTGGGAGTATATGAATTCTTCAGATGATAAATCATCATCAATTAGCTCTTCATTTGCAACCTCATTGGTAGTCTAATCATTTTTCTCTTTCAGATTTTTCCTACTTGTTATCCACTCATCACTTGTGCTCTCTCCTCCACTATGAAGCTCTTCTTCTTGAACTTGACCACCACCATCAGAATCATCTTCATTAGGCTTATAGTTTGGATCACTTTCCATATCACTGTGTGCTTGACAAATGCCTGCAAAATCATGGTCATTGTCTTCAACATCAGCTAGCCCCTCTTGGGCTTCATTCACACCTTCACTAAGCCTTGTGTTAGATGTGGTTTCATTCAATACAGTGGCTACAATTTGTATTAAATTGAATTGTATAAAAGGCCCACCATCATTATCACTTTTTGGCATTTTAGAACTACATGCATATTATAAAATATGATAATGTTATTTTTAAAGTTCTATGCAAAACCTCTAGGGATATCCATCATAAAATACTTTGTTCATTTATTGTAGCTAGACTGAAATTGAACCTAATAAGCTTACAAAATCCCAAACATACTAACGAACTTTATAAAGATTGAAAGCAATAAGGTGGAAAAATAAAGAATATGCATTTGGCAAAATAACACATGAGCAAGAACATTCAACCAAATAAGAACGAAAATCTTCACCATACACTACAAATTAAGAAATTGGACAGAAGTATTAAGGGGATTTACATGGGATTTAAGATTCACTTTGAAATATGTAAGTAACGGAGAAAATCAGGAACACGACTCTATGCTCACCCATTTTGGTTCACAGTTGATGAAGTTGACAACTGAGAAGATCTTGTGCTACATGAAATCTCTTAAATCACCATCAATTTTCCTTTGTGAACTCTCAGTCTAGTTTGTTGTTGGCTTTAATCACCCATCTAGGGTTTTGTCACTATCGGGCACATGGGAGGAAACACAAGTTTTATAAGGCAATTTGAAAAGATTTGGTGTTAATTTATATATTTTTTAATTTTTTTAACTTGAAAATTCCAGGTCGGTTTTTTATTGCCACATCAAATCACCATAGTCGGACATGTCATCTTCTATTGTTGTGGAAATTTTTTGAATTGAGTATTAGGCTAACGTTCGCAACCACTTTGATACTCTGGGCTATTTTTTGCAGTTTCAATAGGTCAGGTTACCGACCGCAACTACCCTTAAAGGTGAGGCTTTTTTCTGCAATTTACCCTAAAAATAATATAGCAAAACTATTTTGCTGGACCAAACTTTCTATTTGGGTCTAGATATTGTTGGGCTTAACAAGTGAAGAAAGACCTGCTTCATCTAAGAAAACCCTACTCAACCTA
Source organism: Persicaria maculosa (assembly GCA_963922045.1). Taxonomy (NCBI): domain Eukaryota; kingdom Viridiplantae; phylum Streptophyta; class Magnoliopsida; order Caryophyllales; family Polygonaceae; genus Persicaria; species Persicaria maculosa. The sequence goes on along the minus strand of OY998258.1, from coordinate 39,343,707 downwards.
TTATCTATTCTCATTATCATCGTCTTTCTCATTCTCTGTATATTCATCATCCATTTTTTTAGTGATATATTGATATCCAAGGAACGACATTCAACCTTACACTTTCACCAAACCCTACCCTCCGTCGACCATCACATATGCGATGTCATTGTCGACCATCGCTCCAACCCCACTTTGACTCCTTCACCATCGACATCCAAGTATTCTCAAAAGGGGACTTTCAGCACGAATCGGTACTCAAAGGGCGTCGATGACTGCGGACGCCAAATTCATATATGGAACTATCAGAGTAGAATGTTATATATAATTATATATGCAACGCACCCCAATCAGTTGTTGTTGCAAAAACATCTAAAGTAGAAGCATCATAATCAAAATAACATAACTTATCAAAACAAAACAAAACAAAACATAAATTTATAATAGAATTATAATTACAATTATAAATCGCAATAAAATGTATCGCGTCTTCCTTCTATTCTAAAGTTTCAAAATCATTTAACTTACTTCTGAAAAACTTATTTGATGGGTCCTCAGTTTAATGTGATAGATTATTCGTTTAAAATCTTCATTTTCATATTGCATGTTGTCCTAACCACATATATTAAAAATAAAATGTTATAATGAGTATTAATAAAATATTTTTTGAAATTGGTGTCATTGGAACTCACACATTAGTAAAACTTAAAATGTTTTTTTTTTCCTGAAAATGAGTCACTTTAATGACCCACCTAATTGCCTCAGGATGGTAGACCATCAGGATGGTAAACTAAACATTCTCCCCCAATTTTGGAGCAAAGTGACCCATTTTAAAACCAAAATAAATAAAGTGGTTCAATTCCCCATATATTTCTGGATTCCACCACACAATTGCAGATTTTGAAGGTTGTGCCCAGTGTACTCCAGCATGTCTTTGTTGAAGTACACTTCAATTTTTTTTTAATTTCTTTTTTGGTTGAAAAACAGAGCAAATGTACACGAATGTACACGCTCTAAGGAGTTTAATTGAGAAATATTTTCCAAAACTAAATTATTTTATTTTTTTAAAATATTTTTGTTTTAAAATAACAATAAAATAGGCATGTACTTTACATCATGACAAATCTAACCTAAAACTAGCAAGTTGGTTAACTTAAAACTAGAAAGTTGAGGACGTGGAAGTAACACCTCTCGTCGGCGATACATCAAGAATCTCCAAGGAAGCTCATTCCCGAACATGAAATTGTCCCGTCTCGTGACTTGACCTCAACCAGTTTCGACTCCGGATGTCAAAAACCCAACAAATCGCGATACATCAAGAATCTCCAAGGAAGCTCATTTCCGAACACGAAATTGTCCCGTCCACATGACTTGACCCCAACCAGTTTCGACTCTGGATGTCAAAAACCCAACGAATTGCTTATTTATCTGAAGTCGTAATTTTTTTTCGGTTGAGCTGTTTTTTTTGTTTTTTTTATTAGGTAAGGATTCGGGTGAGTTAACTACCTGAAAGCATCCTACCGGATGAGGTCAAGAAGACCTGAATCATGGGATAAATCTGGTCCCCTGGTAGAGTAGCTAAGGTGTGCAGCCTTATCTGCCACTCTGTTACCAATCCGGAGAATGTGGGATATCCCTATGTGTTGTATTTCTTGAAGTAATACGAGAACATCTGTCATTATCATCTCTATTTTTCATGGGCAGTTTGTTTTGGTTTGTAAATAGTCAGTGATTATTTATGAGTCTCCTTCTATGATTAGGTCACCAATTTTTAATTCTTTTGCCTTTTCAATGCCTTGTCTAAGTACTAAAGCTTCCGCCATAATTGGAGATTATCTACCGACTGGACCACCATCCATGAAGATAGGGTTCCCATTCCAATCCCGAATGATGTACCCTATGGAGCTCTTGGAATTTGCAAAGCTCGATCCATCGAAGTTTAATTTGTATTTGCCTTCTGGCGGTTTTCTCCATTGGTGGTTTGTCGTGATTTTTCTTGGTCTGTCTTTGCTCTTACACGGGAGTTTTTGGTCTTCTCCTTTTATGCTTGACTTGCAGGCCCTTTTCCGATTCTCTAAGTTATCCAATATCATTTTTCTAATCCCTTATGGGGAGGGGATTTTTCCGTCTCTAAATATAATTTGATTTCTGATGAACCAGATTGTCCACCATCTAATATCTATGGTTTGTTTGGTTTTTGTTGAGCACTTAGATCCTATTATTTGCATAACTTGATCCATATCTCTGTTGTCTGCCAGAAGCGTGTTTATTTGCAAGGCTATGTCGCTTGGTAGTTGTTCTTGGGCGTCATTAATGGGGCATTCCAGGAATATGTGGATATCGTCTTCGGTGGAGTGATTGCAGAAGTAGCAGGGGGAGGGTACAGCTACACCCGTTTGTGCTAGTCGAGTCGCAGTTGGGAGTCCTTTCTGCCTGATCTTCCAGATGAAGTTCTTAACTTTAGGAGGGCATCAATTTTCCAAATCCAGTTGAAGTCGTCCTGTATTATATTTGAGTTGGATGTTATTAGGTTATAGGCACTTGATGTTGTGAACCAGTCCTCTTTGGCAGGCCACTAGTACAATCTGTCTAGTAGAGGGGCTTTTGGCAATGGGATTTTCATAATTTCTTCTACTATTGTAGCTGGTAGGATCGGATCAAGTTTTTCTTTCCACCATTGTCCTTCCATGATGTATTCGCTTACTGTTTCATTTACGTTAACGCTGGATTGGGGTTCCACCCGATTAGTTAGAGGTTGTTTCGAAATCCAGTTGTCTTTCCAAAATTTGATTGTTTTTCCATCCCCGATTGTCCACACGAGCCCCGACTTAAACTTTGGGATTAGGAGGCTAAGTTTCGACCATTGCCAGAAAGCATTCCCTTTTTTCTCATAGTTTAGGATGTGGCTTTCTTTTAAGTATTTGTGCGAGATTATTTTGACCCAAATATTTTCCGGTTCTGAAAGTATTTTCCATAGGAGTTTTAGCTGCAATGCTTCATTCATGTCTTTGGATTTCCGTACACCGAGACCCCCAACAACCTTTGACTTGCAGATTTTGTCCCAGCTAATGAGAGGGTTGTGTTGAGCATCTTTGTTCCAGAAGAAAGTTCTATTGATTTGATCAAGTTGCTTGTGAATTGATGTAGGAAGCATGAAACTTTGCATTGCGAAGGGTGGTTTTGACGATAAGTTTGATGCTATTAGAGTTGCTCGTCCTTGTTGGGATAAGGAGTTCGCCCACCATTTTTACTTTTTTTTTTATTAGGTAAAAATTCGGATGGGGGAACCTTATCCGAAAGCATCATGCCAGATGAGGTCAAGAAGACCTGTATCTAGGTATAGCTCAGAACCCCTGGTAGAGTAGTAAAGGTGTGCAACCTTATCCGCTACTCGGTTACCAATACGGGGAATATGTGATACACTAACATTCTTTATTCCTTGGAGAAGGCTTTGAATATCTGACATAATCATTTCTATTTCCCAAGGACATCCAACTTGTGATCTTAGATAGTCCGTGATAATCTTAGAGTCTCCTTCTATTATTAGATCGGTTATGTTTAGTTCTCTCGCTTTTTCTAACCCTAGGCGTAGAGCTAAGGCTTCCGCTATAAGGGGTGATTGTCCACCATTAGCTTTTCCGCCAATGTTGATTGGGTCTCCATGCCAGTATCTGATGATGTATCCAATGGAACTGTTTGTGGTTGATTTAAATGATCTGTCAAAGTTTAGCTTATATTTACCCGCCGGAGGTTTCCTCCATCGGTAGTTTTTCCTATTGTTCTCAGAGAGCCCTTTTCCTATACTTAGTTTCTGTATGCTGTCATCCTTCATTTTATTCCATCTACTAGCTTTCCTCCAATTATCAATATTGTCCGTGATCATTTTCTTTATAGCCTCTGCAGAGGGGCCCCAATTTACTTAGTTGGTTCTTGGATTTGCATACTATATCCCCATTTTTTTTTAATAAGGGCATAGGTTAGTACTTAGTAAGAGCATCAGCAACCATGAGGTTACCTCTTTCCCTTTTTTACTAGCTCAGTACCCCGTGCATTGCACGGATCTTTGCTTTAAAATATATACTTATATAATATCATTCATTATTTTTTATATAAATATTATAAGTATAAAAAATAAAGTAATAAAAAATAGACGTTTGTACGGATGTTTTTTATAAAATAATTTTATACATATGTAAACCGTTTATATAAGTTAAAATAGAATTATCATGAATTTTTATAATATCTTTCAAACTTAATTATCTTATGATTTGGTTCAAACAAATTAAAACTAAATATGGCAATAAAAGGAGAACATATCACTTTATCTAAATTCTTGTTTGAATTTAAATAAATTTCCTATTAACACTCGTTCAACTAATGATTTCATTGAATGTAATTGCATTAATTCATTAATATATTATAAATTAAAAAAATTATTATATTTTAAAAATAAAATAAAATAAACTATTTTTTTTAATCTAATAAAGTAATTTATTACCTGACTGCCTCAAAATATTCGATGTAATTTAATCAATTATTATTAAAAAATTTTATCAAAATTTTATCCTTGCCTATACAATAATTGAAGGATGAATTGTAAAAAAAATGATGTATCATTTAGTATATATAATGGATAACTATGATAATTGTTAGAATTAAGAAGATAAATTAATTTAAATTAATTATTTATATAATTGTTAACAGATTTCACTCCCTATGATATGATTCTGTAAATTAGTTATATTAAATATATTTTAATATTATACATATCATATTGGCTTAACCAATAAAAAGATAGAATCAAAACTATCATCAATTTGCTACATAAAACTAAATGTAAAAAAAATCCAAAAAATCGTAACTAAATTAGATTTCTTATTAGTTACAAACGTATAATGCATATATCGTAATATGAATCCACCTCACCATAACTAAATTAGATTTCTTATTTAATTACTCGATTAGATTTGCTAATTCCACCCAATATCAAATCGTAACTAAATTAGATTTGCATATATCAAGTGGTTAAGGAGATTTGTGAATTAAATTAATTAAATAATAATTTAAAATTCCTACATTAAAGGAGAGGGCGTCATATGGTTTAGGCGGCTTCTCCTTTATTAAATATATAAGATATAAGATATGTGGTTGATTATTGATCAAATGCGAAGAGAGAAGTTCATCATTGAATATCAATATGGAGTAACTTTTATGGGAGAAATTTGAGATTTCACAACCAGTTATGATTTTGTGAAGATTTTTTATTTGAATTTTTTTGCCAGATCAAGATATTTAATTTAATTAATCATTTGATTAATAATTAATGTGCTCTAACATTGAGATGAATGAAGAAGAATGAACGGATATTGGTATATTTATCCAAATCATTTTTTAATTCTTATCCAATGAGGATGAGGATCTCAATAACAAAATAGATATGATTTGCTAAGATAAGATTTTATTTTATTTTGATCTTATCAAATAAATATCCAAACAACCAAACAAATCATAAAATCCTAACTAATTTGTTTGAATATAATTAAAAAAAAATAAAAAAATCATCATTCTAGATGAGGTTGACCAAGAAGCGCCCGAAGTTCGGAATCACCGTTTCCCAATCGAGCTTTCTCTTGATATCCAATTACTTTAGTGAGACAATTATCACACTGTATGAGGTTGCTCAGTGTGCATGGTTTTAAGATAATGGTTAATACTTATATAAAGTTGTTGAATTGCTGCATTGATTCCGATTTGATTGAAGTTGGGCGCGATCTTCATGCTTGGATAGGTGTGGTTGATAGGTTGCAGACGATTTTTGGAGATGAAATTGGTGAGTATGCATGTGAAATGCGGGTGGTTGTATGATGCCTAGAAGGTACGGTGTTCGTATGAAATACAAACGGGGGGTAGCGTGACGCTCAAGTTCAAGACAACGTATGAGAAGCAAAATGAGTTCCAAAGAGTGTAAACATTGTCTCGGTGCACTCCGAACCTCCATAACATCGATCGCTATAATTGCATGCAGGTTTGCATGGTGGTCAAGTTGGAATAGAGGCGATCAGGGAAAATCACATATTAAGCAAATCAAGAGAATTATGCAGAATCCCTTCACTAACCTCTTTGATTGAATACATTGCTCGTGAGAGGGAGATCCATTCTTGGAATCCAAACGGAACCCTAAAATCAATAGTTTCGACATGAGGCAAAAATAGGTATAATATTTGGTAGGCATAGAAGAAGATTACCTTGAAGTATAAATGACATAGTTATAGAAGGGAAAAACACCAATTAGTTCAATTATTTTCATAGGAGACAAACCTGATAAAGGGATTAAAATTAAACAATCAAAGTGGAGGGAAGTAATATTCCTAAAAAAAAATCGAAGTAGAGGGAAGCAAGAATCATTTTGGCTTTCAACGTATCATTGACATTGTTATAATGAATCTTTATCCTGCAATTACAAAACAAACACAACAAACTTAAAAAGTCATATCACAAAAAGATCATAAAAACTGAGAGGAAGAAAAGAAAAACAGAGATTATATAGAAAGAGATAGCGTGTGGAGGAAGATAAAACCTTAAAAATCAAAATAGATAAATACATACCTATTTATTTATATTACAAAAATAAATATTATTTTATTTTGATCTTATCTAGTGAATATCTAAACCAACTAACCATAATATCCAGAATATCCAATTCGATTTTGTATTTATAGGGAATTAAAAAAAATCCAAACAATAAGATTATTAATTGGATAATAGGAAATTAAATTAATTTTTAATTAATTTTCTAACTAAAAAGTCCTACTTTAAAGAAGAAGCTATATCCAAACAATAATTTCTAACTTAAAAATCCTACTTTAAATTAATCTAAATTAATTTTCTAATAAAAAAGTCCTACTTTAAAGGAGAAGTCGCCACATGTCTTAGGCGACTTCTCCTTTAGTATTATAATATAGATTTTCACCCCCTTATCATCATTTGACACTTTATTTATTTTTTTCTTTAAATAATTTTATACTTTTTTTACCTCTCCCTAAGATGTTTACCTTACAACCATGAGGTAAGCTTGTTGGCTTGTTCCATTACTTTTTCCATCTCATTAGTTTTATTTATAAATAAAATTAAAAAGTGCTTGATATTAATATTTTTTTTATTACATTAGATGAAAAATAAAAATAATAATAACATTATATTATAAGCAAATAACAAAAATAATTACATTAATGTATGAGAATGAAATATGAAAAAGAAGTGCAAACAATATAATAGGTCAAGATAAATATATATAGGAAAAAATTATACTCAAATTATGGAGAAAAATAAAATAAAATTAATGGTATAATTATTTTTTGAAAATAATAATAATAAATATATATATTAATACATCAAATAAATATAATAGTAAAATGGTGGGGGCCACTTGTGGTGGAAAAGGTTACCTTAGTGGGAAGGGGTAATCCCTTCTAACCTCTTCCCTTAAGATTTGGCTTGCACCATGAGTTTACTTTTTAAGACCTATAAGGGCTTGCACCATGAGTTTACTTTTTAAGACCTATAAGGTAAGTAAGGCTGTGTTTGGCAGTAGATTGTAAAAAGTAGATTTTGTCTAGATTATGTAGATTTTGTAGGTTATGGGTTTTTTTGTAGATTATGGAGATTTCAAAGATTATGTTTTTTGGGGAACGAAAATCTCATTAAAAGCTAGAAAGGTGTTTGGTGTGGGTAAGATTTGTAAGGGGTTTATGTGAGGGAAAAGTCCATATTGCCCTTCAAACTACCCTCCCCCTACCCTTGTCCTTAGCCACGAACACAACCGCCCTTGCAACCGACACTAGTGCGAGGGATTATCCTGCGCACCATTCTCCTGCTCGAGTGTAATGGGACCAAAGACCTCGCCCCTTTCCGGTCACCTTTGCCGGCCGTCGGTCCTCCGATAGAGGCGGAAATTGTTCACTGATGTTGTCTACGACATGATCAAAAGAAAACGATGAAAGTATAACACTTGCAAGTGTAATGGATGAATATAACGTACGCTGCGTTAAATTACAGAAACTATTTAAGGTACAACAGTTGGGTAAATGCACCATTGCAAAAGGGTGCAACAACACTCGGCTTACAAAAAGGGGTAATCATGCCGAGGTTGCACAAACATCGTTCCTACATCCGAGGCCCCGAAATGCACAAAATGGGGGCCCAAATCCACAGTTTCGTTAATACAACAGTTGGAAATCTTAACAAAAAGAGGGAAACAACAGCATGTAGAGGCTTGATGTCCTACGGGCGGGCGACCAGAGGCAGTATAATCACCAGCATGCCAAGAATAATCCAGCCCAGGAGCCTGACCAGGCAGGAGAGCCTCTGAGCCCGGAGCTGGTCGCTTGCGTGGTCCACCCAACGCCCACACATGAAGGAGCACGGCTCGGCCACCCTCTTGACGAGATGTTCATTGCGCACCTCAGAGACGTCGAGGCTGTTGGTCAAGGAGGCGTTGTGGTCCCTCGCCTCCTGCAGCTGGTAGTTGGCAGCGTCGAGAGCGTTCTCCCTGACTGCGTCTTGTGCCAGGAGGCCCCGAATCTTTTCGCGCAGCTCCTTCAGTTCGTCGGTAGCGTAGGCCCACAGTGCATTATCCTCCTTGACGTCCTCGGGGTCAAGGGTCTCGAAGTCAGAGTCGTCGTCATGCCGTCCCCTGCGACGACTGGACTGGCCTTGCTCGTATGACGTCCTCAGCCATGGGTACTTCCGAGGGTCACCGCTAGCGTAGCTGCGGTCACTGTCGGAGTCGGTCTCGGACTCAGTGTCAGAGTGGGGCCACATTATTCCCACGTAGACATAGGAAGCATATTGTCGAAATCAGAATAAGCTCAACCATTAACAAATGCAAAAGACCATGAACAAATGTCAATTCAGAATCAAGCATGATCACCCAAACAAAATGAAGGATGAAAGTAGCCATCATCAATTCATTGTCTATTGACACAGCAGTCATCACCCAATCAACAACAACAAACAACACATGTGATGGACAATTGCAAGCAGTGATCAGCACATCAATGAGATTATGTTAATTCCTCTGTTTTCAAAAACATTCACAATCACCAGGAAGATCCTGGTTGACAGGGGATGCAAATCAACATGTTTGAAAGAGAGGGAAAAAAATAAGATCGGAAATAAGCAATGCACAAACAAGGAATGACAGAATACAGAAGCAATCGATTTGTGCCAACATCCGAATGCCAAACACTGATTTCAACCACACACTGCATATTTCAGGAGATGAATGACAACAAATAGCGAAATATTTGAAGTGAAACTGATTAAGTAATATCTAATTCCATGCAGATAAGTTGTATCTGACTCAATGATACTTTAGAATAGATTGTACAGAAGATAAAAAAATTCGTAGAAGCTGAAATGCAGTAAAATTACATCTTTCTGTCAAATTTTAGAGGAAAGAAATGGATATCTATGTTGATATAAATCCTCATCTCTCAAATGTCAGCAGCAAAGAACTACTGCTATTATTCATTATAAATCATGATAGCATTTTAAATCAGGATAGCATTGTAAATCTGTGACAGATCAGTGTAATATATTGTTATTAGTCATTATAAATCATGATAGCATTTTATCCATTGATCAGTGTGGATGTATAAAGAAAACCATGGTATTTTTTCCACTATCTGTTTGTATGTTCATGTGATATTAGCAATGGCCGAGTAGTGTATAACGCCTCATTTTCTTCCTCAAGTTCAACCAAACCAAATCTGCTTGATGTACAGGTTTTGAATCCCTCAAACACACTAATCGCATAGACAGATGGGAGCATGAACAATCAAGGGAGAAGAAATTGGAACCGAATTAACACAATTTAACAAACAAAAAACCCCCAAATCGAAACAATAAGCAAAAACCCCCAAATTTCTTCCAGCCAAACCCTACAAATCGAAAGAATAAGCAAAACCCCAAATCGGTTGGAACAAAAAACCTAAAATTTCTTCCACCGAAACCCTACAAACCACATAAACCCCCAAATCGAAACCGTAGCCACCCACATTCCCACCGAAACCCTAGAAATCTCGACGTCGTGGAATAACGAGCCGACGTAGGGGGTTTCCAGTGTAATGGGGCCGCCGGTGAACCGCATTGAACAGGAGAGGAGGGCAGTGACGTACCTTTCGCGACGAGGAGGAGAAGTCTGAGCAGAGGCGGCGATGTGGAGAAATTGGAAGGAGAGAGGCGAGACGAGGGGCAAAAATGGATTGAGAAATCCGAAAGCTCCTCCTAATCTCCGAAATCTTGGTACCCCAAGATTTCATTTTGGGCGATTTGCAAGCTACCGTAATCTCGCCAAAAGCTTGAAAAGCTTCCGCCAGATCTTCCGCCAAACACCTCCTCATGAGCTTTCGTTTTTTTTTAAAATCTCGAAAATCTCGAAAACCTTCCGCTAAACACAGCCTAAAACCCATGATTGCACATGGTCTAGTACCCCAGCAAAAAAAAAAAAAAAAAAAAAAAGAAGCGAGCGGTTTAGCTGGTGAGCTGAGTATCGACTGACTGCATTTTACATTACTCTGTTATCTCCGCCCGCAAAGCCCTTTTTCTCCCAACTCTCAACTCCCATCGGATTCAACCCCAACGATCCTCCCTCTCTCTCACACACACACAATGCAGAGCTCAATCTCTCTCTCGTCACCTTCTCCTTCCTCCTCTTCCCCAATCCTCCGCAGATCAAACCATTCGATCGGCTCCTTCTCAATCGCCGCCACCAAGCCGCTCGATCTCAGGTTCTGCGGTCTCCGGAAGGAGGCCCTGGGATTCGCCGCTCGCGGCAAGCCGTTGAGTTCAGAACGAGTGGTTAATGGGAAGCGTTCGAGCAACAAGGTGTTCGCTGCGCTCGCTAAGAATGGGAGTGCTTCCAAGGAGTTTGATTACGACCTCGTTATCATCGGAGCTGGCGTTGGTGGCCATGGAGCCGCACTTCACGCCGTTGAGAAGGTAGTGATTTCATTGTTCTTTTTTGCCGCCTTTTTTTGTTGCGTTGTTGAATCATTCGTTTGATTCTAATGCGGAAATTGGATTGGTGCGAATTATACTTTGAAAGTGACTGTGTTTAAGGAAATGTGGATCTATAAACAGGCGATTTTTTTTTGGTTTGAGTTTGGTTTTTGGAAATGTTTGGTGATGAAGTTGACCTTGGCTCAGGGACTTAAAACTGCAATCATCGAAGGAGATGTCATGGGAGGAACTTGTGTGAACAGAGGTTGTGTCCCGTCAAAGGCGCTCTTGGCTGTCAGTGGGAGGATGCGGGAGCTCCAAAATGATCTTCATATGAAGTCCTTTGGTCTACAGGTGATATTCTTGCTCTGTGTTCTCTGCTTTATCTCAAGAAGCATATGCATTGCATTCATTCAATCAGTTTCACAATTTAACTTTATAAATGATTTGTTTATCATGGACTAATACTGTTTGATGCTGCTGTAATCTGGAACAGGTTGCAGCTGCAAATTATGACAGGCAAGGAGTTGCTGATCATGCAAATAATCTTGCTTCAAAGATTCGTAACAATTTGACAAATTCACTCAAAGCACTAGGTGTTGACATTTTGACAGGATTTGGTGCCGTGCTGGTGAGTAATTTGGCTACTTGCTATACCCAGCGGTAATAATAGTCATCAAGCATATTTATCAGGTTGATCTTTGACAGTATTCCGAGATGTGACAGAAAAGCAGGCTACTTATCTAAACTTTTCCATCTTCTACATATGGTTTCTATTTTGAACATTATAGAGTTCCTTTTGGTATTCATTCAGGGACCACATAAGGTGAAATACGGTGAAAACAATGTTGTGACTGCCAAAGATATCATCATTGCAACCGGTTCAGTTCCTTTTGTCCCTAAAGGCATTGAAATCGATGGTAAGCAATCTTTATTATTTCTCCCACCCTAGTTGTGCACCGTTATTATTCGAATGGGTACGTGTTTACATATTTAGTAAAAGATGGTTGATAACTTAAGTAGTTAGCTATCAGGTGCGTAGGGGGTTGAGGGGTGGGTGGGTGGGAAAAGAGTGCAGAGTTGAATGTGATACTAGAGCTCTTATCTTCTTGCAAAATTCGATATTCGTTCATTTTTTTAAGAATGGAATATCATCGTCTCTAGCTCTCACTCAAGAAAATAAAACAGTGTTGAGATTTCTTGCACAAGAACAATCCCTATGGGAAGCATTTTATTATTTCCTTTGCAAGGAGCCAAAGGATGCAAGGTGTCATGTTTTATTTGTTTAGAGGTGATAAAGAAGTCTGCAGACCAAGTTACTTTTAGACAATCCATAAAGCGTTTAGTGCTGCCATTAATAATATCACTGTGGACATGACTAGATAGTCTAGATGACATGTCTCGGGCAAGATATTTGGGTGCACTCTGAGCTGGCTATCACTGGATCCAAAGGAAGGATCTAAGAACACGGCAAAATATTCCCCACCCTCAAGCGACCCATAAGGCATGGTTGCCCAATATTTCCGTGGCACTCTTTTTTTTTTTTTTTTCAAGGGTTGGAGAGACTTAGGTAACTCAATATTAAATTTCTATTAATGCAATTTACAAATAATACGCTTTACGGCTTTAGTATGCTTTTTCTTTGATGTTTCCCAATTTCCTGTGGGTTTTTTTGGCAGATACATTCACGTTTTCTTGTATCTCAATCATTTTGGATGTTTCTACTTCTCTCTTTCTATTGATTTCCTTTACTAGAGGCTAAATTATACAATGAGATTACATTTCATCTTGAGTGCCTATTATGAGCTTTGCAGATTTCTCTTTCCATAGATTGGGTTTTCTTAGTTCTTGTACTCTGACTGTTGATGAATGTACGTATACAGGGAAGACTGTTATTACCAGTGATCATGCACTGAAACTGGAGTCCGTGCCAGACTGGATAGCTATTGTAGGAAGTGGTTATATTGGTCTTGAATTTAGTGACGTCTATACTGCACTTGGAAGTGAGGTGCCAGCATACCCTTTTTATTCTTTAAACTTGTATCAATTTTAAATGCGGCCTGTATTTGATTTGTGGCCTTGTATAGATGATAGATCAAGAACATCTATCCAAAGCCAAAAAGATTCTGCGCAAGCAAAATTGCAGATATTCTGTTTCCAATAGCCAGTTGAAAAATATAAGATGGCCTACTACTTTACGATACAAGAAGCAAAGTCCATTATGTCTTGAAGCTAAAAACTTGCCAGCATTGATTCTTTCAGCCCTATTGAGTCAAAGAAGACTTGTTATTATTACCATACATCTTTTCCAGTGTTTGAACTTACCTGTAGATTCTTTAGGAATAAATCGTGTTTCTTATGGTATATGGAACTGCCTTTGTCAGCAGCTAATTTATTGGAAGAATCCCTTATCTTGCCATTGGTTCTTAAAGAACAGTGAATAGTCCATATATATTTTGACAAAATTGTTCCTTCTATTTCTCTATGATTTTGTCTCCACCAGAGCCAGAATTATTTTTGTACACAGTGTACCTTAAAATAATAGGCATACCGACAGGCATATGCATTGGCATAATTCTTCTTCTATCTCTCTTTCCTCCACCTTAGAGTTGTGATAAAATAAATGATGAAAACCAACTAATTCTGCAGGTTACATTTATAGAAGCTCTGGATCAGCTAATGCCAGGTTTTGATCCTGAAATTTCAAAGTTGGCACAGAGAGTTCTAATCAATCCCAGAAAGATTGACTATCATACTGGAGTCTTTGCAACAAAGGTAAAGTGATTTGCATTTATTTGTTATGTTGTTCTTGAAGTCACCTTTACACTTCTTTTTTCTCAGATCACTCCAGCTAGGGATGGGAAACCAGTCACTATTGAGCTCACAGATGCCAAGACCAAAGAACCAAAAGATACTTTGGAGGTAAAGCTTGCCCACTTGTGTATAGGCCAGGGATGTGTCTTTGATCATTAAACTAAGCAAAGTGAAATAGAGATTATGTTGTTACACTTCCGTTCTCTCTTCTGTTCATTGTGGCTTACTGGCTTTTGTGCAGATTCCATTTTTAGCGAGCATTGTATACCTTTAGATGTTAAATTTATCCTCTAAAGTTTGGGAGTGACTTTTAATACATTGCAGGTAGACGCAGCACTGATAGCAACTGGAAGAGCTCCATTTACTAGGGGTCTTGGTTTGGAAAATGTATTGCCTTTAACTTCAATCTGTTAGATGATGCACCCCTTGTTACTCCATAATATTCTTAGTTAACTTGAGATTTCATACATCATGCCAATTCTGTGTAGATCAATGTAGTTACACAACGTGGCTTTGTTCCTGTTGACGAGCGTATGCAAGTCCTTGATGCAAATGGCAAACCGGTATACTTTTCAGCCTCTTTCAGAGATTAGCTTAGCATTGAACTGGGATTGGCCTATTGTCTGCATATATGAGGATTACCACTAATTTTTCAGCTTCTACTGTCAGATCCCTCACCTATATTGTATTGGTGATGCAAATGGCAAGATGATGCTGGCTCATGCAGCTAGTGCCCAGGGAATTTCAGGTCTAGCACAGTTGCAAAGAAAGATACTTCGGTGTTTAGCTTTTTTTGCTGCAAGTTTCTCCTGGAAACTGAAGTATAACCCAGATATTGCCTGTAATTTTTTTATTTTTTTTGCTTTTTGATACAGTTGTGGAACAAGTCACTGGAAAAAATCACATTCTCAATCATACAAGTATTCCAGCAGCTTGCTTCACCCACCCAGAAATCAGTATGGTTGGATTGACAGAGGTATAGTTGCTTCAATTATAGTGTATTTGAAGAATTCATGCATTGAATATCTGTGGCTGATTGTATTTGTGTATCTGTATCCCGATCTATTCAGTGCCTGAAAAGGGTGTGGAGTGCTGTTAACCATGTCGGGGTGGTTGAGCCGGAAAAGATCTTAGGGTAGTACCCGTTGGTCCCCGGTTCGACTCCCAGACATGGCCACTCTCTATTTACCAAAACAAGGTGTGGAGTGCTGTCTGATTATTGCTATATGTAGCACCTTGCAGTTTTTCAAAAGTAAATTAAGAAAGTCTTTTCAAGCAACATCCCCCCTTGCTAAAAGCAAAAAAAATTCTGTGTGTCTTATATATGTGGGTTATACTTCTGAGCTTTATGATAGCAATATTATTTATTGATAGATGTTTTGTTTGGCAATACATTATCTGTGTCTTACATAGGTTGCTTTCTTAACTATTGCCATTAGTTAGCTTGTTATTAGATGGCATTCAATATTTCCTCGGATATATGGGATCAATCTCCCAGTCTATGAAGACTGTTTCAGTGATACCTATTGATTGTTTCATAGAACCCTTTAGCCACCTGGTATCTTTGCTAGTCAGTAGCTAATGCGTGTGTTTTATTTTGCAGCCCCAAGCAAGGGAGAAGGCTGAGAAAGAAGGATTTGAGATTAGTGTAGCAAAGACAAGTTTCAAGGCCAATACGAAAGCACTTGCAGAAAATGAAGGAGAGGGACTTGCCAAGGTTTTACTTCTTGAGCTCTCCAGTTTGTTAATGGAGAATGATTTTCATTAAATGATACACATGCATCACTAATTTGGATAAACACGGGTGATGTTGAGACACAGAGAAAGTCTAGTTACACCTTTGCTTTGCCCCTTACCATCGCCAGCTATTACAACAGGATTCTGGGATTAGATTTGATAATGCTGTGCCGGCATCTTATTACTCTGTTTCCTTTACTAGTTCACTTGTTTTTTTAGATGTTTATTCAATTGATTTTTGTGGCTTGCTGAACTATATCTCCATTATCCTTTTGCAGTTGATATACAGACCTGATAATGGCGAAATCCTTGGAGTTCATATATTTGGACTGCATGCGGCAGATCTCATTCATGAGGCATCCAATGCAATAGCAATGGGCACCAGGATACAGGTTTGTCTCTTCTTCCTGTGACAGAGAGTTGATTCGCCTTGGGCAAAAGCAGTTACCTTTATAATTGAATGTACCAGGCTTAATGTCTTTTGTACCTGCAGGATATTAAGTTTGCAGTTCATGCACACCCAACTTTGTCTGAAGTGCTAGAGGAACTCTACAAAGCGGCTAAGGTAAGATTCTGGATACTTTCAAGTTTAAACCTACTCAGATTTGATGAATTTGCAATTTCCCCTCTTCCTTATTTTGCTGGATACTTTTAAACTACACAAAACAGCACTTAAAAATTCTTTACCTGCGGTACTTTTCAGTTCTCAAAGCTATGCGATTCTTCTTAATAATAGTTTTCTTTTTGTTGTGATGAGAAATTGAGTACAAATTTCACTATAATTGATCTATGAGACATTATTGTATACTTTGACTACGGTCCCTAAGATGCTTTCTATTTAGCAGTCATAATTGTTGTCCTTTTGATCTGTCTGGGGCAGGTTAATGCTCATGTTCCTAGTGAAGTAAAAGAGCCTGTAGCAGTTTGAGCTGCACAAATATACGATTACAGTGAGGAAATTTACTTGTATCAGGAGGTTCAAAGAGGCTGTGATAACCAAAGGTCTAGTGTTACGCAGATTGACAATATTACGGTATCAGAGACAGCGGAGAAGGAAAACTCATCTATTACCAGAAAGGCTGATCCTGTTAGTTTTTCCACCCCCTTCCTGTCTTGGATGTACGAGTGTATTCTTCAAATTATGCTGAAACTGTATTCGTTCATTAGCTTCATCATCTATAAGCTATTTCTATCTGCTAGGAAAGATGGGTAACTAAATGGAGAAGCTTTAAATAGTGAGTCTGTCGAGCCCCTTGTAACGTTTTATCATGTTGTGCCGGTGTATTGCAGACCAGTGCATCAATTTTATTTCTGGCGTAGTGATCACGGGATCAGTTCTATGAGGCTAATTGTTTGATTTTTTTTTTGGTAGTGGCTAATTGTTTGATTTTTTTGTTGGTAGTGGCTAATTGTCTAATTCTAGTGGCGCTATCATACGCTTTGTTGTCTTCTGACTTGGGTCTTTAGGCTTTAGCTACCAAAATTGGGGTATTGTTGCAGAGTTTGGAAGAAAATAACTATAAATACTCCGTATTATTTAGGGTTCTGCTCATCTATTTATGATGGGAACTTGAGAAAATGTCCACAAGTTTATGCATGATTTGATATGATCTAGCAAATGCCAAGGGGAAGGGGAGCGATTCACAATTTCACATCGTAGATGCCAATAATGTACACGATCGAAATTCTATATTTTTTTGTTTGATTTAGAATGGAGTAGCGGACATTTTGAACTCGTAAATTTGTAGAGTTTGGTGTGACTGAGCTCCTACTTGTACGGTTTCTGTTCGGATTTTGATAATCAACGAGTCAAAGTGACGTTTAGTAAATAGTGAAGGTTGCTACATGCACCCAAATAAGGTGTTATATGCATTAAGATGGAACAGATCTATAATAACCATTTTGGAATGGCTCAACTGGAAAGAACTTGTGGGTAATACCCGAAGGCCCCCGGTTCGAACTCCGGATGACCGCTCTTTATTTACCAACTCAAGGAACAGATCTATAATCCATTTGCCCCACAATTTGACATGTGTTTAATAATCCTTACGAAAATTTTAAAAAATGATACAAACATACCCATGATGATTCGTTCGTCTTAAAATTTTAAACGGATCTAGAATCCGTTTGTGTTAGTATATGTAACACCTGTTCTCAGGCATATAGTTTTGCCAACAGTGAAAGAGGGAATAATTGCCAACTTTTGGATCGACAAAGGCAACGATGAGAACTTTTAACTCTAGCTGTGAAAACTGAAAATCATCAACTATGTTCATGGTTCATGATCCATCGGAAGAAGCAATGTACGCAATATATAAAGCTAGTATAAGCATAATAGATGACTGCCATACATAATTGTGATTTAAGTTAACGAATTTTGAATATTCAAAACTTCTCAACTATAGTTTCAATTTGGAACGACATAGCAACAAGCCACAACCCAAATAATCCAAATCGTGTTATCAGTATTCAGAACCTTTTAATCCAAATGGTTCTAGAAACCTTTTTTTTTTGTTACAATCACAATGGATTTATGATGCAATTTCCTCTTGTTTAAGTGAGAATTGACATCCCGCTATTCGGCAATCAACAAGGAGATTAACCAAACCCATGGAATCATAAATAAAAATAAGGAACAACTAATAGAAGATGCAAATGGTAAGGGTTGACAAAGTTACGGTGTAGCTGGATGCAGGCTGAACTATGACGATCAGACCCAATCGGAGAGTCGGTCTAAGAGAAGTACTCAACCACAACCACGGTCCCAAGCAAGACAAGGATCACTCTACTACAAGTCTACAACCGCAATCATGGATTTGGGAAACATATATCGCGAGCCATCCAAACAAACTCAGTCCCAAGCAAAAGTCGGCCTCACAAGCCAAGCAAGAACCAATGTTGTGAACCAGTCACATACTTTTAACTTTCTAGTTGATCATCAAATCATGGCAGAGATGACAGAGATTCACAATATCAACATTTGAAAGCAAACTGACTTAAATGAGATTCGACTCATCCTGAAAAGCTGAGTAATTCAATATTCATAACATAACAAAATTGTTTGTGTCGACATAGATTCAAATTCAGCGTGATCCTAAGAAATTAATCCCTTGAATCAACAACGACAAAACGCGAAAATAAAAACCGCTTAGAGTGGAGTTCAACAAATCTACTCTTCCGCGCTAGCAACCGAATCGCCCCCCTTGTTGTGCTTCCTCGCGTACCTCTGGTTCCTCAAGAACTTGGGATCCATCTGAACAAAATCACATCCCATCACATTTCAGTTTCCAACAACTTCCAATTCATCCACCGAAAGTCAGATCCCGATCCACAAAACTCACAACGCAAACAGAGAAGAGACACCGGGAGAGAGAGAGATAGAGATCTTACCCCCTTGGTGGACTGGTGGCGGTGCTTACGGGGCTTCTTAATCCCATTCCTGTGGTTCTTGTACGATTGGTTGTGCGCTGTGTGGTTCTTCGACTTCGCCATTTCTGTAAGCACCGATTTATGTTAGATTCACAAACTGGAGAAATTGCAGAGAGAGAGGGAGATAGACAACCTGCAAGCAGCTAGGGTTTTTCCGAGACGACGAAGAAGACTACGAGGATGTTCGAGCCATCCAACATACCGTTCTTTTATGAAGAAACCCTAAGCTGATGAAACTGGGCCAATTGGGGGGTAATCGAAGCCCAATGGGCTGGCCCATTTATGAATTGGCAGTTTTTCTGAACAATTACCGTAACGCCGTAACGGGGTCGGTGGGGGAATGTAGTAATTAAACACGAACAAACGCAAACCTAACACCCCCCTCTCTATCTTCGATCTGCCATTGACAGATCTCGCAGAGCTAGCTTGTTTGCGGAATCTTCGATTCAGAAGGAGAGGATCAGCGATGTTCCTCGTAGATTGGTTCTACGGAGTGTTGGCAACTCTCGGTCTATGGCAGAAAGAGGCGAAGATACTGTTCTTAGGCCTCGATAACGCCGGCAAAACCACTCTTCTTCACATGTTGAAGGACGAGGTTCGTTGTTTCGTCTTCTTCTGGTTGTTTTCCACTCTCCGAATTGCAGGAATGCGGAATTGGTTTTGATTTTGGTGTGTGTTTGTGCGAGTAGCGGTTGGTTCAGCATCAGCCGACGCAGCATCCGACATCGGAGGAGTTGAGCATCGGGAAGATTAAGTTCAAGGCGTTCGATTTGGGAGGTCATCAAATTGCTCGTCGAGTTTGGAGGGATTACTATGCTAAGGTGCACTTGCTTTCATCAATTTCCCTTTTTCTTCTCACCTGCCATTGTTTAGATGAACATATAGCCTCTGTACGTGAATAAGGATTGTTTCTTCACTTTAGCTATCAAAATTCAGATTTTCTAACTCTTAGAGAGGGGCCTAGGAATTATACATCTGTCGCCCTTCATGCTTTTAATCGTCATGCATTGAGAAATTTACTAGATTTGAATAGTTGGAATATTTAGGGAACCTGTAATCCAAGCTTACCGGAGTTCTAATTCATCAAGTGCAGCTGATCAGAATCAGCTATTTGTGGTGCTGTGTGGAGAGTTGTGCTGTATCTAGATAAACCTTTAATTCTTTATATCTGTTCTTGAGTATGAAGGTTGTAATTTCACTGTTTTTTCAATTAATATAGAAACTTTTGCCATGATTGATTTGTCCATTGATGAAAATTTGGAGTTAATGTTGCTTGACATGGTTTTTATGGCATCATGATTGGAAATTTTGTCTTCTTGTTGTGCATCCTGTAAAGGGGAAAATTAGCTTGCCTATTCCAAATCTGGTATAAGCTTTGTACTGCATGATGGGTTATGGAGTTGGCTTTGGTTTTCGGTAGAGAGAAAGAGGAAGATGTCGGCGGTGTAAGGTCGTAAAAAACCGCAACATAACGATCAAGGAACCCCTTTAGTAATAGTGTAACTATGTAAAAGATATGGTGTATCATGAACCACCATTTGACTTGTAAGATTGGTTTGGGATTTTTTTGGGCAATCACTGGGATATGGTACTTCCCTCTTGCTGGATTTGGGGATTGTCGGATTTGTCTGTACTTTGAAATGAGACTTCATACATTAGAGTCCCCATCCTGTTGATTTATGGTAGGAAAGTCGGAGTGATAGGATTTTTATTGCATAACATGTCAACTTTCCTCTTTCCAAACAACGCGTCAAAGGGATTTCATTTGATGAAATTTCGAAAGTTGGTCATTGAAAATGGTTCCCTCCATTTGGGGATGAGATGCTACTTGATTTATTTCTTCACGGTAAATAGTTTCCTTGTTGTGACAGGTTGATGCTGTAGTTTACCTTGTTGATGCCTTCGACAAAGAGAGGTTTGCTGAATCAAAGAAGGAGCTGGACGCCCTGCTCTCAGATGAATCTCTCGCTACCGTACCCTTCCTCATCCTAGGGAACAAGATTGACATCCCTTACGCAGCCTCAGAAGAAGAGCTGTGCTACAATCTCGGGCTTGGCAACTGCACAACGGGCAAGGGGAAGGTAAATCTTACGGATTCAAACCTCCGCCCACTGGAGGTATTCATGTGCAGTATTGTCCGCAAGATGGGCTATGGCGAGGGGTTCAAATGGATGTCTCAATACATTAAGTAAACATCTTTGAAGCTTTAGCTGATCAGATCTGGTTCATCTACCGTCTCCCACATTTGTTTCTACACAGTTTTTGTCTTAGTGTAAGACGGACACCAATCCTCTATATTCCATTTGTCGGATCAAAGACAGTAGAACTTCTACAGAGGATGGCAGTCCATTGCCATGAATTTCACTCTCCAATGTGTTACATCAGAATGCTTGTTTTGTTTCACATAATTTTGGACTAGCTAATTTTTCAAGTAAAACGACCATATATTTACACAATCTAAAAAACTACAAATTGCTAACTTATTTACCAGAATTATTGAAATTTTTTAATTTAAGTGAATAAGCTGAGGTTATTATGACGGATCCGGCTCCAGTACAATTTCAATTGAAACTGTACTGTGCATTTCGCCCAATCTCATCCATTGAAATTAATGAACGGCTGAGATGATTCTACATTAAAAATAAATCAATCAATTCTACGAAACAATAAAACAGCAAGACGACTCGACTAGTGAAGAGTATCTTCCTTCCCCATTCTTATGGCGATGACTCGACTACGAAAGACAGCTAGATGGCGGCGCTGGTGTTGGTGTGTTGCGCGAGGGAAGATGCCGACAATAGGTATGTTCATCCATTAATTTGGGGGTTTTTGAGAAAAGTAGGGTTTATGGGTTTGGAAATTCGCAATTTGTGGTTGAATTTGTGAATTTGAATGGATTCATAGGTGAAATTTAGAGGTTTTTGGGTTTCATGGGTCTTGAAAAATTGGAGTTTATCAATCGGTTGGGAAATTGACGATCTGTGGTCGAATTTGTCGATGGAGTTCAGAACATGTTTCTTATGTCGATTTCAGGGATTTTTTCGGCTTCATGGTTTGAATTTGATAACAGGTTTTTGTATTTAATTTCTCGAATTGGAACGGAATTGAATTTCTCGAATCAAAAGAGTATTTGGTTTCTTTATTATGCAAATTGCTATTCGAAATAGCGTGTTGACTACTCATGAAATCTGCTGTCATAGAATTTGCACCTCTAAAATTTTTGGTGGTATGGAACTAAAATGAAGAAGATGACCAATAGGAGGAAGATAAATTTCAGATTTCAAAGGTATACTTAGTAAAAGCTAGAATTCAGGAGTAAACAACATAACCTATATAGTAGAAATTAATTCTTTAAACTAATTCTCAAATCTCAATGTGAAATGATATTCTGGAAATGCATATTTTGTTCTGAATGTAAGTTTCTTGCATGATGATCACTTATCTTAATGAAGGAGCTAGTTTCCTAGTAAACAGTATAATGTATCATATTTATCTAAGACACAGTGAAATGATTCTAATAGTTAAATCCTAGTCGAAGTTTTGATTTGAATAATTTGTTTTACAATGTTAAATCATTCAAGAAATTGGTTTTCCTAAAAACACTACATCTGTTATATAGTCATTAATTTTTTTTCTCCTTCTGTTTCTTGAATTGGATATGAGAAGGCCAAGATCAAGGAGGTAGATGGCAGCAGGGGTGTGAATGAGAGAGCAGCAGTGGAAGAGGCTGTGAGCAAGCTGGTTAAAAATAAGTTGTGATGTAGCAGTCGAGGAGACAAATGGGAGTGGAGTTGGTGTGGTAGCAAGAGGGGACGACGGGATGCTGGTCTGGGTGGCAGCTAGGGGTAGCGTGGGCTGCCTGGATGTCAAGCTAGTGGGAGGGGAAGCAGTTTTATGGGGTATGCAGATTGCATTGGAATATGATATCGATCACGTGATTGTAGAATCGGATTGTGCAAATCTTATTAGCAAGATCAACAATCAGAGCTTGGTGATGGGGCAGCTTGGAGCGGTGCTGGCTTCTATCAAGCAACTGCAGGTGCGGTTCAGTTAGTGTATATTTACCTGCGTACGGAGGACAGGGAACATGGCTGCGCATCACTTAACTCAGCTTTGGCCGGATGTGTCGTGTGCAGTGTTCTAAAAAAGGGTCTTGGCGGCCGCCAAGACGCTTGGCGGACCCACACCGTCCCGAATTCGGCCTTGGTGGTGTAGCTTGGTGGGGGAGGGCCTTGGAGGGAATGGAACAACACCTTGACGGCCTTGGCGGGTGCAATACGGATACTTGGCGGCCTTGGCGGGTGCGAATCGGGCTTGGCAGGGAAGAGTTTTGGCGGGCAGGGGACGGAGGCTTAGCGGTCTTGGCGGTTTTAAATTGAGATTATTTAGTTTTTATGCTTTCAAATTTCTCCATTATGAAATCATGATACTTATTTGAATATATCTATAGGATTTTATATTTGGTTCAGACAACTTTAAAAAGGATCATGATGATTTTTTATTTGATATGCTATAAACTTAAAATTAATACATAGTTTATTACATAATATATGTTTTATACATAGTTTATGGGATAAATATAACAAAATAATAAAAAACCGTTTTATCCGCCAAGAACCGCTAATAAGGCCGCCAAACCGTCTTGGCGCTTAGCGGTACTCTGCCGCCAAGCATCCGCCGAGCGTTTTTTAGAACATTGGTCGTGTGTTCTAACATATACTGTAATTTTAGTGTTTCATTGAATTTGGTGACCTTGTAAGATCTGATTTGGAAGTTAATATAGTTCTTGCTTTCCCTCTGTTTGGAGTGCTAAGAGTCAAACTTACTTACTGCCTTACTGCATCCGGCTCATGTGATATGCGTGAACTATATTTGTTTTTGAGTATGGGTGATTGGCACTTTCCTTGTACTGGAGTGTTTTATGCCAAATAGGCTTAAATACTTGTTTTTGAGTATGGACAAATCGTGCGTTGATACAGGATTGTTGTTGCTTAATTGTGATCTCCTGACCATCAGTTGCTGATTACTGTTTATATTGTCACTGGAGATGAAGACGAGTAGCAGCCAATATTCCTGCCTTCCTGGATTGCTTAGCCCTCAGAAATACTCTTTTTATTTCAAATCAAGTAATTACTGGTGAATAAATAGTATTTACCTTTCTTAAAAATGGGAAAGGAGCCAAAATTGTAAATTTCTTCTTTAAAAAAAATTAAACTAATCCTAACCCTTCATTAATTTCAATGGATAAGATTGGGCCAAATGCACAGTACAGTTTCAATTGAAACTATACCGGAACCGGACCCTATTATGACACTAATCTTTACCTCGTATTCGTATTATTTTTAGGGAAATTTATAAAAAAAAATCACCATTTAAATATAAGTTTTTATACTTACCTACCCGTTAAATATAAAATTATAGAAAGTCACCCATTAAATGGTTTTTTGTTAACAAATTACCACCTGTTGTCTATTTCTATTAGTTTTTTTTTTTCAAATATATATGATACTATAAGTCTATAATTATAATATCTTAAGCTTTATATTTAAATTAGAATCTCAAATAGATTTAAAAATATATTTTACTAAATTTTAAAAATATATTTTAAAAAAACTTGATGTATATATCAACAAATTCTCCTATTTTATTCCTAAAAATGGTTATAAATTTAAAAATACTTTATAAACTACTTTTTAATCAAAATTAAAATAAGTTTATAAGTCATTAGCATTGTTTGAATTTAATAATATTTTGATACTAATAATTAATGTCTCGTTTTCTTTCATTTGTAAACACCACATTATATGGTAAAAATGATTTTTTTTATCAAATTATATTTACAAAAATATTTTTATAGCCTCAAACGTATTTTTTTTTAAAAGTATCTTTATTAAAGTTTTCTTAAATGTTAACATAAAATTCAGTAATATTTTCCACATTTAATTAGAACCTCCTCCCTCTAAATAAATATAGAATTTAAAAATTTTACACTTTTTTCCCATATTATATTAATATATATATATATATATATATTTTATCTCTACCATAAATATAATTTAAATATATTGAAGTTCAAACTTTAAATTTCAAGTATAAAATATTAAATATACTATATTTAGTGGAATTCTAATGAAAATATAGACAACGGGTGGTGATTTGTTAATAAAAATCATTTAATGGGTGTTTTTTTGTAATTTCATTATCATTAACCCAGACGTTTGATGGAAATTTTATATCATAAAGTTTTTAAGTTCAGAAAAAAAAAACACTCTTTGTTGACTTTTAATTTGCTACTTATCTCCCTCACTAAATTCTTCTTTTTTTTTTTTTTTTTGGTCTGAAAGGCGGGGAAGTATCCCGCAGTTTTATTAAAAAATTAAATAGAAGCTACAAAGGGAAGTGGTTCAAAGCTGGAAATAATAACATCAGGGCAATCAGAGTATTCCTCATAGCAGGTTCCTAAAGACAGCGCCCATTGGGCTAAGGCATCAGCAGTCGAGTTCGCTTGCCGACGGACGGACGAAATCGACACGGTCCATTGCTCGTTTGCTAGCAGATTGTGGCAGTCCTCTATTAGATAGAAGTCCGGGTGGGTCGTGGTCCGCTTCCTTGCCAGTAGCTCATACAACACAGATGAATCCGATTCCAAAATCAGGTTCGAGATCCCCAAGCTAAGTCCCAATTTCAGGCCATGAAGAGCAGCCCACAGTTCGGCTCTCAACGCGTTTGTGAAGCCGCACTTGAATGTGAAGGCCGATAGGAAGGCCCCCGTGCTGCTCCGAAACACACCGCCTCCCCCAGCTACGCCCGGGTTTCCTTTGGATGACCCATCAATGTTGAGTTTAACCCACCCATCAGGCGGAACAACCCAACTGATTTGTGACGCTGGAGGTTGGATGGGGGGCCGCGAGGTAGATCGGCATTACCAGCAGCCTGTAGGTATCTCGATGCGAACTCGATGGCTTTCTTCGCAAGATCCTCGTGCTCTTCTTTTTGCTCGAAAACAAGCAGATTCCGAGCTTTCCACACGAGCCAAATCATGTTGGCAAAAATGGCCGGCCATCTAGCATTGCCCCGGACGTTGGAGAAGATCCATTCCTTGATGTTCAAATTGCCAAAAAATCCTGTAATTCCATGTTTCGTGGTCAGAGTCTCCCACTCCTTTCGGATCACGTTGCAATCACGAAGAGTGTGGATGCCCGTCTCAGGTTGACTACATCGCGGGCACGCTTCCGAGGAGGTAAGGTGCCTCCGGGCCTTGTTGTTATTGGAGAGGAATGCATCATGTGTTGCGATATATGCGAACGCACGTACTCTTTGTTGCACTGGGAGTCTCCATAGACGGCGCCAGTCACCGCTAGGATTGCTCACTTCGCAGCAGCTGTTGGATTGCCGATTTGGTCGAGAAAACACCCGAGCTGGATAAGCCCCACACGAGCTTGTCCCTTGCAAGAGGGTCATTGGTGACATAAATAGATTGGAGCTTGAGGAGGATTTCTGCAGGAAGGTATTGGGACAAGATATCCCATCTCCAAGAGTTGTTCGATCAAGCCTCAGCCACCGTGTAAGCACTCAACTCCTCCGGAACTGGAGCTGATGCTAAGTCAATCAGTGGTTGTGTCTGCAACCATGGGTGCAACCAAAACAGCGTGGCAGATCCATTCCCAATTGCTGATCTTAGATTGGGTGTGTGAAGTTCTGCTCCATGGGTGATACCCCGCCAAACTCTCGATGCCCCTACCTTTGTGAACATGTCCACATCTAACCTTCCGTGGCAATATTTCCCTCTTATTACTCGACTCCACAGAGCCGACGGGGTTTGAAGAAGCCTCCAACTGAGGCGCGCCAGTGTAGCTTGGTTAGCCGCTCTCATTGGGTGAATCCCCAATCCTCCTTCGTCGGTAGGTTTCGTGACCGTCTCCCAGTTAAGCAAGTGGATTTTCCTCTCTTCTGGGGTTGACCCCCAAATGAACATGCGAACCTTTCTATCAATCGTGTCACATACATCTCTCGGTACGAAGGTAGACTGCATAGTGTAGAGCGGAAGGCTCGTTAGGACGGATTTAGCCAGAGTTACTCGACCGGCGAAGGAGAGTGTTCGAGCCTGCCACCCTTGAAGTTTTGTCGACACATTGTCTAATAAATAATTGTACCTGTCGCTTGTCATCCTTCCATAAGTCGTAGGGACCCCCAGGTAATTACCGAATTCCTCCGAAATCGGGATAGAAAGTTCCCACTCACCCGTTGCTTAAGGTTTGCCGGCACATTCCTGGAGAATAAAATACTACTCTTAGAGTAGTTGACCTTCTCGCCCGACATATCGCAGAAACTCCTTAGACAATCTCGCACCACCCGTCACTGGTCTTATGATGCTTCAGCTAGGAGGACTAAATCATCAGCAAAGAAAATATGAGATAGTGCAACTCCTCCAATTGTGACCGGTTTCCAAGCCCCTCTCCTGACTGCATCTTCAATGCAGTGAGATAGACGCTCCATACAGAGGACGAATAGGTACGGGGAGAGCGGGTCTCCCTGTCTGATTCCTCTTGTAGGTCGGAAGCTGGACCCCCTGTCCCCATTGAAGAGAATGTCGAAACAGCCCAAGATCTGACAGTTCATGACCACTTCCACTAGTTTGCTCGACATCCCACACATATCTAAAGTTTCCTTCAAGAAATGCCATCGGACTCTATCATAAGCCTTTTCTAAATCCACCTTAATCATCATCCACTTGCGCCTTCTCCGTTTTGACATCGAGTGTAGGGCTTCCTGAATGATCACAACGTTGTCGATAATCTGCCTGTCCGGGATGAAGCTTGCTTGGGATGGCGATACTAGGTCGTTGAGAATCGGTTTGAGCCGGTTTACAACTACCTTTGTAGCTATCTTGAAGATGACATTCAGTAGAGCTATCGGCCGGAACTGAGACGGGCGGGTCGGGGTCGACACTTTTGGGATAAGGACAAGAAGTGCATCGGCCACCCCCTCGGGGAAGTGATTCTCATTGATCATTCGAAGAACTGTGTCGGTGATTTGTGGCCCAATGATCTCCCAGTTTCGCTGGTAGAAGATCGCTGGGAAACCATCCGGGCCCGGGGCTTTGTAGGGTCCCATCTGTTTGACCGTTTCCCACACCTCAGTCTGCTCAAAAGGTGCTTCTAGAGCGCGCCGCTGGCCGCTGCTTAACGGGGGGTAGGAGATGGCGCACAGCTGATTGTTTGCCTCTGCTGCTCTCGGCTCTGCAGTGTACAACCTTTTGAAGAAATCTCTAGTCAGTCTTCTCAGGGCGCCTTTGTCAGTAACCCACTCATCTGCTTCGGTCAGGAGGGCTGTAATCTTGTTACTCTTCCGTCTCTTCAGAGTAGTGAGGTGATAAAATCGAGTATTGCGATCACCTTCCAAGAGGAAGTCGGTTGCGCTAGTACCTCTTGCAATTCCCGGGTGACCTCCCATTCAAGATTGAGGTAATGTTGAGACACCCTCTGACACAGCTTGATATTGATACCTTCCAAACGCTTATACAATTGTCTCTTCCTTTTGAAGATGTTCCGAAAGACCTCCAAATTCCAGCTCTTCAACTCGGTGGTAAGGCTTGTCAAAGCCTCACAAGCATCCACGTCTTTCTTCCAATTCAACTGCATAAACTCCCGGTAATTCTCATGCAATAGCCACGCAGCCTGGAATCGGAAGGGCCTATCAGCGTCTGGCGTAGGCGGCAATCCATTCACCCTAATTAGGATCGGGACGTGGTTCGAATGTGGTGTTGTAAGATGATGTACACTTGCTTTCGGAAACATTGCGTTCCATTCCAGCGTGCACATAGCCCTGTCTAGTCGAGCGGCCTTCCTCGTGCTCTGCGTCTTGCCATAGTTCCATGTGAACGGTATGCCATTGAATCCGAGGTCCATCAATTGCAGTTCATCAATCTGCTGGCTAAATCGATAGGATTCTCTGTTTGAACCGACGGACGAATCCATCCGCTCATGGGGTCTCAATATAGCATTAAAATCACCAGCTAATAATCACGGTCTGTTGTCGTTTTCCGCAAATTCCCTTAGATTTTGCCACAATTCCAATCGACGAGCAGGAGCTGGGGAGGCGTATACCGCGGTGAGGATCCAGGGAATCTCTCCTGTTCGCCGAATTTCAACTGTGATGTGCTGTTCCCTGAGCGAGATAGGAATCACAGTGACTTCCGCCGTTCTCCAAAGCAGCCAAATACCCCCCGCGAACCCCTGTGCTTCAACTCTCCGACTGCTATCAAATCCGATTCTGTCACATACTTCATCTGCCGCATGTCCACTGATCCGGGGTTCTACCAGTGCGATAACCTTAGGATCAAAGATTCGAATTAGCTCCCTTAGAGCATGCAGGAAACCGCTGCTTGCAGCGCCCCTGACATTCCAAACAAGTAGAATCAACTTATCCATACGAGAAACTAAGTTTCTAATATTGCTTGAAATTTCATGGGAAGCATGGGGATTTGTTTCCACAAACGCCGTAGTAGCCTCCGCAAAGCGATCAAAGGCTTTGTCCGTGTCTGGGTGCAAAGACACCTTGCACAGCATCGGTCGAGTCTCGGTTAGCATTGGGAGGAATTCGCAAATTACTCTGTCTGCTAGGCTCGGCATGTTCGTCAAAAAAGGTCCCGTCTGGAGGTCGGAGAGGAGGAAGCTTATCCTGTTGGTGGTGTGCATGACTTGCACTCGTGGAATTGGTTCCATCGATGCAGGTTGTGTCGGAGGTTGAGGATTGTGGGTTCTTGTCGTGGGTGGTGGCTGTGGAAAAGGGTGGGAGATTGGGATTGACGTTTTGTGAGTCTTGAGAGTTTCCTGGGGTTGTCCTCGGGTTTGACTTCTGATAGGTCGTTGTGGACTTGATTCGTGGGTCGGGGTTTTGGGCATTTTTTGTGGTCGTTGAGGATGTCTTGGGGTGGGATTGAGGATCAACAGACTTGCTTTGAGGTTTTGTATTTTTTTTCCTTGATTAAATTATCTTTAGGAGCTGAAGTTTTATCCTTTCCCCCAATGTCGGTTCCCTTAGAGATATCCGAGTGGATATCTTGAGATTTGGTCGATCCTCTTTCCTTTTCAAAATCTTTGGATTGATTCTTCGTACCGGTCGTAACTGATTCCTGGATGGTAGCTGCGTCCATGGGACTCCCCTCCTCCGAATTGAGCGCGTCAAATCTGGACGAGGTGGAGATTGGATTGGTGGCCTGAGCTCCGACGGTACCAACGACCTTGTTCCCCGACGAGTTGCCAGTGATTGTTGTCTCTGCAACCGGTGGTGATTGCTGATTATTCGGAACTCTGGGCCCGTTTGACCCTCCTCTCGCAGGCGCTGGGCGACGTCGTGATTGGGGTCTCACTTGCATCCAACCCCCGTGAGTCCTCGATTCCCACTGAGCCCCAACGTCTCGTACCTTAGGCATGTTCTCTGTACTGGTTGATTGTTCGCTAGTCCCACCTTCACAGGCCTCCATAGTGTGGCCTACTTTACCACATTTGAAACATAGCATCCTCATTCCCTCGTATTGGATAGGCCAGACTTTCCCATCCATCTTGAATTTTGACAGGAGAGGTTTTGTCAAATCGATTTCGACACTGAGACGAGCAAATCTCCCCCTGTCGGCCGAGGCTGTCGTATTGTCTATGCGTAGTACCTTCCCGATCTTGCTTCCCACTCTGTGCAGAAATCTGGGGTCGAAGTACTCGATGTGCAAACACGGAATTCGGACCCAGACCGTGAGTGTTGTGATCTCTTCAATTTCAGCATTGAATCTTGGAACCCATTTCCGAATTGCTAGATAATTATCTCCGATCATCCAAGGGCCCTCCATGACCACATGATTGTAGTCCGATTGATTAGCAAAGCGGGCTATGTAGTAGTCATTCCCTAGATCCACAAGGGAGAATGGAGCACTGAGTCCCCATTTTTGTGAGAGACGGCGATGAAGTTGCATATAGCTGGGTCCCTTGTCGAAGAGTTTGACAATGAGCGTATTTCGCCATGGCCTCCGCAGAGCAATCTTTTCTGCCTTGTTCAAAGCAATCGTGGGGCAATTAGGGCCGTCTTCTTCCGGGAGCAAATCATCATCAGTATCATAAGCCACTTCTTCCGTCTGTGCCTGATAGGCCGGGTTTGTGTGCACCGATGTGAATTGAGAGGATTCATTCCCCACCAGTGCACCTTTGTAGTTCGGCGGGGCCGTGTTCTTGCTAGCATCCTTGTTGGCCTCATTCAGGGTAGGGAATTGTGATCGGTCAATTGTGCCTAAAGCTTGTTGGGGGGATCCAAAGACAAATTGGGTTTCCCCGTTGGTGTGTGCTCTTTCCGAATCTTCAGCCGGCCGTGGAGGGGCTGGGTCCAGCGGATCGCCGGTGGCAAGCGAGTGGCGGTTGGGGCTTCTCGAGCGCTCTCTCTTTTCCTCCATAACTAATTATCCTTTTTGCCCTCCCTGACTAAATTCTTGCTCGTACCCAAAAATAAAATTACACTTCAGACTAAAAATAAAAAATAAAATAAAATAGCACTACTTTTTACTGGTCTAACAATATAAAAATTAGATTAACAAGTCAAGTCAATCTCCGATGTCTGGCAATGCCCTTGGGAGATCGAGATGATCGTCAAGGACATTCAGTATCTCCTTCCAACAGTCTAAGTGGGCGACATGCTCTCATGTCTTTCGCGAAGTCAACCAAGTTGCAGATAAGGTGGCTCATCTCAGACCCTTTATGGACCATGAGGCTCTCACATCTCATCCGGAGTTTATGTCCCTCATTTGAAAAGACATCATTCGGTGGTCTGACACCTCCAAAACCTTTGTCTTGTATCAAAAAAAAAAAAAAAACAAAAATTAGATTAACAAATATTCTAAAATTAAAATTATACATTGTGCTATTAAAATTAAAATATACACGCATGGTTATACCACTCTGAATGGAGGTAATGACTGAATATCGAAGATCAATTGGACGAACCGACTGCACTACCCACCATTTTTTTTATTGTCACTGTCGTCATCGAGAATACAATGGTGCTGCTCCTTGCGCATTATTTCGTGTCGATTGTTTGAATATCACTCAGATTTAAACACCCCATCGAGTTCGAGTGTGCGTATTGTACTCCATATTGCATCATGGCGTCTTCATATTACATAGTGGTTGGGGAGCATTTGGTTGAACACATAAGGTCATTCTTTCCCGATGTATCATGTTATTGTGTTTGTGAAATAGCTCAATTCACATGTGCTCTTGTTAGGGAAGCAAACCAATAAGTCGGGACATTTGCATTCAACACTCTACATATTCAAATCAAATCGAATTAGCCAGAATCGTCTATAGGAAGTTGTTAACTGTCAATACCAGGTTTGTTGGTTGTGAAGTACTATGTCAATATACAATATTTGTTGATTTCCAAGTACTATGTTTAACGTCTTCTCGTATTTTCATTTATGTAATTGAATTTTCTGCATCTTGCAGTAAACGTCGTGTAGGATTTTTCTTAACGTTTATGTGATTGACTGTTATAACCTCATACCTGCTTTACTAGTATGAATGAGATTTAAATTAGAATGAATGAGAAACAATGAACGAAGAATAGTACCGAAAATGTTGTGAGAGGGGGATTTCCCACTCACTAGAAATGATGGAGATCGATAAGCCTGGAACCAAAGATGAGGTCAAGGGTTGTGAGTTGTGACTAAAGTCCCCAAAGGTGACTATGACGCCCAAGTCAGTATAAGTGTTTAGATAAAAGAGAATTGAATGTCCAAAGTTGAATGTATCATCCCTTATTTATGTTGGTAGAGGCTTAATTATTATATAAATATATTAATAAAAAATACTGCAATATTGTATTAGTACTTATCCGTTGGTTAGGATATAAGATTATGCTTAAGGAGTAAGTATTAGATTTGATCAAATTTTCGGGATTTATACTAATAGATAATTCTTCACTCAAAGGCAAAGCTGATTACCTTGAATAAATGGAAATTTAAAAAGTCATTGTAACACGGACAAATTCAGATTTGAATACACTGACAAATCTATTGAAATGCACTTAATGGATACATTGTAACCAAAAGTGATATAACAAGACGTCCAACCTTGCAACATCTTAGATATCCTCATACATCATATTGTCATCGTTGTGAAACTCTTTGTAATCTTCTTTGATGTTCGTTTCAACAAATTTTCTCATGTGAAAGTGAGAATCCCCTTCGTATTGAAATATTAGAAAAGTTCCAACATGAAGGTTATAAAATAACGTAAAGTCTTTCCAGCCAGTAGTCAGACAAAAATGATTGCTTTTGTCCTGCATTACCTTCGTCGTGTATTCGTCCCCGCGGGGGGTCTTAATGGACGCATGACGTCCCAATAATCTTCCGTGATCGTTTCCAAACTTCGGAGTTAGTCGTTGCACGAGGAAAATGATTGAATTACCTACCCTTAATGGAAAATAAGGAAAATCAATTCTCACCGTCGACCACACTTACAAGTTTTCGAAGTTGCTGTTTAGGATTGAAAATGATTGAATAAAATCTAGGTTTCTGCTGATCGTCAGCGGAGGAAGCCATTAGGGTTGTCATTGTCGTTTAAGGAGGACGAGGTGTGGATTGGAGTGGTTTATATAGGCGACACATCGCATCAGGAGGCGGTGGGTGTAGGGTCAAAACCCCACTGCATTTTTCAACGATGGGGTTCTGACCCTAAGGTTAGGGAAAATCAACCCCAATGCATGTTTCAGCGGTGCGGTTCTGATCCTAGGGTTAGTGGAATCAACCCCAATGCATGTTTCAGCGGTGTGGTTCTGATCCTAGGGTTATTGGAATCAACCCCAATGTATGTTTTAACGATGTGATTATGATCCTAGAGTTAGTGGAATCAACCCCTAGGGTTCTGACTTCTGACCCTAAGGGTTTTGACCCTAGGGTGTTTGATTGTTGGCGGAAGTTATTTAAATGGTGGTTTTATGAAAATATCAATGTAAGGCTTGATTTATGGAAAACAAGTATATTTAAAGGATGGTTTTTTGCAATTTGATCTAAAAACTATATAAAATGCAACTAGTTCGTTTTCATAATAATTTTATACTTACTAGTAATAAATATGAAAATTTTAAGTTAATATTTTATGATCATATGAAAACTATTATATAGTAAAAGACTTATATAAAAGAACGGAAAAATATAAAATGAACGGAGTATTATATTTTTTTTTTTAATGAAAATTGTCTAAATATAATATATACCTGCAAAATCGAATTTTATAACTTATGATTTTCAGATAATGGGATAAGACACATAAGATAAGAATCTTATTTGTATTTCCATAATTAATCATATTTTTCGTTGTATTTAGTTTCGCTTTTGCAGAGTTCTTGCCTATATTTTGCACCATCTTTGTATTTTTATGTTTGTTTAGACGGTTATCCATCTGTCGATTTGTTCACCATCAAGGTTTAGATATATCTAATCTCAAATTCTTTCCTAACAAAAAAAAAAAAAACAGATACAAAATTTTGATACGGAACAAACTCGGGTCGATTTGATTTCCCAGCTAATTTTTTTTGGAAAAGTCTAGGTTTACACCAAGTGTAAACTTAGATACTTTACACTTCCAATCAAATTACAAGATTCCCACTGAAATAAAAAATTCTCAAAAATAAAAAGTAAATTTAAATGGAATCCCCAAATCAAATTATAAAATTCCCACTAAAATAAAAAATTCTCAAAAATAAAAAGTAAATTTAAATGAAATCCCCAAATCAATCTTGTAAACCCTAGGTTTCATCCCTTTTCAACCCCGTTTGTTCTCGTGAGATTTGCAGAAATTGGAGAGTTTCTCTACCTTGTCTATACAATTTTTTCTGGGATTTGGGGCTTTTTGGTTCGTTTGGCCTTCCCCCCTCGAATCTCGCCATGTGCATCTGGGTTCGATCTACTCGGTCTCTACAATCTTCGTGGTCTACACAGGGTCATCTGCTCCGGTGCCTCCGCCGTCTCCTCAACCACTCCAAACCTCCTCGGCCATGGCGGCCTCGTCCGCTCGGCGTTTTATGCGTGAACGCATTTACACGCGATCCCAATTTCGTCCTCCTACCCTTCAATCTCACCTTATTCGCACACCCATTTCCTTCGATTTCATTCCAATCTCCTCGCGGAGGGGCTCAGCCATTACACCCTTGGTTTCTAGTCGATTGGATCCCTCATCACTGTTCCTCCACCGATGCCTCTGTTCACTGTCTGGGTTGTTCGGGTTGTTCGAATTAGGGGTAGTTCAAATAGGGCTATTTGCAAATTGAACAAGACTAATCTGTGTGGCAGAGGAAGAAGTGTGCGTACCCATCAATGGCCACAGGCCCACAACTAGTGAAGGGAGAAGAAGAAGTTGAACTTGTATCAATGGCCACAACCAGTGAAGGGAGAAGAAGAAGTTGAACGGGCTACACGCTTCCTCTTTCCCCCGATTTAGGGAGGAAAAGTTTATAGGGGTAGGTAGATCAGTGATTACATATCTCCAAATTTGCTTTTTTTTTTTATTGTATGATTTTTTTCAATTGGATAGGAATCTATTGACATTTGTCTTATTTTTATTTGTAGTGTAAGTTTGTATTTTTACACTAGGTGTAAATGTATCATGGTCCATTTTTTTTTGACGTTACAAGTAAAGGCTTGAAATTTGAATGACCGTAGGTCGACATGTCCAATTATAATGTTTGAAAAAAAGAAGAGCGATACAAAATTTGGATGGTTGGTGCCTGCCAACTGCCAAGAAGCTTGATGAATCGATGTGATGTGCGTCTGCCTCTCTACATGACTCTCCGTGACTTCCCTGATTGGCCAATTCACTTGCAAGCTGAACGATCACCATCACCCTGATTGGCATATTCATTAACAAACTACGGAGTAGTAATTATTTTTCCCTTTCAAAACCATTTTAGATACTCCGTACTGTATTAATTTGGTCAACAAAACAACAAACTCAAAATGTAGACCCTGTAGGCTGTAGCTAGATCTTGGCTTCAGTAAATTATCTAGTGGCCGCCAATCAGTTTGTGCTCATACTTGGCTCCAACTATTTTCGATCGCTTTAATTGCAGTTCAAATTGATTCGTTTCTGTATTTTTTACACCATATTCGTAGCTCTGCGACCAGATTTCGCCGTTACTTCGCAAAAGGTCTACTGGGGAACGCTGTGTATAAATATTTGGCAGTCCCTATTCATTCTCCATTTCACAAAATATTCCCACATCGAATAAGCGTTCAATTACCCCATACTGACTATTATAAGAACAACCGGTAGCCGTCAATTATACTTCGTGGAGCCATGCAGTAGATACAAAGCGAACTATTCTTTCGCCTTTTACTAAAGAATACCGTGTGTTTGTTGTATTTAAGTGGCATACCCTTATTTTTGGTTGGTAGTCCTCCTTTGGAGGGCTCCTACAATTGTCAGTAAAATATGTGATCTGAACTAATTTTTAGTTTGTTTTGGTAGAGGATTCACTTCACCAGAAACTTAAACGTTATTCTTTACTAGATGCAATCTAGGATTTCAATGAGGATTTTTCACGCTGGATTTGACACAAGCTCTTAGTTTATCTTGGCTCATTACTTAAGTTAGTAGTGTGAACCAATAAAGCACCTGATTTGATTTCTAGTCACTCTTTGAAGTTGGCATTATTTCAGTTTTGAATTTCTATAGTGTTTACGATAATCTGACAGGATTGGCACTGGGAGCAAATTTTATCGAAGCATCGGGGTCCTTACGATGACTCTTGTAATGAATGCTAGGGATATTAATCCTCAGACGAGTGATTGGGATTTCATGAGAAGGTAAAAAAGTGTCATTGAAGATGGACCAAAGAAGCAGATATAACCCAAATGACCGGTTTAAGTAGTTGTAGAACTTCATTTTCATTTGATTTCACAGTAATCAAATAGTTGAGACTTCACATTGTGAAATTGTTATATTGTAATAAGCAAGTAGTTAAGACTAGTATTAGTGGGGTATGCCAGGCCCGTGCAATAGTGCAACACATGGGCAACACAGGAAGACCCAAGATAGCAAGCTATCTTATACGAATCTCCCCCCTCAGAAAATAAATTTAATATCGAAGTGATCCAATGGATCACATATCAGATATTAAACTGATAAGAACAGATACTACACTTGATCTTAGCCAAAAGGTCGAGAAAGGTATGATATGTAAAGTCATTCTTTGATCATTTTATGGCTCTCAAAAGCTTTCAACCGTGCTCGAGCTGTTCGGCTCATATGGGGCTTGCCACTTACCACATAACACTTCCTATGGTGCTTAGCATTTTGTTTGAATAAAACAGAGAGGTTGAGCACTTACTATCGGGGATCCAACAAAACATTTGATATCTGCCTGCAACCATTTAGCTTTCTTAGTTCCGATATCTGCATCATTGTTTGAACAACCACTTAGCTTCTCTTCTTTGGTTCGTTCCTACAATCACGACCTACAAGATCTACAAGAAGCTAAGGGGTTGTTCTAAACAGTGATGGAGCTCGGCAAAAATGTAGGATCTCTGCAGACCCACCCTTTTAAGAACTGGCCGAGAAAGGAGCACTTTGTTTGGTTTTCCTTTCTGTTACTTATAGTCTCTGTCATCTCCTCGCTTCTTCCTACCAACCCATGTGGGATAACAGCACTTGTTGTTAGCTAGCTCCGTGCCTCCGTCACTTGCTATCTACTAACAGGTTAGCTATTCATTTAGGTACTGGAAATCACCTCTCACCCACCATATCCATTAGTTGCTACTGCTCTTGACATACTGTAGGACATCAGTTCCAAGTAATCCACGATTTTTCAAGCTTCGAAGGTGGCCAATAAGCTACTAAAGAGACTGTCACACAGACCTTGTGTTTGAAGCAATGACCCTTTCAAACTCCTACTTCATGTTTTGGGCATGTTGCAACCTCTTGTGAATGCGTATGCTTATTGCATAGTAGTTCGCGGATTGAGAGCATTTGCAACAACATTTGGACTTCCTTTTGAGTTGAGCTAACAAAGATCGATTTTGTTGATATTGTTGCTGCGAGCATTACCTTGGATCAGGAACAACACTAGCCGAAAGATATATAAGTGTTGCGTGTTTCGTTCATACTGGGCACAAGGAATGATCTCGATTGCCACGGGCGGATTAGCAGTTTGAATTTCAGTTGGTAGTGTTGGGTGTTGATGCTGTTTGTCTATTTCACCTATGTTGATTGCCTCAGTTCCCATGTTGATTGCCTCGGTGACATAGAGGATTGCCCTCTAGAGGTTTTCATGTGGATCATTGTCCATACGATGGCTGAGTAGCAAAGGTTAAACGAAAACGTACCGGTCTAAGTCGTTTTTTCTGAGTACCAACATTAGTTGGCAGAATAAAAATACATTGATACCATGTCATCTGAATGCCCAGAAAATTTTGAAAACTAGTGTAGCACGATTTATTATAGGCTTCAAAAGGAGTCAAAAGACTACATACAGTCAGATAGCTCTAACTAGCACTGCATTTTTACGTCGTTTAAAACCGACTTGTTCACACACCTGCAAGCTGTACATTAGTTTACCAAAGACAATGTATAATAGTACATTTCCAGGTCCAAACCAGTAGATTCTCACGTTAAGGGTCTTGGCACCCTTCATCTGTCCAAGCAAGCACTGTCATTTAACGATTCTTCGAATTCAAGCTGCAAAAGAAAATAATTTCTTAGCAATCGACAGTCCCCAACAAGAAGCTTTACATACGAAAGGGGCATGAAATAATTATCTCACCTCTGCTTGGTTATGTGTCAGTTTCATCCTTCTGTACTCTTCTTGGGCTTGTTTTGAACGGAACATAGCCTGCACACGGACGACGGCTTTCTCCACACGCTCTTCAGCTTGTTTCCTGCTAGCTCGGTAGAAGTCTTCTTCTCTGTCGCCATCATTCTGTTCTGGATCTGTTTCAGCAGGCTTAATCTCGAGGCCTCGCAGGCCTCTTCTCCTCTTCCGCCAACGTAGTATTACTTTCTCCAGAATTCCAACTGACCAACAAATCTTTCGATACTGCTTGCGCACTTGGAAGCCCCGGAATGCAGCCTGATGTGGAGAGGGGGAAATGAAAATAGTTAACTACAATGATGAATCTGAGGCAATCTTTTTCACAATAATGACACAGATTATTCCATGCACAGCAATTCGAAGGCATATTTACAGAATAAAATTGGAAATTAAAGAAAGTATGCATGCAATAAAATAGCAGTCACTTGCATGATTATCCAACATATAGATAGGAAGGAGGATTTTTTGGTAGTTAAAGAAGGAAAAGTGGCATACTTGAATTTTGATTGCTTGCTGACGCATTTTAAGAAACTCCCTACGAACTTTCCAAGTTCGGAACCTATCCTGAATACGGAATGCAGCTTTCATCTGCTTTTTTGTCTCATAGTTGCGGTAGGCATGCTGAATCTTCATTGCCGCAATGATAAAGCGTGCTTCCTTCTCAGGGTTGGATTTTTCAACGTCTTTTGTCCGTCTCTTTAATGAATTCTCTCGGAAAGCAGCCTGTATCCGAGCTGCTGCACCAGCTGCAGTTCGGTAAGCTGATAATGTATCTTTCAAATAGATCTCCTCTTCATTCTGGCAGCTGATATTGACAGGGTCGTGCATAGCTGTCTCCAGTGAGCCTCTAGCATTTCCGGCCAGTTTCATGTCTTCAAATTGTTGTATCAGTGCTTTTTCGGATAGATAAGCAGCTAATCCATCAAAACCCTTGTTATTTGCAAGATCCGCAGCAGTAAGTCCACCAGGGTTTTCAGATGTAGGATCAGTAACTAAATTTGG
The DNA here is from genome assembly GCA_963922045.1 of Persicaria maculosa. NCBI lineage: Eukaryota > Viridiplantae > Streptophyta > Magnoliopsida > Caryophyllales > Polygonaceae > Persicaria > Persicaria maculosa. The sequence continues at coordinate 39,303,900 of OY998258.1, read as the reverse complement.
CTTTGCCCCTGCAGACAGAAGAGCAGCTACCATTTTTTCCCTGTAGAAACCATCACAAATGTAATGTGCCTTGTATATCATTTACTATGACATAATAGTAAAAAAGACAAATTAAAAGATTGGGGCAGAATTACATTAAACAATTGATATAATAAATATTGCATTGCAGTTATATCCCACATACATGTACTCCGGTCTCTGGATAGACCCCATCACAAATGTAATTTGTCCTTGTTATCAAACAAAAGATGCACAAAGGAAAAATATCACGATGACTTGATCCGTGTAATCATCATGTTAAGTTATCATAACAGGCTAACATTTCAGCTACTTAGGAAGAACATCTATGCACTCTATTAAGAAAGCCAAAATAATCAATGATGTGAAGTAAAAGACCGGAAAAGTACAGCTAGGACACGGCCATTTGATATGATTTTAGCATATCATAGGAATTGGTATACAAATGCCTTTCGATCAGTGAACTTGTTTTGAATGCCATATAAATAAGCAGTGTAGGCTGGAGATTAGCATCATGCTCAGTCTCTTACTTTCCTTTCATTTTTCACCCCTGAAACCTTTTTTCCCCTTGAAAAATGCCATGTCTCTAAAGGACATAAGTGATAATTGCAACATCAAATGCAAGACAAATCAAAACTGCAGACCAGCAATGACCAAAAAATTCAAGGGGACTAAATATCATACCTTCCGTAGTATGCAGCCCAATGAAGAGCAGTCCATCCAGACTTATCTCTGAAATCGACAGAAAAACCGGCCATTGAAAAAGGATAAACTGCCCATGTATAACCAAGGATAGCACACAAATGCAGAATTCCTTGACCCTGACTATCTCGTTCAGAAATTTTACTCCCATGAAGTATTCTTTCCAGCAGCCATTCCTTCAGCCTGTTCTTCAAGGTGACCTCAAACAAGCTTTCTTTGGCTTTTGAAAATGAGACCTTACCATTTTCAATTTGCTTGATCAGAGATGACCAGCTATTTTTAATGCTAGCACACTTGAGAGTAAACCTTTTTGCTTCCTCAAAAGTATTTTCTGGCACTTTCTTGGCTGATATTTCAAGGCTCTTGGATGTGGAGAAAAGCAAATAAGCGAGCCTCATCTGAAGCCTGAACTCTTCCAATGATTTATCTTCACAAAATTCAATGTATACTGGTGCACGGAACTCCAGAGTGAGAACTTGGCTTATGGGTTTAAATCCGTCAATGCTCAAGAAAAAGTATGCCTGTCCAGCAGTATGTGGTGGAACCATGCATCGATATACCCCAACTTGCAGGACTTCTGCAGGAACACGCGTATCACCACATACGCAAATCATATTTGACCTTGCTAAATGTTGATAGTCTTCATGGAAATATCCAACCACTAGTATCTGCAATTTTTATGTTAAAACAAGCTCAAACTTTTGGACTACAGAAACATCTGTGATTACACATGTGCATGTTAATGGACTGAATATTAAATGAAGCAGAAAGAATGAAATAATCAGTACACTTGAAATCTATAGCAAATAGATGAGTTGGTTCTCTCAAATTTCTACTGATGTGGGCAAGGTAGTCTGCCTGTTTGTAGTAAGATATTTAGTGAACAATTGTGCTCTATTCATCCCTTGCATGCTAGCTGGCAGTAGGCGTGAACACCACCCAATAGTCATCAGGGCCACTCATCAAAGTATGGATATTCTGAGGTCGTTATTCATCCAATTATAAGGTTATGAGCTACAAAAAGTCACTTAAGTGAAAAAGCTTGAACAGACCAAGGAAGTGTGTCACATACACACAAGTACTCTGGGAGTCTAGAATAATCACGTCTTCCCACTTGGCCACTCATAAGTCATAACAATAAAAAGGCTATTTGAAATGATACCCAGCTTTCAAGAATTTCAAGTTCAATAACAAAGTCTTGAAAAAAATCTGCTGGAAAATATGAAACAAGAAACAAATTTGCTTATACAAGGGTGAATTAAAAGATGAACCTTTGTTTCCTCGGTTGAAGAGGCCCACGTGGGCGAGACGTCGGTGATACAAAATATCTGTTCTGGAATTGGTTTTCCATGCTTAACTGTCCCTGCTGGCATGGAAGAACCATTGGAAGTCAATAGCACAGACTCTGAGACAGGATCATCCACAGACCCAGGTGAGTCAACCATGATATCATTCATCCACCTGCCAAAGCTGTCTTGAGGTTGCAAGCTATCTTTGAACATATTGTCAGAAACTATGCTCTGCTCAATAGGATTAATTTGACCCGTCATTGATTGGAACAAAGTTTCCAGCTGGTTGTTTTGCATTGAACCCATCCTTGCTGCAGGATCACTGAGGTTTCCAGTAAAGACTCCTAGTTGTGAATTTCTTTCCGCAAAGTTGCTTCCCTAAACAATGGACATATATGCTGAGTTGTGAATATTTTCCAAAAAAAAAAAAAAAAAAACATTCCATCACGTGGATCTCTTTATCATTTTTACAAAGCAAGTCAAGATGCAACCACAGCCTCACAAATTGTTAGACTATGATTTAATCTAGTCTCAGGATACTACTCTTTTCATGTGCTGAACCTGAATGGAATCTCATTCCTAAATACTAGGTATGTATTCTAGACAACTTTTCCAGCTGCTTTTATTCCTATCTGTGTCATTTTATCTAAGCCATTTTGTGCACATTTTAGTCAGTTCAGGTTAAAGATTTCACAAGACATGAAAAGAATTAAGAGCAACTGATAAACTTAAGCATCTATCTATCACAACAGAACCCAAAAAATAGGTATTTTAGCTTTCTGTGTTGAAGTAATTCCAATTCTGATACAGAGACACCATAATCAGTTAGTAATTCAGATTAGGTAGCATGAAATTCTATCTTTACAAATAATTCTATCGTTGCCAGAGAATATCTTTTTATCAGATTTTAGGATTATGATAAGATTAAGGGAATTGCAACTCGATGCACATGGTTGGTCAAGTTGGGTTTAGAGTTATTTGTTAGCTGGGCAAGGCTACTTGATCAGGAGTCATTTTCTTGTTCTCTTCTTCTACAGGCTATATATTTTATACTCCCTCTGTCTCAATATACATGTCTTTTTAGAACGGAGCACAGGAATTAAGAAGTATGTTAAGTGTAATGATTAGATGTAAAAAATAGGTTAAGTGTAATGATTAGACTTTGGTATTAGAGTATTTGTTTCTTTTTTTTTAAATTTGTGAGGAGGAGAGTAGGGGTGATGTAAAAATTAGAGTAATGATTAGATGTAAAAGTAGATTAAGTGTAATGATTAAATCTAAAAAGACATGTATTGTTGACAAAATTTTATGGGCTAAAAAGACATGTATTTTGAGACGGAGGGAGTAGCTTACATTAATCAATCGCTTAACTGCCAATTACCATGAAAAAAAGGAAATAGTGCATAAGGGAATTGTTTTACTTTCTTGCCCAAAAGGCTGAATCTGTTAAAGCAAAAGTACTATCTCTCACCTTGGTTTCTGAGTTGTTCATATTGTTTTGACCATGATACTGAACATTCTTGCCATTTTCTGCACAATTAAGATACCCAAAGAAAAAGGGAAAGTGGAGTAAATACAAGGGAGAAAGGAACCCAGCTCTGCTACTTATTCAATACAAAATGCAGTACGGGTACCTCTCAATGGCGTGCCTGAAATGTTGAAATCATTTGATGCCAAAAGTTCATCCCATTCTAGTGTATTGAGCTCATGTATTTTCATCTCATGATTTTGCATGTTTTGACTGTCTCCAACTTTTGCTAAATTCGCAGGGGAAAAGAAAACCAGAGCACATTTAGTCAATCCAAGAAGTTTGTGAAGAAGTACATTACTCATCAATCACTTTCCAAACTATTATATTCCATTAGATTTACCCATAATTTCCTCAATCAGATTAGTGGCTCCTGAATCAGTTTCCTCTTGCAGAAGTTGAGAAGGTGAAAGCTCGGAGAAGCCCGACCCAGTATGCGAGTTCAAAGGTGTTACTGGGGAACCCTGCAACTAATCACCAAAACAACGACATCTGGTAAGACGTCAAAAGAATTCCATTTCCAGAAAAAAACAGTTGAACCATAGAAGACTATCAGGTTTGGCTTTCCCAAAAGGGCGTCAAATCTGGTACTATCAAAATTTGACATCTAGTGTAGGATCTATAAGAAGGATGAGAAATGCAATCGAGGGATTATAAATCACTTGAGCCATAAAAGAAACAGCAAAATACAAGCTCAACTGATATTTTTGAGATTGAGGAACATTCTTGCTAGAAGATGGAGGGATTACGTGAGGGGGACACATAGTAGTCGAATATTCTCTCATTGAGCTATGGATATTGAGATCTTTAAAAATCACTTCGAATAAAACAGCCTAATAATATTTTGGACATGATCGCCTCACCCATCACTGGTACATTACCCAGATAAGTCCATCCAAAGAAATTGCCATCTAGTTGAAAAGGCTATAAGTTGGGCCTGGGATCAACGAGTGAGTCCAACTATTCTTCAAAAAGAGTAACAATATGTGTGAAATAATAATCATACAGTTCTTGGAACATAATTATGTAAATTTTGATGTTTTTTTTTTAAAAGCAAAGGAATTCCCAAAAAAGAGGGAGGTGGGGTTGGAAGTCACCATATAATCTATTTATGATTGTACTGCAAAATAACACAATAGCTCAAGTGGCAGGGTGAGCCACTCTACAACTTTAATGTATTCGAACGTTGCTGCTTACAAATAACAATGCCCCCTCCTCAGTGACTAATTAACTACAGTGTAGCACGTTGTTTCTTCCTTTTTAGTCCAACTTTGCACTTCTAATGAGAAAAAAAAAATCATTTTGCATATTTGGAGTTTCACCAACTTGCTTGATAAATCATATACCAAGGAATCTAAACTAACCTCCTGTATATGACGGTAGTGAACAAGGACTATGTGTTCCAAAGACCTGAAACAAAAGCAACCGAAATCATGTCATCATCCATCAAAAAACTTGGCCATTTATGAATCATGCATTAGTATAAGGCATGGATGGATTAGAAAGGAATGAATTTTGATTTTCTAATGAAGTGGCTTTAGAGGCTTAGTCTTTTCCAATTCAATTTTTTGAACTGAGGCACTTTTGATTTTGTTAACTATTTGATACACAGGATAACTTGTTCTATTTTCGTTTACTTCTTACAACTTTGTAATAATATACAACCTTATCTCTAAAAGAAATTAAAAGAGTCCTTAGTCCCTTAGATCTCACATACTTATCAAGCAACCAATAACATCTACGAACAAAGTTAGAGTCATCCTCGCCATGCGCATAATACACATGTATCCTCTCCTCAGTACCAACCTGCAATATTACAAAAGATGGGCTGATGCAATGTCATTAAATAATACAAAGGAGAACAAATAAAGAACCACAGGGAAAGCAACAATTTTAAATTTGAATATAAAAAAAGCAAGGGAGAGAAAATATCAGCAAAGTAACAAATAACCACTTTCAGATCCAACAAACAACAATATAGCCCATAACACTAACAGCTTTAACTAATAATATACTATCCTACTACCATAAGACATACATACAAAAATGAATCCACGTATACTGATCACCAAGTTGCAAAGAAAACACTGAAGAGAGAGCAATAGTCAGGTCTAGTTAAATCTATTGATTTGACATTCATATACTGTGTAGCAGAGTACATACACAGAAATATATCCAAATACATACACAGAATGTATGTATACATCAGCAAGCTTCAAGAGACAGGGGTGTGATAGGGGAAAGGAGAAGAAGGCTGAAAGAGACAGTATTAGTCCAGTCAAAACTAAAAACAATGGCAGTATGGCACAGACATCATACTTCCATAAATAGACTTTCCAGAAAAGACAATTCTCACTTTTAAATGTTCGTGCGCTTCTTTAACAGTTTTACCATCTTTTTTCTTCTTCCAATTATGACCATCTTTGCGAAAATTTCGTAGCATTTTACGGTCAAATAACACAATTGTGCCACCTGTCACAAAACATGATGTAAGAAAAGAATTTAAGCTGACGAGTCAAAACATCGCAGAAAGAAAGTCACTAGTAAAGAAAAATAATCATAGCCTGACATGTCAGGACTCAGGGTCCAGACAAAAGAAACCTCATGTCTCAGTAAGAAAATGGAGGCGCTCTATTAAGTAGGGCTAAACACTGATCTTGGCCACAGATGAGGGATGCTCAAATATCAATAGATTACTGAAAGTCCTTTCATTTATCTCAAGCCAAATGCTGCAGCTCATAGCCCACCTAAACCATATCCAATCTTCTATTACTTATTTCATTCAAATCCATATAGACCATCTCTATCAATCTGCTCTAAAACAAGCAGCAGTCCTATAACAAAGAAATATATGCCCGTATATCTTGTCATCATAAAAGCATATTGCACAAACAGTGAGAAAATTAGCTAAGTCACAACTATTTAAAGAAATATTTCATAAACCTCCTTAGCAATAGCAGATTGATAGTGTTCATGCTATTTTAACAGTATCACAAGTACAAGTCTCTACCTTACAAGGGACTATTATTTGCAAATACTACATACATAAGAAAGAAAAATTGTGTCAAAGAAGGAGAAAGCAAAATGGAACTAAAACATTTGATCTCTCATGAATCACTGCGCTGATAAACATTAAAAATGCATATCCATTTTTAACACCCGCCCATAAGGTCCAAAGGATGAAATTACACTGACTCTTTGAATAGAAGTTACAATAGCAGCATTATAAACTTGAATGAAGATATTCAGAATATGACAAGTAGTGCCTTTAGCGCAACCACAAAGATTTGCAAGTAACATTCAAATAAACAATGAACAATGGAAGGAAGAGTGAGGGGGTAAGAAAAGGAAAGAAAAAAAAAAGGTGAAAGCAGTACTAAAAGAGGAATGGGAAAAAAATGTCATCCAATCTTTAGAAGAGAGGTTAATAAGTAGAACACATCATGGTGAAAATGTACAAACCATAAAAAGAAAGAATTTAATTAAAAAAAGCTGTGCAACATGAGAATAGTAATACATCATTGGTCCAATATGAAGATCTTATTACAGAAGAGAGTTACTTACTCTTTGGTAAATTTACTGGCTTGATTTTGACGGTGAACCTTTTATGATTAGATAATATAGCATGAATCTCATTGGGTCGAAGCCATCTGCTCCCTGCTTCCGCCATTATGCTCGCAAAATCCAAATCTGTCCACAAAGTGGAATTGTCCTTATGTTTTATATCAACCTAGGAGAGTAGAAAAGAACAAACAAAAATCTAAAGAGTACAAGGTGGTCAAGGAAGCGTGTCTAATTCTATTCCATCAAATTCAACTAACTTTCAAGAGAACATTACCAATTTCCCAGTTTTAATGAAAGATAAATCATTCTAATTATCAAATGATGTGGGTCAGACTTCTTCGAAATCTGAATACATTTAATCAAAATTACACTTAAGCGTTTCAACAGCAATAGAGCAAACAGCAACGATTTTAGTGAATCTTTTCGCATCCTCAACACACCCAACACTCTGTACAGAGTTTAGAACACTTCTCTTTAACACCTCTATGGTCGAAATGCGGACACCCATAACAAGCTTGAGCCTGGTTTTTTCTACTTGAGATATTTCATCATCAAGAGCACCTTTATATATCCTTCAAGCTCAGAGAATCCTATGGCCATTTTGAACTATCAAACTAAACATTTCTAATGCACACATTTTTTCTTGTAATCTTGCCTCATAGGTTTGCTAGCGAGGCCTGTTGTTTCTTGCTTTTGCTTTATATGCACCGGCCTCCCCATTTTGGGCCTTTCAAAAACACCCTCCTGACTTGCTCGGTAAATGGGTGCGTACATCCCGACCCCGCTATAAGTGGGATTCATTAGGTGGTGGTTGTTGGATCTTCAATATTTATGGGAGGGATAATGAAAAGGTGCTCAATTGACTTCAACAGCAACTTAAACTCAAACATAAGCATGTGGCAGCAGTGGTGTGGTATCTATGTTGGACATATGGTGCAACTAACAGATCTACTTTCCAATGTCAAAATTAGACAAAAACATGAAATAAACGGAGATTTTAGATTAGCCAGTTGGCCATCTTTCTACTAAAACTCCAAAACCTAGAATAAGTAACAGGAAAAAAAAAAGTTAAAATTTTAGCTACTATAGTACTATCTAAACACCAAGAAACTAAACTGTAATAAAAAGCTATTGCTAGATCATCGAGAAACCAAACCCTAGATCCTTTGGTGCCAAGAGAGCACAGGCCTCCACAGACCACAACAGCTACAAAGTCAAAACAATCGAAAAAATCTCCAATTTCATACTCAGTATACCACCCTACAGTAATTTTCAATAGAAGCGACAACAAATCATACCTTCCGTGGTCCGGAACCCATGAATTTCACTTCCAACAAGCGGACCAGGGAAATCACTCTCCATGGCAACTACACGCGCCTCCAGAATCCAACGCCAAAATCACACTCTACAAACACCTCAGAAGACAATAGCGATCATCAAGAACTCTCAAAAGCCCCTAAATACTACAGAAATTTGGAGAACCAACAACGAGCAGCGAAATTAGACTTTTTGGAAGCACGAGGAAGAAATGTTTCAGGTATGAAAGAGGAAGAGAGCGTGTGAAAGCGCCATCTCCATTAAAAGTAGATGTAGACTGAGAGGAGAAAGGGATGCGAAAACGAGTAAAAGCGCGATGAGAAGACGTCGGTAAAATGGTGAACTCGGTATGATCAGCCGACGACGAGTAGGCGACTAGAGGAGGAAGATAGGGAGGAAGTCAGGAAGGGGCAAACCGGAGCGTTGCATTTTTTTATATTTTTATATTTTCATCTATTCTGAAGTAATTAGTACAGTAATTCCATTAGGGGAAAAAATAATTAATAAAGGATACTGGAGTAGTAAGTAACATGTTTGGGAATTGGGACCTTTTCGGGGATAATAATTTATTTTCTGGAAAAAAAGTAGTTAATAATTTGAGATTTATTCAAAGAAAATCAGTAATTTCAGAAGGAAAATCATTGGAGATTTGTTGGTCGGGATATATATAATAAGGGTGTGTATGGATGCAATTTTAGTAGTTAATAAACTACTAAAATTGGGGGTTAAAAATTTTAACCTTGTATGGGGAGGGGTTGATTAGGAGATTTTAGTTTATTTGGGGTTTATTTAAGAAGCTATTTTTGATAGCTTTTTGGGAGTTTATATGGTTTATTTGATTTGAAAATATCATAATATCCTTAATAATAACAAAATAAACTACATTTTTTATAAATAAACTGATTTTCACCCCATACGGAGTTTATATTTTTTCATAAATTTTTAACTACTTTTTATCAACAGTTTATAAATTTTAGCCTGTTTATAATTTTAGTCAGTTTATTAACTCCGTCCCATACGAACCCTAAATATGAAAGAGGTATAATATTATACAAAAAATCTTTTGGAAAAAAATACGGACATACTAATGGCACGGTTGTATACTTGTATGTTAGTCTATTGTAAAAAAAAAGTATCAATTTTTTATTTTATGATTCATAGTTATTACTAATATTTAAAAAATTAATATAAAATTTGAAATTTAGACTATAATTTTTAAACATTCTTAAAGTGGTATATGAATAATTAAAGTTATACGGAGTATAAAAAAAACATAGAGTAAATATTTTCAATTTACAAAAAAAGATTTGAAAATCGTGTTTTTTTATTATACTACCTCCGTTCGGAAATAAGTGACGTTTGACTTTTTGACACGTTTTTTAATGAGTTAAAAACTATGGAGTATATAAAATATAAAGTTTCTAATTAATTCTTTTTATAATTTTATACATATTAGTTATAAGTTTAAAATTATTTTAAAAAAATAATAAAAAAGTTAATATTTTATATAATTTTTAGCTTCTTAAAACGACACTTATTAATAAACGGAGGAAGTATATAAGTAAGGATTTGACTGTGATCAAGCCCTACTGCACCATTAATCCATTAATATTCTTACTGATGTCGATAAGTAGATGGGAGAGAAGCCGGATTCCTATCAAAAAAGGAGCCCAAAGTGGTATAATCCTGAAAAAGGGTAAGATCGTGGTTCTTGACCCTATTAGTAGAAAGATCATCATAAATAAAAGTTGTACAACTTAATTAAATCATTTTTTTTTTAAGTTACCAGATAGTTGGTTAGGGAGTAAAGTAGTTATTAGTCATCAAGATGTATGAAGAGTGAAAGAACTAGCTAGGTGATCGAGCTACTAAGTTTATGACACGTTGGTGGGACATATCACATATGTATACTTAAAACTCACTTTGAAAAACGATGGATTTCTAATTCAGTCCTATCTTTTCTTAACAAGACACCAATTTGTCATCGGATACTTTTTCTACTAAAAGCACTCCATATCATTTTCGTTCAATCAAACAACTTGGGGCCTCGTTTGATTAACTATTTCGAAATATAAAAATTCAAAAAGTGATTGACAATAAATGAATTTGATAAATAAAAAAAAATTTAACTACAAAACCCATGAATTTAAATTTTCGGAAATTAAAATTCCTACAAAAGACGGAATTCAACTTACCATGAGGGGTGGGTTGGTAAGATCTAGTGATCTACTTTCCCTTTTTTCCCAATTACTTTCATATTTTCCCAAATCTCTCTCTCTCTCTCTCTCTCTTTTTTTTTAATTTTGGGTAAGAAAAATTTCAATTTATTTATATATTATGGTGTGTTCATAAATAAAGACTATAAGAGTAATTTTAAACAAATTGCTATGAGATTTTCATGTTCAACCAAACAAATTATAGAAATTGAGTTCATTTGAATTTAGTTTCAATCAAACATATTTTTATACTCACTACAAGAAAACAATGTCAATTTCGACACTTTTTATGACCAATCTCGACGCTTTAAACCGTCGCAAATTTCATTTTCGACGCTTTTAAAAAGCGTCGAAAATTCTTGCGTCACGAATGGCATGCTATTTTCGACGCAGAATTCTGTCGAAGCCAATCTCGACGTCCTAGAGCGTCGGAAATGGCATGTAATTTTCGACGCCATAGAGCGCCGAAAATGACATGCCAATTTCGACACCCTAAAGCGTCGAGATTGGCATTTTATTTTTCAAAAAAAAAATAAAAAACGGATTTTTCTTTTTTCATCCCCTTTCATTACACATTAATTCAAATCCTTTAATTAACAAAAAAACATCAACACAAATCATATAAAGCATTAGTCAAGTCAAGATCTTACATGAGTGAATTAAAAATAATATACATGACATCAAATAATTGAAATAACAATTATTGATAATATACATCAAGCCACACTGTCGGATTTCTTGATGCTTTACTGCTAGCACGGAGCTCATTTGCAAACTTTTCTCAGTCCAATCCACCTTATTATGATGGGTTCAAAATAAAACTTACCTAAATGGAAACAAGGCCCCATTAGAAATGAAGAATGAATCAACAAACAAATACTATATGGAGCTCATAGCTGTAAAGACCGGGAAATTTATAATATTAAAATTATTAAAATAGTGATTTATAATCATTTCGATTTCTTAGATTCGGGAGATTTGGAATTTCCGTCCTTAAGCTATTAATTTTATTCTAAGTATTTCAAAATGAGTTCCGGCATTATTTAGTTGAAAATTAAAAATATGCTTTATCCCGCTTCTATATACCGAAAATTAGAAAATTGAGAAGTATTTTAAACAAGTCGGGATTTGCGGGTTTCGAGTTCGGATTTCGGGATTTAAATTTATTGGTGTGGAGCCCTACTTTCTTCCTTGTTTTCTTTTCCCCTCTTTTCTTTCTCTCCCCATCTCTCTCTCGTCCTCAGATGCCATTAGGGAGGATTCCCTTTGCCCTGCCCTTGTACAGATTCACCAGCTAGCAGTTTTGTTGTTTTGTGAAAATCCAAGCCATAAATCCACTCTATTGCCTCACTGTCTCTCGCAGTAAATCCCACCCAGAAACCCTCTCCTCCTCCTCTTTCCATGTTCTGAATCCACAAAAGACAACCCACAAGACTTCCCCTTTTCTCCTCCTAATGTTGCTAGCAACATCAACAACCATCGCCACCTCCCGCAATCGCACCAGAGACTCGATCCGCCTCCGTTTCCAGCCACCCCAAGCACCCTGCCTTCCACTGTCTCCCGAGCACTCTCGCGAGCCTTGCTCTTCCTTCCGAGGACACCCCCTGCAGCAGCTTCACTCCCCTGTTTCCAAATGTAGGAGCCGGGAGCGTCATCACTTGACCTCTTCCTCCTCCGAGTTCCCGTCGAGCAGCAGTTCCCGCAGCAACCCAAGGAAGGCCCGGAGCCCCGTCGAAGCTGCGAGCGCGCCCTGCTTTCCGTGAAGGTCTATTATGTTTATTCTCGTCTCGATTCAATCTCCTTCAATCAAACACATACTCATGTCTTACCCCTTCCTAGGATCGATCCACACTCCCTCCACGTCGATTCGTAGTCGGAAACCGCTAGTGGTGTCGGAGAACTCGCCTCGGAGTCGAACGCTGTAAGATCTCCTTCCCTTCCTTCTTCTTTACGCGCGTTTCCCTCTTTTTGTGCGGGTATCTGTCGGAATTCCTTGTTGATTCTCTGGGAAAATTTTGGGGAGGAAAAGCCGCCGAAGAAGCCCTGGGTTTCTCCTTCTCTTTCGTCGTTTCCGCGATTGAACAGACCTGGAGGTTGAAGGCGGGTTCATTGAACCGGTTTCTTCCTTTCTTTTCTTATTTTCTTAAGCCGGTCCACCCCTTTAAAATATCTGGCTGGTTCGATTTTGAAATCCGGGTTGAGACTTGTTGTGGGCTTGGGTTTTGGGCTCAAGTGAGCTGTCGGATCGGGTCCTTCTTTTGGGCCGGCCAGATGTTGTTTTGACAATGCTATTTGTTGCCTTGTTGTCTATAAATTTCGTTATAGGCTTTATTGTTATTTAAAACATTTTCGAAATATCATTTTAAATATTATTATGAAAACGTTCTGGGAATTTAAAGTGTTATGTCAAATTATTAAAAATCTGATCTATTGGGAAATAATTATGAGATTGATTTAACTATTAAGTTTTGATATTTAAAATGGGTAATTGGGAATTGTTGAGTTAATTATAAAAGTTCTAAATGTCAGAATTTATTTATGAAATGATTTTGAAAATAAACATGCCGGAATTATTTCTATAAAATGATTTTGAGAGATTGGTTTTAAGGTTAAATGTTTAATGTCACGATTTGGCTAATTATGACTTTAAAAGAATTGTTGATTTTCTGAGTTGATTTAACTTGAGATTAAGAGCTGAAGTTTTGGGAAGAATGATTTTGGTTGATGTTGATCGTATCGAAAAGGTTTTGGGAAATGGTTTTACCATCGATTGATATTGAGGATGTGAGAGCTTGGGTTTCGTGTGTATGAATGATGGACCGGTAGCTTATGGAAATGACTTGATAATAGGTGTGTATTGCTTTTGGACTGCTTTGGACTTGCATTTGGGCCCTGCTTGTGTTATCTTGCTGTTCTGCATCTTCAGGTAAGTTCCCTAGGGGGCTTACTCAGGTTGGACATTCATGCCTGTTGTTGCATTTTATGTTAGGTGTTGCATATGCATAAAAGCATGCCATGTAGTATCATGTTTAGGTTGCACTAATTGATTGAGCATCTGTTTACTTTATGCGTTTGAAACAGAACGGCCGTTATCTGTGATAGTCCTAGAGTCTTTGCTAGGGTCATAGGGTAGCCCAGCCTCATCGGGTACCCTGAGTCAATCGAGTCATGACTTCCTTATATTATGCCTGCGGGCTTTATTGTGGAGCGGTTTAGGCATGCGTGCCCCCCGATTATGAATGAATGCATTCACGAGCTGGCCAGTCTCCACCTATCGGAAGGGGTGGAGGTAGGAGAGGGATATGCCACTTGGCATTGTCTTGGGCCCCTTTACAGTATTTCTGCACATTATTATGAACTAGGAGCATGCTAGTGTGTTTGAATTTCGTACTGCATTAGAGCATCTTTATTAGGTATAGCACATACTATGTGGCCTCAGCGAGGACTGCCGGTCCCGCATGAGTGGCTCGATCTGACTCCTTTCCCCGTTCTTCTTTTAAAGGTATTCTCTGCAGATTTGAGTGTTCGATGTCTATATGACGGGGTTCCCTGTTGGCGAATCGAAGAATCTGGCTAATATCCTAATTTAGTAAAATGGTAATTAAACACTCATGCTTTGGTTTTGACCGGTTCTCCCGTGACACTTGTATCTTTACTCTGTTTTCGCCTTACTTCCGTTTGAAATGGATTCCGCGACATAGTCTTAGGACAGGTCAAGGGTACCCAACGGCCCTTCGATGTTTTTAGGGTTTGAAATCCCCCTTTATTATTGACCTAAAAATTGAATTTGAAACCTCGACCCGTACCTGGATTGCAAGATCCGAACAAGGGGTTTTATCCCTTGAAACGTAACCCGGAAATTATAATTCTGGGCCGTTACAATAGCCCTCATCCTCATGCACTGGAAATGTAATGAGCAAAAAGGGTGAAAAGGGAAGAGAAAAGAGTGCACTCAGTTTCATGTTATCTACCTTAACCTTGCTGCATGAATTGATTCAACATGAGACCAAGGTATTCCCATCATCCCTCATTGTGGATTTCTTTATTGCATTACTAGTTCATTTAAAAATGATGTTAAATCTACTTCTTGAAATGAGATAGGCCAAGAGTTCTACCAAGAACAAGCATGCATATACTGGCCCATAAGTAAGCAAAGAGTTACATACCCAACTCCTTTAGAGCGCCTTGAGTTTTTGTCCATGATCAGCCTCACATCTCTTACCTTTCCCGCTTTGGTGAACTCTCGGGCCTATATATCATTAAGAAATGAATCATTTCAAATTCAATTTATTAGAGCTCCAGAACTGGAATTATAAAATAAATGCAGACCTGGAAACATCCTCTCCGGGTCTGACAACTTTGCTGAAATTAGGGTCATTTGCTCAACTAGATTGAAGAAGGCCAGATATACTTCTCCTGTACAATCAGGGAGACCCAGCAACCGCATTACTACCATTGTGAACAAGTTATATGGAAAATTGGGAGTTTGGCAATCGAACCTCTTCTACCAGTCGCAACCCAAGAACGAACGCCTACAGGGCTGACATTGTCATTTGCATATTTTCAATAATCATCACTGATCAATTGAAGTTCCGCGGATATTGCATATCTATGTTTGTTTAAACTATTTTTTGTCGAGAAAACTAGGAAGATATTTTCTGAGGGAATTTAACTTTCTTCAAAACACAGGAAGTATAAATAATATAATCACTTATGGGGAACTAGGTGAGATTGTCCTCCACCTTTTTTCAACTATCAGTTCTTCAATTTACCCAATACATGAAAATTCCTTATTTTCTCTATTTTCCAACCAAACATGTTTTATTAATTCCCAATATTTTTATATTCAACCAAACGTGCACCAACATACGAATAACAATTTCATTTCATGCTTTTAAACATGTAAGATTTGAGTGTCACCTGTTATTGTCTTCACAGTTGCACATAGACTAGAATAGCTGTTTATGAGGGTTCCATTTCTAAGCTCCCACATCTGAAGTCAAGAAGGGAAAAACAGAATGTTGAATAGATAAAACTAAAAAAGAAAAGTGAAAAGAATATAGATAAACTAAATAGATTCATGTAATTTAAGAACTGAAACATTCAATGGAAGCCAAAAAAGCACCTGGTTAGCAACCCACTTGCAGGGAGACAATGAGCCCCTTCTGAACTCCTCCGATGTACGCAACTTGGGGCCAGGGATGAAGAGTTAATGTTGTCTAACATATTCATCCATCACCTGGCCTACAATTTTAATCTTCCATGCTCAAATTCATGTAAGGGACAAAAACTCAACAAGTGTTATTTTAGTTGCATTGCTAAAAACCATATCAGAACTAGTTGTTGTTTTTTTCCTTCATAAAGCATGGTATGTCAATACTGGTTTTGACATTTACAAGTTAAAAGGTTACCTTTTCACTAGTGTGATTGAAACAATTCAATAGCTGATGTGCGCACCTCTAAAGAGTGTAACAAATTTCTGCATTTCAATAATTGTTTCATGGTGAGTTTTAACGGTTAGTATTATATAAACTCAATCAAAGATAATTTTCCCATACTGAGAACGTGACCAATGTTGTCGAAAAAAGAATTTAAGTGACATGTCACCTTATATTCAGTAATCGGATCCACATGGGGGAAACAAACGTCTGATGCAAACCTTCTGATGGAATTCAGAAGAGGATCGATGAACAAAAATTCTGCATTCCGATAGTTGCACTTCTTGTAAGCCTGCCTAATTAGATTCCGATAGTTGCACTTCAGTTTTAGCAAATTCTGCAGTGTCGCCCGAACTCCATCCCCAAGACTGTTTGCTCATTATCTACACTTAAATCACTAGTGGAAACAAGAAGGAGATGATTTAGGAACACTTTCAATCAAGAAGATTTAGGAACGTTATCTACTAGTTCATGTTTCTACCCGACCATAAGTTCTGTCTATTACATTTACATAACTAAAATCTTCTCAAAGATAGCACAATTGCTCAATAGTTCTTCTGTCTAGGCAAGTACCATAAGGCAAAGAGTGTGGAATCCGCAACTTGGGGGATGAAGAGAGTTAATGTTGTCTAACATATTCACCTAATCGGATCCACATGGGGGAAACAAACGTTTGATGGAATTCAGAAGAGGATGAACAAAAAAATTCTGCATTTCAAACAAGTGTATGTTACATCTGAATAATAATCAGACAGCTCGATCAAGACAACAATCACGCAATCAAAAGGTAACAAATGACCTCTACCAATCTTAAACTACACTTATTTGAGGCAGGGAATATGGTGTTAACTCTTGTTTAAGTGTAAAATAGAAATAGCAATACTGACCCTTTCCGATAGATTATGCACCTTTCTGGCACGATATCTCTTTCCAGATGCAGTTTTAGGGCATTGCTTCATTGCTTCAGAAGATTCAATCAACAGATCCTATCAAAATAAGTAAGAACGAAGCCAAATTCACTGATAACAAATTCGATTAAACGGTGCTTAACATTTTCAAGTCCAAAATCGGAAACATGTTTCTTCGTTATCAAATTCGACTGGTTAAGAGCACTAACCTCCCTCTGGTTTTCGATGTTGACAGTGTCGACTGGTGTGCTGAATGATCAGATCCGCGGTGGATGTGGCGCTAGCGCTTGAAAAAGAGCCTCCGAACGATGTCAATTTCAGATTTCAAGTCTTGGAGTCCCTTATCATGGTCGTATACTCTCTACTGCCTCCGGCAGTCGACGTTCCTGGGATGGACATGCTACCGCCTAGGGTTTCGCCACCTTGACTTCCACCACTATAAAGCTTCACCGCGCTGCTCAATTCCGGCAAGAGCGATGATTTCGGCGTGTCGTTCGAATCCACAACCATCGATTCTCTCAGATCACTGTTCCTCAAGCTCGTTGACTGTCCGGCTTCCGGAAACCTAGCTCTCGGCCGCGCAATGTAAGACAAAAATGTAGATCTGACCTCGAATTAAATAAATGATGAGTAGATCTAGATGATGGTGGGCATGGCATCAACAAAATGGTGAACTGAGCAGAGAATGAGAGAAAATAGATCCACCGCCGAATGTACTACACCATTGTTGGTGTAGGGAGTCGCCATTGCCGAGAAAAAAAGTATAAACCTCCGCTTCGAGATTCTCTTGGTGAGAGAAAGAGATTTCTGGCATTGATTCTCTTGTTTTGGCATCAATTTGGCTTTAAATCTCGAGAAATTTGGCGCTCAGGTCTCCTTTGACGAGAGCGAGAGAACTCATCGAGGGGTTTGGTGAGAACTGAGACGGGATGGGTGTTTAACTTTTTTTTTATAATTATTTTAGATGTCATTCCCGACGCAATAAGGCGTCGAGAAAGGTGTCAATCCCGACACCCAGACCTGTCGCAAATTTTCGACATGGTAAGGTGTCGAAAATTAACGACGCATATAAAAAGCGTCGAAATGAAAGCGTCGCAAAAGCTGCGTTTTTCTTGTAGTGACTTCTCATAAAGTAAAATTTATGAAAAGTTCGTATAAAGTGAAATTCCTCACATTTAACCAAACGGGCCTTGAAATACATTGAATCCGACCTCTTCAAAATAATTTTGTGATACATGTAGTGAAACACCAAATGATGTAGGGGATCTTCATTGGTAGGGCTGACAAATGGTACGAAAATTACCATACCAACCATGTACCAACCACAAACCGAGCATGTTGATAACCACACTTGTGATAATCAACATGGCGATAACCATTGTAGTGGTAACCACGTGAAGGTGGTATGGTAATGGTAATGAAATCTGAATACCATGGTTACCGAGTATATATGTATTTTTTAATTATTATTATTCTTATTCTTATTATTATTTAGTCTTTTATTGTTTTTACCTTTGTATTGTAACTTTTCAATTTTAAGTTTTTACTTTATATTTTGTGTTTTGATTTTGATCTAAATTGGTCATTTCTACTGTTTCTACTCTCTTCGTTAGTTCGTTCAAACAAACAAACACAAATTGGTCCTTTCTACTGTTTTGTTTTTGACCTAAATTGGCCATTTCTAACGTTTAATTTTTATTCTAATGTTTTATGGGTTGTAAAATTGATTTATTTGAACTTTTAACAAGTGGTAAACATATTATTTTTTGTAACCATATTTTTTTTCGTTCGATAACTTTGATGGCTACCGGACGGTAGCTAAGGGGTTTCAAAAAAATACAAATGGAATTATAGTATATGGTAACCATAGTAATGTACCGATGGTAATCAGTAACCACAAGTCGTGGTTACCACTGGTAACCACGACTTGTGGTTAGTATGTGGTATGAAAATTTGCATATCATCGGTTGATGGTTGGTACGTAGTAATCACCATTTTTTGGTGGTTACACCCTGCAACCCTATTCATTGGTAATCTTATGTTCTTTAGGTGTAGAATAAAGATTTATATGTAAGGTTTTATTTTTTCCAAAAAAGAACGAGGAGAAGATAAATTAGGGTTTGTTACGTAATCGAAAGGTACGATCTCATTTTATTATTTTAGGGTGATTGTTAGTAAAATATAGAGTTCGTTTGACCGTTTGGTTACCATTTAAATATGAATAATATGATATGCTATTTTTATAAAGTTGAAAATAAATCGATAAGAAAACAATGAGTAGTGAAAGTGAATGATAAATTAGTATGTAAACAATGAAATAAACTTGTTAGCTCGAGTTTTAGGTTTTTATCAATTCAGGGGACCAAATTAAAGCATATCGTAAAGGTTAATTATTATCGATTCTTAATCTATATATGTTCTTCTGGTAGGTTAAGAAGTCTAATATGGAATTCTTTTTCTTGCTAAATAAGTGTAATATTTAGACTCTATATAAATAAGTTTAAAATGGTTAAATTAGTATATTTAGGATAATCTTGTTTGAGTTATAAATTATAGGGAAAACTAATTAAAATACCCCACCTTTGGGGGTATGATAAAAATATATCCTAAACTTTTAAATGTAATAAAAATATTCCGACATTTGAGGGTAGTAGTAATATATTACCATTGGTTTTCTCATATATCAAAAACGCTGACAAGGTAGCATACGTGTAATTTTTTTTTACAAGGCAACCTAAGTGGAAGCATTTTTACAAATTAGCACTAAAATTGAGTTTAATTGAACGATTTCTTTAAGAAAAAAAATAAAGAGTTGGACCGGGTTCATACCCAACAACTTATTTTCATTTTTAATGATGAAAAAATCAACCTTAAACCTAGTCAAGAAACAGCTCATCCTCGAATCTCGATCAATCTCCTTGAATCCACACCAGTTCAAGAGGTGACCGCGGAGGAAGATAAGAGAGAGGAAAATGCATTGGGTATGAACTCGGAACTCTTTATTTTTTTACCTAAGAAAACCGTCCAAGAAAACCCTTATCAAAGAAAATTCATGTAGGCAGCCTTGTTAGAATTTTGACCCTTGAAAAAACCCGTGGTGAAATATTATCACTACTCTCAAAGGTCGGGATATTTTTATTACATTTAAAAGTTTAGGATATATTTTTACCATACCCCCAAAGGTGGGGGTATTTTAATTAATTTTTCCTAAATTATAATGCTTAAATTGCACTTTAAGGAAATAAGTTAAAAAAAAACTGAATTATTATTTGCATGGTATCAATTTAAATGGGTGTAAAGAAGAAAAACGCTCTCTTTGAGAGCGTTTCCAAAAACCCTCGCTGCCCTCCTTTTTCGATGGTCCCTCGTCTCCCTCTGCGCTCCCTTGCCCACCCATGGCGGTGGTTGTAGTGTGGCCGTACAAAGATAGAACGGGAGAAAAACACTCCCATCTCCTTCTCATTCTCTGGTAAGTGATAACCCTCCTCCGGGAGCCCATACATCTCCTCCGGGAGCCTCGACATACTCCGCTACCACCTTCTCTATCTCCGGCGTCCGCCGTCGCCAACCACCCTTCCCCTCTTCTGTCATCACTGTGTGCGAGGGGCACCAACCACGGCCTAGGCCATCTTGCCTCGGCTCCACCCGCTCACCCCGGCTCCCGGCCGTCGTTGTGGCTCTGTGGCGCCGCCACCGCCTCAATGCTCCTATGTATTACCGGGTGTAAACAACGAATTGTTAAACCCTGGGTCCGCTCTTTCGATTTTGGATTCGTTCCTTTTCCAAAATTGTTTGGGGGCTTTCATCGGTTAGATTCTCCTATCCCCAATTGGCTGTCGACTGGCTTTGTTTTGTGCAGCCCCGTCCATCATTCGCCCTCGCTGGTCGGCGTATACTGACGGCCTTTCTGGCGCCTCTCGATCGGTGGCTCTCTCCTCTCGGCGTCTTTCCTCTGGTTGGCGCTTGGTACGGGGGTCCTTACTTCTTCTCCCTCCTCGGCGTCCTTTTGCCTTGGGTGTGGCGGAACCGGCCTCTCTGGCACCGCCTCGGTGGTTCCGGCCTCCTATTTCGCGGGTTAGCCCTCTCTCTGGCCACTCTCGCCGTTCCAGTTTAGGGTTTCGGTTGACCTTGTTTCGCTGGCCCTTTTCCACATACAGGCTCCTGCTCTCTTTGGTCCTCGGGCTTCCTTGGGCCCGTTGGTGACCCAGGCCTTGTGGATTAACTATTAAGCTTTGTGTGCTTTGGCCCAATCATTCTGTTCCGGGCCCATGTCCAAGTGATTAAAATAATTATGAAATAATTATCAGCTATAAATAAATTCTGATATTTTCTCTCGCTCTTCGCTCTACTCGCGGTCGTGTTTCATTTTCTCGTGTTGGTTGGGTGTCCGTTTGCTGGTTCGTGGTTAGTTTCGGTTGAGGAGCAGTTCTGCGACCCTGGTTGATCGAAGTGATCGTGTTCTTCATACTTGGGCTTGGTTTGGACGGAGAGGAGTGTATTCATGTGGATGACGTGGGCGCCGGGAGGGACACAGTTGGGGACTTCTACGGCTTGACTCAGCACGAGCGGGAGAGCGCATGGGCCCATGGAGGCCCTACTATTCAGCTCCTCCTTCAGAAGATAGCACCGATGCGACAGCGGGTTCGAGATGGCACCCCACTAGAGCATGATATGGAGTGCATCGTGGGTGCTGCGATGGGGATTATTGCGACTGCGACGTTGTTCATCGACAAGTCGGGCAGAAGATTGCGTCCGGAGGTGATCCGTAGGTTTATGGATGCAGCGCAGGTTCGGAATCTTTCTATAGCGGCAGGGGTCTTGGCGTGCTTGTATCAAGGATTGGGCGAGGCGACCAGGGAGTTGGCCAAAGACATGGACGGTTGTATGAAACTGTTGGAGGTAAGTCATTCGTTCTGTGATTATTAATTTTTTCCAGTTTTGTAACTAAGTTACAATGACTATGTTGCTGATAGTATTGTTCCTTTGTAGGTGTGGATATGGTTGTATTTTCCGGTGTTCAAGGTTGACATGACGCTCGATCGGAGGCTATCCCGGGATCCGCGACACGGGGTGAGGTACGTCCTGGGGGCGACGCCATTTTCCACTACGATGACCCGGGATGATAGGCCTCGCATCGAGCGACTGGATGTTATGCGGCGGAGGCTGGATGAGATGACTGTCGACGAGGTACGAACACATTTTATATCCGCACTTACATTTGTCAGGCTATAAACTAGATTTTGAACATTTGAGTCGTATAAACAATTTCTATTCCATTGCAGATCGACTTCATGCCCTTTGGTAGACACTTGGATTTTGATGGAGATCTGCGTCTGTCGTGATATAGGGGCACCATCCGGTGGTTGTTCGAGGAGGAGCCGTATATGCCGGACCGTGTGCTGCGACAGTTTGGTCGGGTTCAGCACATTCCCGCTGATCCAATCAGACCTAGCAAAGTGCACAGACTGAAGTCCGCCAAGGCCAAGAAGGAGGCGTCGTTCCACACAGCCGACAACCACTGGGCGCACAGGTTCGATCATCTTTTCTCCATGGAGGATTTGCCACAGACCTCTGTAGAGTACCCATATGGCGTGGCCGATGACTATATAGAGTGGTTACACCGCCATAGTCATCCATACCTACTTCCTGACACTCCTCGACACCAGCCCATCATCCCGCCGCCGCCGCCACCCCCGCCGACTATTATCGAGCAGCGCCATCATGCGGCTGGGTTGGAGATTCAGCGACTCAGGAACCTGGGATTTCAGTTGATAGATGCACATCTGGCGCGCATCTATGAGCAATTTTGGTGTCCTTCCCCGCCGTGACGGTTCGATCTGGGATGATGTATGTGGTTGTTCTATTTGCGGTTACATGACTTTTTGTGTAGTATTTGGTAGATTGGATTGAATTTTCTGGAGTAGTTGATGATTCAATTTGGGATTAGGTATTTTGTGTTTTCGGTGTGGATTTGAAGGTTTGTTACCGTTTCGGATCGATTTCAAATTTGCATAGTATGCCCGTACACAGCTTTCAATATCATGATTCGAAACGAACTTTATAAATTATAATCGACCAAATACAACCCTAATATAGTCAAGGGTTACGAAAAGTAGTCTGATCTAGCTTCATGACGAGAGCCTTTTTTTCCTCTTCCAGAATTGCAACTTGACTTTCCAGGATATCAATCCGCCAACGGGCTTGTTGGTTTTCGACAAGCAACGACCGATTTTCATCACGTAGTCTCTTTATCATCGCCTCCACCGTCTTTGAGCGTGGACTTCCAGTGTAGAGAACCGCCTCAAACTCTTCCATCGTGCCTTGACGTATTATGTCGTTGCTTGAGCTTTCGCCGCTGTTGTCCGACATGTTGATGTGTGGTAACTTGGTCATGGACTCCCTCCATATATAGGTGTTCAGACACCGCATGCCCATGCGGTGATACCTACCGCATGCCTATACGGTGATACCTACCGCATGCCCATGCGGTAGGTATGTCTATATAAGACCAACCGCAACCGCCGCCGGAAAACACACTTCACCGCCGACAATGTCGTCCGAACCCAGACAAATTCCACGTGAAGACATGTTCACCAAACACTACAAAAGAGAGGCGCTCGAAGGCATCGCTTTTACTGCAACGTGTCGTCACTGCGGCCATCGCTACACCGTGACCAACAACCTCCAGCACGGTCATCTTAAGAGGCAATCAACAACAAGCATGCCGACGAGATCTAGGATTTATGTGTTTATCCGACTTATGTGTTGTGGTTCGTTTGTGCTAGTGTGATGAAGTTGTTGTTATTGTTGTTCGTGTAGTAGTTTGTTTGTCGTCTTTGTACTTGTGACAATGTTGTTTGAATAATAAGTCGGTTCGTACGCTCTTTGTGTAATGTGTTTCCTACTGCAACATATTTTCTATTTTCCTTGCAACATTTGAAATAATATGTCATGGAAATCACCGATCGGAATCCGAAAAAGAATTTCATTATAAGGTTTAACTGCTTACAAATTAAAATACAACACTTGCACAACACACTACATACTTGGTAATGCACGTCTAGTCACTACCTTCGTCCGATGACCTCTCATTAATGGAAATGACAATATTCATTTGGTTGAACGCGTAATACCTTTCACCTGCGTTGAATGCTCTCAGCTTTCGGATGACATGATCACATAGACCCTCAACCCCGAAAATGTAAACATCGTAACGACAATATCTCCTAATGTGATTTGCGATCCGCGCCTCCACATCTAAGTAATACGATTCCGGAAATCCTCCGTCGTCGTAACAATGCGCACAAGAAAACTCGATCGGATATGCTACGTCAGTGTCCATCTCGAATTGACACTGAAGTATAACGCACGAATTTTCCGGAAGGTATGCTGGATGCCTGCAGGTGCATTCCTCCGGCCACCGTGGCTCCGTGCATCGAATTAACGTAACATTGTACTCCAAATAACCTGCCGTTCGGCGGTATGTGTCTAAGGTGTTTACCATTTTGTGGGTCGCTAGACAGCCTCAGTGGTTCCAGCCGCACTTGGGTCGCCGACAGGATTTATAGAATATACACCGCATGCCCATGCGGTATGTATACACCGCATGGGTATGCGGTGTATCCGGACCGGACCGGACCGGGCTAACATATGGGCATGGGTGCATTTATACACCGCATGGGTATGCGGTGGCTACCCACCGCATGGGTATGCGGTGTGTACCTAGCCCATTGGCTATAAAATGAGACACCCACCTCATACGAATCACAACAGTCAAAACATGGTTAGAGTAGCCGAGTTTGAAGGTGAAACAGATATGGGTGTGTCATACAAAATTATACTCGAAAAGTTCTCGAGGCCATATGAGGATTATTTGTGCAATTGTCAGCACAAGCGGTGGTGCCAATCATTTTCCTGCTGTCTTTTTCACGTTGTATGCTACAAAGGCGTTGAAGGCAATACCTACGCATTCTCGGAGCCGGTTGAATTGGCGTGTCTGAAAGGTCACCAATTACACATTGAGGACCCTGAGTCATACTACCGCGAGGCGGTTGAGGCAATCAAATGCGCAATCAGCGACCTATTCAGCGATGTCAGGCAACACTGCGCATTTCAAATTTCAAGGTTCACTGTCGACAACGCAGTCCGTCCAGCGAACGACAAAGTGAAGAAGTACGCATTCAACCGCATTGAGATCCACATTAGCCCACGTCTTCTCGAGGAGTCAGTAGGTAGTTGTTCCTCAGATCCCGTACTGTATAGGTATGACCCTATGCTACGTGTACGTTCGTCATAGGCATGACTCGTTATATGGTTAGTAGAGCAGGTACCAAATTGGTGTAAAATCATTATCTAGAGGCGGTTGATAAGCTAATTTTATCAAATATGTAGTTCAAATGATTTACCAGAGAAATATAATTGTTGTTTTAACTCAGCACCTGATAAATTAACCATAAATGATACATAACAACTACCAACCGACAACATTTTACCTATGGTACATAACAACTACCAACGGACTCCTCTACATTGCTCGGCAAAATGTGAATCTCTATTCGATGGAATGAGTACTTTGTAAGCTTGTTGTTTGCATGCCGCGCAACTTTTTCCACTGCGTATCTTGCCACCTGCGCTGAACTGGCCAATCCCAAATCGGAGAAGAAGTCGCTAACAAGCTCCCTAATTGCCTCCGTCACGTAAACATAATATGCTGCAGGGTTATCCCTATACGAGTACGGCCTCCTCATGCGGACATCCTCGTAGGTCACTCCTTGGACGCACTCTAGGTCAACCGAATGGGAAACCCTCCCTGTATCGGGTTCTCCGCATACAACTTGGACAAGGCAGCACAACCATCCTTTCGAGCTTATGTGCTGACAGTTGCACAATAAATCGTCAGTTGGTGTACGAAAAGTTTCGACTGTAAGTCTAAACCTACTGCCCGATCTTGTCTCCGCGTCATACACTTTGATAGTGGACATAGTGTTTATGGATTACTGTTTGGGAACCGGATCATAGCCCCTTTTATACTTTTCATTCAATACCACCGCATAGGCATGCGGTATCGGCATACCGCATATCCATGCGGTGCTACACACCGCATAGATATGCGGTGATAAAAAAAGATGCGGAAACGTACCGGCACGGGGACATCGTCATCTTCGTCCGTCGTCGGAGTTGGTCGTCCAAATTCCATCGGTCGGGGAAGAGCGAGCCTCTTATAAAAGTACGAAGATGGGAGATTCCGTCGTGCATTCCGACGGAAGTTCCCAGCTTCGTCCTCTTGTAAGAGGTTCATTCTCCCTCGACGGATGTAATTTGGGCGCTGACTCCGATGACGGACGAAGAAGACGGTGTACCCGTACCGGTACGTTTCCAAAGCATTTACAGTTTTGATTTGATGAGCGAAAGTCATCCGCAGGATAACGTAAAAGATGTTATGTACGTAGATGTGTGCTATCACAACATCTTTGACGTTAACCTGCCGATAACTATTGCATTTTATTAGATCGAAGCTACATAACACCATATCGAAGCGATATAACCCGAGCAACATGCCAGTGGCCTGCGATTTCAATCAAAAGACATAAATCGCCGGACGTGGCATGTTGCCTAGGCTATCATCGCTATTCAGCCAAGAAAAAAGCATACATACAGATTTTATTTTATGAGACGAAGCGATAAAATCCGTGCAAACTAGTCAAGGGTCAAAAATTTCGATCCGAAGCCACAAATCTTTGGCCCTGGCTAGTTTGCATGGATTATCATCGCTTTTCCGCCACGACAATTTTCACACACCGGGCATGGGGTATATATAGGCACCCACCGCATGGACATGCGGTAAGTATCTACCGCATAGGTATATGGTGGTATACACCGCATGCCCATGCGGTGTTACACTGTAGCCCTATGCGGTGTTACACCGTAGCCCTATGCGGTGCCCCTCGTACCGTATACCTATGCGGTGGGCCCACAAATTCAAATAATTCCACGCCAACGGTCATTTGCAACCACCGCATTGGTATGCGGTGTGACTGTATAAGAAGTCTTCCACTCTCCGTTGGAATCCATCCAATCCCCCACACCTCATTTTCTAATATGGTTAACGACGACACCAATCGATGGCCTTCAAGCCCAGCAGAGGAAGCACCTACAAGTACGCCAATGGCCGATAACTCACCACCCCCTCGTCTTCCGGTAAGTGATTAATGTTTATCATTTGGAATGACCTTATAGGTAGAATATAGGTAGTGGAATAACCAGAATATAGGAAGTGGATTAATGTTTATCATTTGGAATGACCTTATAGGTAGAATATAGGTAGTGGAATAACCAGAATATAGGAAGTGGAATAACTTAGGTTATGAATTATAGCAGACGGAAACCATGAATGGGTCACATAATATATATGTACTGTTTGCATGCTGACAGCTACCATTGGAGGAGCAGGCTGATCCGATGCCGGAAGACGGTGAGGACGATCAGGCCCGTAACCAGGAGTACCACGATTACACTCCCGATTTTGCTACATCCCAGACGTGGACCAATCGCGACGATCTCCTACAGCACTGTCGTGGCACCGCATTAAAGCTTAATATGGTTTTGACAATCAAGCGTTCTTGGGGGAGCACTCCTACAAGGCGTGGGAGTCTATTGCTCGCATGTGAGAAGTACGGCCAGTACACTCCCCGTAAGAGACCGCGAGTAGCCGGAGATGATGCAAGCGGGAACACGCGTAGAGCTGTTTCGAAGATAGAGGGGTGTTCGTTTGCATTGTCTGGCGTGGAGTTCAAACGGGGTGAATGGGGCCTGGACGTTCTTCATGGCAAACACAACCATCAACTCCCCGGTGCACTAGACGGTCACCCGTACGTCGGATGGATGGATACAGAGGAAAGGGACGCTACGTTGGCCCTTACCGTCGCTGGTACCCCACCAAAACCGATTTTAGCCACCTTGAAGAAGACAGCTTACGCACGGCAGAAGTTGAACTTCACATCGCGACGCCAAGTGTACAATGCGAGAGCAAAGTTTAAAGCTGAAGCGAGAGGAGATCGAACAGTCACCCAGGAAGCACTTCGCATTTTGCGGGAGAAGGGTTACTTCTACTCTAAGAGGAGATCCCCTGATGATCCCAACAAGCTTCAAGATCTATTCATCGCCCATACTGAAGCTCGCCATCTTCTAGCCATGTTTCCATACGTCGTCCTCGTCGATAGTACATACCGGACGAATGCGTACGTTTCTATCTACGCTTATTCTTTTACCCCTTCCCACCAGGGTTTGCAAACTCAAATATTTCATGGTGCAGGTACGGGATCCCTTTGTGTGAGTTCGTTGGATTCACTTGCACAAACAAGAACTTCGTCATCGGGTTCTGCTTCATATCGCACGAGAACACAGATACGTACATTTGGGCGTTGGGGCAGCTCGTTTACCTCATGCGAGGTAATCTTCCTAACGTTGTTGTCACAGATCGAGAGTTGGGGTTGATTGCGGCACTACGAGAAGTTCTTCCCAATGTCAGGCATATGTTGTGCACAGTGCACGCCCTCCGACGATGCGAAGAAGCTGCTTTCCAAAAGTCAAAGAATCTTGATGTTGCTAGGCGTTTCACGAACGCATGCGTTGGCCTGTTCCAATCCAGATCGGTTGAAACTTTCGCCGCTAGAAGGAGGGGTATGCATGCAGAGTGGGGGCATATCAAAGGGCTTGTGCCATATTTGGAGGCGACGTGGTTACGAGATTACTCGGAGAATATAGTTCGTGCATGGACAGACGCAATCCAGCATTTTGGTACGACCACGACGAACATGTGCACCTACTTTTTCATTATAAAATTCATTATACACGTAATTTGTTTACATATAACGCTCTTCACATGCGAGTCTCACTTATCTTGTAGGGTGGAGTCTGCTCATTCTGTGTTGAAAAAGACCTTAAACTCTGCGGTCGGTGATTTCACTCACGTGATAAACACAATCGACCTGATGATGGCGGATCAAATAAGTGAGGTGAAGAATACAATGGGGAGAGCGAACAACACCTGGCCTACAGACTCCCACGGCCTATGGATTTTCGATCAAATTCGGAATATTGTGTCGAAGGAATGTTTCAACCTGTTGTTCGAAATCTACACAAAGATGGAAGCCGAGCCACCTTCGCAACCATGCAGAGATAGATACTGGAGGGACGTGTACGGTCTCCCATGCACACATGAGATGCAAGCTTGTCGAGACACACAGATACCAATCAGACCATCCCAGATTCACATTTTTTGGAAGCAATTGGATTTCAAGAGGCCGCATGTTGACAACGTCCAGGATAACACTCCCCTCAGCAGAGCTGATGTGGACATGTCGCGCATGATCACTTTGTTCCAGAGTGGAGCTATGGACGAGGATACTCGTTGGAGAATCGCATCGGCATTCAACGACGGGGATCGTCCCTCCCATACACCGTTGACCGCCCCTGACCCGGAGGACCGTAGACCATCCGGGAGACCGAGGACTCGCCACCCCTGTCAGACGAACCCTCTACCTTGGGAACGTGAGCGTGCTCGGGCTCAACGTCGGGCAGATAGACAGGTGACCAGTGGATCAGCACGAGGGCGAGGCCGAGGTCGGGGTCAACCGCAGGCATCAAACGAAACAGATGACGTGGAAGGCAATGAGGAGGCCACTGGGTCCAACGCCATTGCCATAGACGACCCTCCTAGGGGCCGAGGAGTAGGCAGAGGACGAGGTCGAGGACGGGGTCGTGGGAGGGGACGTGGACGAGGTCGATCGGCGTCGGAGCCAGCTCCGGATATTGTAGGTGACATTCCAACACCAGCACCTACGACGCTTCCACCACAGAATCTACCTCATGTAGATTTCAATTGGGACACTGGCAACATCGACGAATTCATGATTACTTTCGTACGAGCCGTCACAAATGTTGCAGGTGATGGTCACTATGGGTATAGGTCTTTTGCTTGTCTTCTGAACTTGGGACAAGACGCATGGCCTCGAGTTCGACGAGAGCTGGCCGTTGAGTTGCAGCTTCATTCAGATCGGTACCATTACTATCCTGCCTTAGATGAGCTCATCATGAGGGTCAACTATTTCGGCACGTGTCATGATGCTACGTATTGGATGGAGATTCCGATCATGGGCGAGGTGTTTGCCACGCTTCACCAGCGTACTTTGGTGATTTTGTCACAGATGATGCCTATGTTGTGCCTACCTCTGTACGCCACCGGTGGCCCGTCAGTACCGGCCTATGAGGAGCTAGATGGAATAGCTTTGGTCGGCAACAGCAACCACTTCGTTCCGGTACGTTTCGTATTTCATATTAATTAATTTGTTAATGTTTTGTTTCTCTTTTCTGATGTCAATATTCACAGATTTGGTTGTTGCCTGGTTCAACTCTTCCTCCAGTCTACGTTACATGGACACGGCATCACGATCGCACGGTCGACGGTTGGGAAGAGCAGTTTGCGGCGAGGATTGCACGATATAGAGCTTACCGCCGCCGTGATGGTGGCCGTCCCCTATCGTATTAGCACTTTCCACTTTCTGGTGTCATTTTTCGAACTTCATATGTTCAATTGGGTTGTATCTTTGTCTATGCCATTTCACAAACTATTTTTCGAACTCCATATGCGTTTTTTCGGATAACGCCCTTTATTACATGTTAATTCCACTGTAGTTCGAAAACACCGCATATGTCCCTATATTAAACATGAAATTCGCTGTAAAGGCCCATACCGCATATCCATGCGGTGTGTCTCGGCCCTCTGCCGGTCCGGTCTGGTCCTCCAAATAGTTAACCAAAAAACAGGTTATCCGATACCCACCGCATACCGATGCGGTGGGGTTTGAACGGAACGGGCATACCCACCGGCCACCGCATTACGATGCGGTGGGTCTCTATACGTGCCTGCCTACCGCATATACATGCGGTGGGTCACCGCATACCTATGCGGTGGGTGTGTTGACTGTCATTAAACTCACCGCATAGATATGCGGTGATTAGCGGTGAAAATAGTAAAAATTAGCGGTGTAGATATCCGTACTTAAAAAAAAATCTAGTATTTCCACATATCTGAGGGGAGATAGGAGAGAAGAACTGTAGACGTCGGATTCGGAGAGTCCGTTGCGACTTCAACTTAAACGCTATCGCAGGTGTTCTTGGAGCCTGTAGATCTCCCCCCCTTCAAATCTCTCCTCCGTTGTCGCTCCTCTCTGGCTGTCGTTTCCCATTTCATTTCCATGGTCGGCCACCTCCTCCGCGCAAATTGAAGTTCTCGGAGACACATCAGAGACATTGCATCTTCGCTCTTCAAAATTAATCATTTCAAATGTCATAAACTCGTTTGTTTTAGGCTCTTCGATAATCAATTTGATAGTCTGATTTCATTTCCTACAAATTAAGCAACACAACGATGGGGACTTTGATCCTGGTTCCAGAAACCTTCAATTTTGACAGTACAAGGACAATTAATTAAGAATTGAACATTTTGTTTGTTCACTGCTAGATTTCATACAATGATATTACCATTTGCATTCTTAATTAGGAGTTTAGGACAACCAAGGGTTTAGATCTTGAGAAATGGCCATGGGAGTTCAAAAACGAGTTTTCCCTCGGAGGAAAAATAGGGCTATCGCTTTTTTTCTGTAGGGAGGCCATGGCCATGGAAAGACACTTCGTCCTCTCTTTCACGCTGGCGATTTGTTCTCTCATCACCCTCTTTTGCGCTGCCGATTTCTCTCAGCTTTCTCCGTTTAAGCCTTAGTTTTCATTTTGTTTTTCAAGTTTGAGGAAAATAGAGGTTGAGAATTTGAGATGAAATTAATTATGCCAGGTGTATTTCCGGTGCCAACGTGGCACATTTGGCCGGAAAACACATCGGAAACACATTGGTATTATTTTTGGTTAATATGGTGATAGTATGTATATGAAATTGCCAATTTGAAAGTTCGTATTATTTTTTGTTCAAAGGCGATAGTTCGTATTAATTTGGGTCATTTTTCCTATTAGTTATTACTAATAAGTATGAAATTATAAAAAAATTTTAATATTTTAGATAATTTATTATCGTAAGAAAACATACATGATTGATATTCTCTTCGTTCAGCAACATATGTCATTTTTACTATTCACACCTGCTTTTCTAAGATGATAAAAATTATATAAAATATCTATTTTTTTTTAAAAAATTTATATAAAATTTTATAGTTAATAAGTATGAAATTGTTAAAAAATGATTCAAAATTGATATTTTATATAATTTTTATCCGTTTGTATATACAAAGAGTTTGAAATTAAAAAAAACGAACGGATTTTTGATTCGTATGTACATAGTTTTTTTTTTTTTTAAAAAATTTAATATATTTTTTTTTAAAAAATATGAATGGATTTTGATCCTTTTGTTTTATTGAACCAACCTTTGATCATTTCGTTACTTTTTTTTTTAATGTTAGACACGTGTCAGATTAAGGATCAAATAAATCCAAAATCCGATCATGTTGAGTGCACATAGCACTTGTGTTCAGTGCACTTAGCCTTTTCGTGTAAAAAAAATTCGATGGGTTTTGGATCCAGCCGAGTCGAGGTTGATGCGGGTAAAAGTATGGGTCAAATATGAGAGCTGTGGAATGTAGATCCGTGGATGCCTAACGGTAATTGATTGATGATTTGATGTTTTAGATTTTGGACACTTCTATTGCATTCCTTTAGGGTTGTTTTACATCTTGGACGCTTTCATAGTTCCATTGCATTCCTTCCGGGATAACTATTGACCAATTCATCCCATTAGGGTGTGTTTGGATTTTCAAACATATGAATGTTAAAATAATTATGTCATTTCTGTTTATGCGAATGTATGGTTACACAATTAAAAAAATTCATAAAAATCGAGATAAAATAGTACTCCTTCTATTATTACTTATTGTTTATATTTATATATATTTTTTAAGGTTGATAAAAAAACTATACTCCCTCCGTTCAACAAAACTTGACGTTTTACTATTCATGTACGCTTTTTTAGGAGCTAAAAACTATATAAAATATCGACTTTTTAAATAATTTTTTTTAACAATTTCATAGTTATTATTAATAAGTACAAACTTGTTAAAAAAAATTTTAAAAAAAATGAATATTTTATATAGTTTTTATCATTCTAAAAAAGCGTGCGTGAATAGTAAACGACAAGTTTTGTTGAACGGAGGGAGTATAAAATATTTTTTTAATTAATTTAAAAATAAAAAAGAATTTCATACTTAAAACTAATAAAATAATAAATAATTTTATATTTATTACTAATTTCATACGTATAAAAAAATAAAATAAAAAATAATAAGTATAAAATTATTTTTTTAAAAAATAATTAGATATTTAATATATACTTTTTTTTATATAGGAAAATATTTTGAGAGATTAGCTAACATCTGCCTGATTTTCGAGATGTCGACGAATCGAGAAACGGCTAACCATCATAATATAATACAATTAAAAAATATAAAACAGAAAATAAAGGCACTATAGACTGAACCACGCAATATAAATAGTGGGATCAAGGCAAAATGAAGCCCAAGTAGCCGAACAGATTTTATATATACTCTTCATCATCCAAACATGCATGCATGCAACCCCATGCATGATAAATCGATAACAGATGATCAGTAAAATGAAATGAAAAAAAGTACTACGTATAATGTAACTAAACACATCCTCAGTCGTTGCTGAATATTTAAGATTTAATTATTCAAATTATCTCTTCCGTTGTTTCCGGAATATCGAGTCTATAGGCCAAAAATCAAGTTATTAGTCAAGTCTAATTAACACCGAACGGCCGGGTCGCCTAGTGCATTCATATTTCATAATAAGTTAAGTTAAATAAATTGACTACACATTGAATATTATAGAACTATATACATGTTTGATATATAACATGTAGTATACAAAGGGTAAGATGGGAAATATACAAACTTAGTTTTGTATAAACAGCATCTGTATTGTACAGCAACATTCAACCAATTGAGAAAGTAACAGAATTCAAGATTCTCTTCCAACAAACTCTCTCTTCCTCCTCTCTCTCTCGTTTGCTTCGGTTCTCCTCCCATGGAGGCTTGTGTATGAGGATCACACTGGTTTTCATGGTATCAGAGCTCGCAGATCTTCGATCAGCATAAACAAGCACTGTGGGAAGGAGATCTGGTAATTCGCAGAAGATGGAGGAACTTGGAGCAGTAATTCGTCGCGAAATTGGGGGA
Source organism: Persicaria maculosa (assembly GCA_963922045.1). Classification (NCBI taxonomy): domain Eukaryota; kingdom Viridiplantae; phylum Streptophyta; class Magnoliopsida; order Caryophyllales; family Polygonaceae; genus Persicaria; species Persicaria maculosa. Next base: position 39,269,662 of record OY998258.1, on the reverse strand, counting down.
ATCAACAATAGCATGAACGATCCACTGAGTTTATCGAACTCAGATCATCCAGGAGCACAACTGGTGACGAACGTCTTCAACGGAGCAAATTTCCTGAGCTGGAGTCGGGGAATAAAAATGGCGCTTGGCGCCAAACAGAAAATTGGCTTCATAGATGGAAGCGTTAAGCAAGCAGGTTTGAGTCCAACAGATCTGCAGAAATGGAATAGATGCGACTTCATGATTCGATGCTGGATACTGAATTCGATGGCGCCAAATCTGTCTGAAGGTTTCAGTTATGCCGAAACTGCAAAACAGCTGTGGGATGAGGTTCTTGAAAGGTACGCACCTTCAAATGGACCCTTGCTCTTTCAATTGAAGAGAAATCTGAGTAATATTGAACAAGGAAATATGGCTGTTGTCGATTACTTCAATCAGTTGAAGAAACTGTGGGATGAAATCCTCAGTTTAGACGGGAAATTGAAATGTGATTGTGAAGCTATGGATAAGTGTACATGTAATCTGGAGAAGAAAGTTAATGAGAAAGATGATAGGGACAAGATGATTCATTTTTTGATGGGGTTGAATGGAGGTTACGAAAGTGTAAGGAACCAGATCCTTGCTACAGAACCTTTGCCTTCCCTAAACAAAGCCTTTTATCTTGTTCAGCAAGTTGATAAGAAATCAACTGGCGAGAGTAGCAGTGATTCAAATGCTTTCTTTGCCAATAAACCAACTGAAGGGAAAAGGGATTACAAGAAGGAGAAAGCAGATAGAGCTGCAGAGAAAGCAAACAAGAAGTGTTCTCATTGTGGGATGACAGGACATGTCAAGAATGAGTGCTTCAAGATCATAGGATACCCGGAGTGGTTCAAGACTCAACCTGGAGCCAAAGCTAATGCTGTTGATGGAGAAATGGATGATACTCCATTAACAGCAGCAGGAAGCTGTGGAACTGAAGACATAAATGCTGATGTCCTAAGTTCAGTTATTCAAGAGGTGTTAAAGGCGATCAAAGGAAAAGGAGTAGCAAGATGTGATGCCAACTTTGCTGGTAACCTTCTCTCCTTTACATCTCTGAATGATGCTTATGCCTTGAGTATTGCTAGGAAGCACTGCAAAAATGATAAAGTATGGGTAATAGATAGTGGAGCTACGGATCATATGGTTTTTGATGATAGAATGCTGAGATTTAAAAGACAGTTAAAGGTTCCTATTAAAGTCTCCTTACCAGATGGATCAGTTAAGTATGTTTCAGAGGTTGGAGATGTTCACACTGCTTCAGGACTGATATTATATGATGTGTTTTCTATTCCTGAGTTTAAAATTAATCTTCTATCAGTTGGGAAGGTTATTGATGACTCAGAGGTGGATGTTAATTTTCACAAGAACACATGCATTTTACAGGACCCTAGAAGTGGTCACACAATACTCACTGGTCAGAGAGTTCATAGCAGGCTGTTCAAAGCAACTCTTGAGCTTGTAGCAGATTTCTCAGATATTTCAAGAGGATTGGTTCAAGGCAATAATGGCAAGACTGATGTTCATACAAGAAATAATCAGTCAGCCTTCAGCAATGCTTCTTCTAGTCCTAGCCGTTCTACACTTCATGCCAGATTGGGGCATGCATCTGTGTCTAAAATGGTTCACATACCTGGTTGTAAAGACAGTAGCTTGGATAGCCTTGATTGTGATTCTTGTGTACTAGCTAAACTTCATGCTTTGCCCTTTAATACCAGTTCTTCTATTGCAAGTGAATGCTTTGAGCTTTTGCATATTGACCTATGGGGTCCTTATAAAGTTCCAACCTGGAATGGAGCTAGATACTTTGTTACATTTCTTGATGATCACAGCAGGGCTGTATGGACACAGCTAGTGCAGAATAAGGGACAGGTTAGTCAGGTGATATGTTCCTTCATTCAAATGGTTGAGAATCAGTTTGATAAAAGGGTCAAGACAATCAGAAGTGACAATGGTACTGAATTTTTTAAGTGCAAGCAGTTTATTGAAAGTAAAGGGATTCTTCATCAAATGTCTGCTCCCTATGTTCCACAACAAAATGGGTGTGTGGAAAGGAAGCATAGGCATCTTATAGAGACTGCTAGATCAATCAGACTTCATGCTAAATTGCCTTTGAGATTCTGGGGTGATTGTGTGCTGTCTGCTAGTGCTACTCATGTGATAAATCTGTTGCCTACTGCAATTTTAAAGTGGAGTACTCCATTTGAAAGGTTGTATGGTACACAACCTTCTTATGATCATCTGAGGGTGGTTGGGTGCTTAGCCTATGCCTTAGCAAGGGGGCAACCCAAAGACAAATTTGCTGCCAAGGCTTTGAGGTGTGTTTTTTTGAGCTATCCAGCTGGACAAAAAGCTTACAGACTCTATGATTTGGTAAATAAGAAAGTCATAGTAAGCAGGGATGTCATTTTTAAGGAAAATATTTTTCCTTTTCATGAGCCTGCTAATGAGAGTACTATGCAATCTCATTTGCCATTGGTAAATCCTGCTCTGGATTTGCATGACTGCAGCTTCCACCCATCTCCATCACACAACAATTCTAACTCCCAGCCTAATGCTCACCTATTCCCACAACCCAGCAACACATCCTCTCAAGAGCATCCTCAAAATATGACCATTGATAATTCTCTTAGTGATTCCTCCACCTCATTAAGTCCTGCACATTCTGTAACAGAAGAAAATGTTGTCCCAACTCAGCCTGTTTTGAGAAGGCCTTCAAGACATTCTCATCTGCCTAGCCATCTCCAAGATTTCATATTGCCCAACCTACCATTTTCCCAGTCTCAGTCATTCCTTGCAACTGAGATCTCAAATCCAAACCTTTATTCTTCAGCATATGTTGCTTCTTTAGCTCATGTGTTAGCCACTCCAGAACCCCAAACTTACAAACAAGCTGCAGCTGATCCTCAATGGGTGGAAGCAATGCAGAAGGAGCTCATTGCCTTAGAAAGCAATGATACTTGGGAAATAACTGATCTGCCAACAGGTCATGTAGCAATTGGCTGCAGATGGGTGTACAAAGTCAAGTTTAGATCAGATGGATCAGTTGAAAGATTGAAGGCTCGACTTGTGGCAAAAGGATATAACCAGGTGAAGGGTAAGGATTACCATCACACCTTTTCACCAGTAGCCAAATTCAAAACTGTGAGACTGTTGTTAGCCATGGCTACTCTCAAGCAGTGGCCTGTGCACCAACTTGATGTGAACAATGCTTTTTTGCATGGTTTTTTGAATGAAGAGGTGTATATGAGAATACCAGAAGGATATAACATGGCTGCTAGTCCCAAAGTTTGTCGCCTAAAAAGGTCCTTATATGGGTCAAAACAGGCTTCAAGGCAATGGAATATTGAGCTATGCAGGTTCTTGTTGGCTCAAGGTTTTGCTCAGTCTACTTATGATTACAGTCTCTTCACCAAAGATATATCTTCAGGCTTGATTGTGGTATTAGTGTATGTTGATGATTTGCTAGTGTCAGGTGACTCTCTTGATGAGATTGTGGCATTAAAACAGGCTCTGCACAAAGCTTACACTATCAAGGATCTAGGTGAGGCTAGATATTTTCTGGGATTGGAGATCTCAAGATCTCCTCATGGCACTCTCCTCAACCAAAGGAAATATGTCAAAGACATCCTTGAAGATACTCAAATGGTTGACTGTAAATCTGCACCTTTTCCATTACAGAGAGGATTGAAGCTCTCAATTGATGATGGTGAGATGCTTGAAGATGCTGAGAAGTACAGAAGATTAGTTGGTCGACTTTTGTTTCTGAATATGACCAGACCTGATATTTCTTTTGCTGTTCAACACTTGAGCCAATTCATGGCTACTCCACGGGTTCCACACTGGCAAGCAGCTCTCCATGTTGTAAGGTATCTCCATGGCACTACAGAACTGGGTCTCATGTATCCCATCAACAACAGTCTCTCCTTCACTGCATTTTGTGATGCAGACTGGGGAAATTGTGTTTTCAGTGGGAGATCTGTCACTGGCTTTTGTGTGTTCTTGGGGAATGCTCTTGTTTCATGGAAAACAAAGAAGCAACCAACTGTCTCAAAGTCTTCAGCTGAAGTCGAATATAGGAGCATGTCTAAGACTGCAGGAGAACTGGTCTGGCTTGATTCACTAGCCACAGATATGAGATGCAGTATCCCTAAACCAATCCCTCTTCATTGTGACAGCAAATCAACAATTCACATTGCTGAAAATCCCGTGTTTCACGAGCGTACTAAGCACTTGAAGCTGGACTGTCATTATGTTCGGGAACAGATTCAAGCTGGATTTCTTACTCCTTCTCATGTTCGGACTCACTTACAGCTTGCTGATATATTTACCAAACCACTAGGGGAGGTTCAACATCGGTTTTTTGTGTCCAAGTTAGGCTTAGTGTCTTCACCTAGTCTAACTTGAGAGGGGGATATAGAACTATATACATGTTTGATATATAACATGTAGTATACAAAGGGTAAGATGGGAAATATACAAACTTAGTTTTGTATAAACAACATCTGTATTGTACAGCAACATTCAACCAATTGAGAAAGTAACAGAATTCAAGATTCTCTTCCAACAAACTCTCTCTTCCTCCTCTCTCTCTCGTTTGCTTCGGTTCTCCTCCCATGGAGGCTTGTGTGTGAGGATCACACTGGTTTTCAAATATTGATTACCAGAAGATGGTCATCAATTACTAGTCAAGGCTCGAAAGTGAAGCTAATAGGATAATCTCAATTTAATAAACACGCCTTCTTACCAACTAAACTAAGTTGTCTTTATGATTTTTTATTCTTTTTACACTCTTTTATTCATAAAATTAGTATAAATTACCACAAAAATCTGAAAATAAAACACAAACATAATTTTTTTTAAAATCATTTTAAGATAAAATTATATCCAAATAATTTAGTGGTGCACCAAGTGTTACAGGGATCTGTATAGTAATGAGCAACCAAAATCCTCTACAACACTTCCCTACTTTATTCCCTAAAATACTAAATTATTTTTATATTTATTTAATTAATATTTAAAAAATTTATAATAAATAATTTAGAGTGGTGCACCTAATTCTCTACTGCTATAAATTAGCACAATTCAACATTCGAAACTTGATCAGCCAAAAGTGCTGTTCCAAACTTCCAAATAGACATGAAAGTAGCAATTCTAAAGTTCATGATCCTTTACTACTTCCTACAAGCCAACGCCACTCCAAATTACACCCAAAGTCTTGATGGCTCAGGAGGGAATGAGACTGATTATGAAGCCCTCATGGCCGGCCATCAAAACTCAGATCAGTAGTACTTCAGCTGCTTCAGTCCTGAGCTCTTGGAACAACTCCCTCCCTCTCTGCGAGTGGGAGGGCGTCACTTGTGGCCGTATGCATAAGCGTGTGGTTGCTTTGGACCTTCAGTCTAGTAGCATTGCCGGCACATTGTCTCCTTTCATCGGTAATCTAAGTTTCCTTCGTGTTCTCAACTTATCCGATAACTCCTTTCGAGGCTATATTCCCCATCAAATTTCTCATTTGTGTAGGCTGCGGGTACTAGACCTGCAGATGAATTCCTTTGAAGGGGAAATCCCTGCGAACTTGTCTTGTTGCTCGCGCCTGAGCATACTTGCTCTTGGCCGTAACAAGTTGGTGGGGAGAATTCCAACTGAAGTTGCCACACTGCCTAAGTTGGTAGTCTTTATCCTTGCTGAAAACAATCTAACTGGCTACCTTCAAGCTATTGGGATTGGCAATATGAGTGATTTCCTGCAAATACTATCCTTGACTGACAATCACTTGCAGGGTAGTATACCGGGTGATATTGGAAGGCTCAAAGACCTTGGCTCTCTTTATCTCAGCCACAACATGCTATTTGGCACCATCCCAACATCCCTTTTCAACCTTTCCAACTTGGAATTCCTCTCTTTAAATAGCAATGAAATCCATGGAAATCTTCCCCAAGATCTTGGCCTATGTCTTCCTCAACTTCGCGTTCTTGCTCTTGGGGAGCTCTCCCTAACTGGTACAATTCCAACTTCCTTATCCAACCTCTCTAAGCTTGAATTTCTTCAAATCTACTCGAATAATTTCATTGGTCGGTTTCACCTCAATGGAAACAATTTGCCACACCTCTTCGGTCTACATATTGATGATGCTTTTCCTTTGGAAGAAGCAAGAGATTTGAGCTTTGTGGACACTCTAACCAACTGCACAGATTTAAAGTACTTGTTTCTAGGATACAATTCTTTCACCGGCATCTTTCCTCGTTCGATACTTAATCTTTCCACGAACCTTCGGATCCTACGTCTTCAAAGCAACAAAATATCAGGGCAAATTCCATTAGGACTAGGTAAGTTTACGAATCTAATCAGCTTGTGGTTGGATCATAATGATTTCATAGGCTCAATCCCACTTGATATTGGTAACCTAAAAAGTATGATAACTCTTGATTTATCCTATAACAACCTATCAGGAGAGATCCCATCCTCCTTCGGAAACCTGACTCTTTTGAGTTTATTGTACATGAATCACAATAATCTTGAAGGACCATTACCTAGAAGTCTTGGAAACTGCAAGAACTTACTGATAATGTCTCTTCATGACAACATGTTGAGTGGAGTATTGCCTGTAGAGTTGTTTGGTATATCCAGTTTTCTTATCCTAGGTGATTCGTCAAAACAACTTTCAAGGATCATTACCAGTGGAGATTAGCACACTAAAAAACTTGGGTTGGTTGGATGTATCGGCTAATAGGTTTTCAGGTGCAATTCCAAGTACTCTTGGTGGTTGTACAACTCTTACCTTCTTAAACATGAGCGGAAACTCCTTTGTTGGGTCAATATCCGCGTCCCTAAGTCCTTTGAAAAGCATCCAAACACTAGACCTTTCTCACAACAACTTATCAGGGCAAATCCCAGCATATCTTTCCACTTGGCCTTGTTTGTTGAGTCTAAACTTTTCTTTCAACACCCTAAGTTCCAGTTAATGGAGTTTTCGCCAACCCAGTTGCAGTGTCAATTGTTGGCAAAGGTAAGCTTTGTGGCGGAGTGCTTGAGTTGCATCTACCGAAATGCCCTTCACCCAAAGAGTCAAGAAGGAGAAGACTGTCCTTGAAAGCGATTGTGATAATCTCCGTCGTGTTGATTATTGTCATATCATTAGCAGTAGTAGCAGTGTGCTACTATTTGTTGTGCTCTCCAAGAAAAAAGAAGGCTGCATCTTCAGGGCTACAAGATGTCAAGCCTTTGCTTAAAGTGTCTTACCAAATGTTGTTGAGGGCAACGAATGAGTTTTCTCCATCAAGTTTGCTAGGTGTTGGTGGGTTTGGATCCGTCTATAAAGGAATTTTTCACCAAGATGATATAGAATTGGTGGTTGCAGTCAAAGTAATGAACCTGCAAAATGAGAGATCTAGGAGAAGCTTCAATGCGGAGTGTGAAGTCTTGAGGAACATCCGTCATAGAAACCTTGTTAAAGTCATCACATCTTGCTCAAGCCTTGATGCTCAACTCAACGACTTCAAAGCTTTGGTTTATGAATTCATGTCAAAGGGTAGTCTTGAGAGTTGGCTGCACTCAAACCTTGTGACCGATGAACATGTTGGGGATGGCCAATCCTGTACCTTAAGCCTCATTCAAAGGCTAAGCATCGCCATTGATGTGGCCTGCGCACTTGAGTATCTCCATAGCGGGTGTGACGTTCCAATAATCCATTGTGATCTCAAACCATCCAACATTCTGCTTGATGATGAAATGACAGCTCATGTTGGTGATTTTGGATTGGCCAAGCTTCTTTTGGGCAGCACCCGAAACCCGACTAGTTCCACTCAAGTAAGAGGAACTGTTGGTTATGCAGCACCAGGTGATAATATGAAGACATTAAAACTACTTTAAATTCAGTTAACTTGTTAATAGTACCTTACAATATTTAACTTATGCCATTACTTTGAACATGTTATCTAGAATATGGTCTTGGAAGCAATGTGTCACCTGAAGGCGATATATACAGTTTTGGGATTGTAGTTTTGGAGATGATGACATCTAAGAAACCAACGGATCCAATGTTTAGCGAAGGTCTCAACCTCCATGACTTTGCACAATCCGCTGTTTCTAGTCGATTGATGGAAATTATTGATCAAAGTATGCTTGGTGAGGCCATAGTGTTGCCTGCAAGAACCGGTGCTGATATCAAGAAAATCGAGTGCATCAAGTCACTCATCATGGTTGGTGTACAATGTTCTCTAGAGCTACCGCGAGAGCGTATGAGTATAAATGATGCTGTCAATGAGCTGAAATCGGCCTACCAGAGCCTCCTCTATACAAGAACTTAGAAATGTGATTTGTTGTTTTGTTATTTAGCGCACCTTAAATTATAACTAACCTTTATCTGTCTTGTTTTGAAAAAATTAAGATGCTTGCACTAATAAAACATTAAATTTACTTCATATATGATATGATGCTTCTCATTTTATTTGTAGCGGTACACATTATTGATGAATTATGTTTCTGTTTTGACCTGAGTGATTTATAATTGATTACTCCGTAAATCTCTATTCATGTCATAATTATGAAGTCCATTAGGACTCGTGATCAAAGGTTGTGTGTATCGATGCACATGTGCTAGTAACATAAATTGAGCGAGATTTCATATTAAAACCAATTGACAATAGATGAATAGCTCATCAACTTGTAAACAGGACTTATGGGAGACTTGTTCTTTCAAGTCTCAACAATAATAAATCTTGTGCATATGAAGAATAAACCATCTCTTAGAAATAAAACTAGTTGAGATAAATTAGCATTTATTTCCAACACAATATGTACATTTCTGAAGACAACGAGTCCCAAACTAACCTGAACTGTTGATCAGCTCTTAGCCATTATAAGAGCTAGCTTACTTTATAAATGCCAACTAATTTTAAGATGCATCTATAACAAACAAACAAACAAAGAACATATAGCCGAGATTATCGAAAGGAGATAAAAAATTACAAGAGGCCGGTTGCACTAAGAATTCAGCATCCAGAAGGCCTGAGACACTGGGTGGGAAGAGGATGGGATGGGATGAAGGCAGCAATTTTCATGAAGCAACCAAGCAGTGGACATGAAACTCCACCCAGACTCCAAAGCTTGCACTGTCATATGCACCAATCCAACTACTGTAATTGCTATGCCAATCAGCCACAGATCTCCTCCGCCCATAGCTGATGCAGTATTCAAGTGTATCGAACTCAGTAGAGTGCAAACTGTGCGGTTGATGTGGAATCGATCGACACTGGATGTGTTATATATATAGGATGAGTGAAGGGGTCGGATTCAATGTAGAGGGCTTTGAGCGAAGATCACGCAAAGGCTTATTTGTTTAATTGTTTGGAGTCAGTTCAATGAATGAATGGAGGGTGTTGAAGGTCCTAAACCCAAGGGGGAAGCACCTAATCCATGTATATACATGATTACATGTATTTGTATAGGGTTTTGTATTATGTATTTTTTATGAATAGTTTATTGAGGGGATTTAACAAAACCCCAATTTGCCAAACAGGCCCTAAGCCATCACGAGGTGGACAAACGAATTAAACTAAACCAATAAAATCCAATCGAGTGTCCACCGCGGCACCGCCCAATCAAACACCAGTGCAAGCGAAAGAGAAGGAGATCGGAAGGATAAACTGATCGGCGAAGTAGAACCCCAATCTAATTTGAGACTGCGGTACTCTCCTTCTCTTTCACCTTTTCAATTGTAGTACCAAAAACCCTAAATATGGATTTATGTCAGTTATTCTGATTGGATTTGGATATTTTGCTCAACTCTTGCTCTGGATGTCCGCGTTTCCGTTCAATCGATTTGGAATTTGGATGTTTGTAGATTTGATTTCAGCTCCTGCTTGATTTTAGAACAAATATGGATTTATGTCAGGGAGGAACCAGTTTTGGGTTTTCTATACATATTCAAACACACTATTTAGTTGCTGATTAATTAGTATGATAAAATGTGTTCAATTTGTACCGCCATTGTTTATATTGTCTGGTGAATTTTAGTATGGCTGGAGATTGTGGAAATGAGAACTGCATTGGCTGGGCAGCAAGAGATGCATCCGGGTTCCTGTCACCATACAATTTTAGTCGGAGGTTTGTTGCTCGAGACCTTGGTGTCATCGTGTTTGAGTATGGAAGATGTGTGTTTTCTAGATACAATATTGTAGCTAGGGGCATTGAAGGATGATAGGAAGATACTTGTTAATGCTATTTTGCTTTTGTAATTTGAACAGGAGTGTCGGAGTTGATGATATTTCGATAAAGATCACACACTGTGGAGTCTGCTATGCTGATGTGGTTTGGTCCAGGAACAGATTTGGAGATGCCAAGTATCCACTTGTTCCCGGGTAAGCTTCTCGGCACAAGAAAAACTTCGTACAATAGGGCAATTCAAAACAAATTAGCCTATTTTCCCTTAAGGCCTGATGAACGAATTGAAATTGCTTAGCCAGTTGTAGGAAAGAGGGGTACAAATTTGGGTTTTTATCAAGAGGGTGTTGCTTTCTGAATGATTGCTTTCAGTTAAAAAAAAATCTCCAATTCTCTGCTGTTTCATTGAGTTATTTCTGTTTGGTTGTGTTTTATGATCTTTGCATATGCTAGACATGAGATTGCTGGTGTCGTGAAGGAGGTTGGTGCGAATGTTGACCAGTTCAAAGTAGGCGATCATATAGGACTAGGAACTTATGTGCATTCCTGCAGAGAGTGCGAGTACTGCAACGATGGAATGGAAAACTATTGCTCTGAAGGTGTAGTTCATACTTTCAATTCTGTTGATACTGATGGTACAGTCACCAAAGGTGGCTACTCTAGCTTCATTGTTGCTCATCAGAGGTGTGTCTGATAAACCTGCATATACAATGCACTCGCTCTTTTTCATATGACCATGTCGCTTAATCATTGTTATGATGATTGAGAAAGTTTGCTACTGATTTTCAAGGTATTGCTATAAGATTCCCGAGAACTACCCTCTAGAAATGGCGGCTCCTCTGCTGTGTGCTGGAATCACTGTCTACTCTCCCATGAAGCGCCATAAGATGAATCAACCTGGAAAATCATTGGGCGTGATAGGACTAGGAGGACTCGGTCACATGGCAGTTAAGTTCGGTAAGGCTTTTGGATTGCATGTGACAGTGTTCAGTACAAGCATATCCAAAAGAGATGAGGCGCTTACCCTGCTTGGAGCTGACAGATTCGTCATCTCTTCCGACAAAGATCAACTGAAGGTAAATTTGATCTTTCTTCATAGTTATATGGAATTTCTTTATCATTAGAATAGTTTAGAGTCAGATTGAAAAGGTATATTGGTGTTTGATCAGGCTCTTCATAAATCACTAGACTTCATAATCGACACAGCGTCTGGGGATCACGCATTTGATCCATACGTGTCACTCTTGAAGATCGGTGGTGTACTCGTTCTCGTTGGCGCCCCAAGTGAACTGAAAGTCAGCCCGGCCAATCTTTTCTTGGGTAAAATCTTTAACCTTCGCTGAACTGATCACTCCATTACATGTCAAAACGTAACCCTTCCATTACAGGCATGAGAACGATCGCTGGAAGCACAACCGGTGGTACAACAGAAACTCAGGAAATGCTCGACTTTTGCGCCGCCCACAAAGTGTATCCGAAGGTAGAAGTTGTTCCGATCCAATATGCAAATGAAGCTCTTGAGAGGCTGATTAACAAGGACATAAAGTATCGGTTCGTCATCGACATCGAAAACTCCCTCAAGTGAGTTTTACATACAATAGCAATTGATCTTTTACCATGAAGCTTGACACTTCATAAAATGAAATCTACAATCAGGTGGCTTTATTTCATTTCATGCTTTATAAATCAACTCGAACAGGGCGCGAACAGCAGTCATTTATTCTATATTCGAGTCGAACCAGGCTTGCGGAATCTCGGCTTCATCTAAGGGATAATCTTCATCTCCCTCAACCTTCCAATCCAAAACCTTACACTCTTGAAAGAATCAACAAACCCCATGAAACCAAACTCCTTGCTCTTATTCATACTACAAACGTGTTGAAACCCAAACCTCATCACACATTGCAATGCCTCCGGGCAGATAATCTCCTGCATCTGAGTCTTCACAAGCCCTTCCTCCTTCACAATCCGATCCCACACCTCCGCGTTCCCCTTCATGAACCCCACCCAATCGAACTCCGCCGTGTCATCCAAGTCAACGAATTCGATCTTGAGAGCGTCGCAGAGTGCCCGCCACATGCTGCTCCAAGTGAAAACGTCGCCATTTGTGCAGTTAAACGCCTCGTTTTGGGCCGCCCCGGTGACTGCGGCCCACACTTGCTGGTCCGCGAGAAGGCGCGCGTCCGAAAAGTCGAAGAAATGGTCCCACGCGTATCGGGTTCCCGGGAACCGAAACGGTGCGTTTAGACGCTTGCATATCTCTCCGTAGACTGCTATGGTTAGCAGGGTGTTGTACGCGCTTCGAGCCGACGCTCCGATGACCACGGACGAGCGGTGGATGGTGTGGGTCACTCGAGGCGCGTAGGTCGCAACCATGTCTTCCAGTGCATGGTAGAAGTTCGGGAACGGGAGCCTAGCGAAGTCCTCGTGGAACGGGCTTTTGGGCGGGCCAAGCCGGGCGTATATAACCGGGTCGAATACTGGGCTCATATATTGCCTAGTCCCAGTCTGAAGCGCTACGTGACGAAGGCTAGACGGGCCATGTTCCCGGGCCGGGCCTGGGCATGTGAGGGCGTTGAGGACGTTGAATAGCATGGCAGAGTTAACGACGATATTTTGGTGCTCATCGCCTCCCAGGTGGAGGGCCACCCAGAAGAGGTGGGTGACCTCACTCGAGAGAGGGGAGAGGGCGGCGTTGGTGGAGGCAACAACGGTGGCGTCAAAGGTGAGGTAGTGGTCAATGGTAGAGGGCGGGAACCAAGAAGGCATGGGGCGGAGGGCTGCGCCATAGACCTTCCAAGGGGCGGAGGGAGCGGTCGGGCTCTTAAGGGCCTCGGCGATGCTTAGGCCCGCCATGCCCGTTACTCCCACTATGAGGGCTACATGCTTTTGGTTTTTTTCTCCCATGATGGAAATTGGATGAGAGATTTTAATAAATGTGAGTGTTGTCAAAGTTTCAATATGCCTAAAAGAAGTAGTAGATAATTCTAATTTGTAAGCAACGACAGCTGCAAAGTGAAAGCTAAATTCGCGATAATTTATCTACCGCTAATCAGATGTAAGGTGAAAAGTTGTGTTTAAATATTCAACATCATTCAAGGGTATCGTTGGCTTTATAATAAGAAATAAAAGATTAGTTAGCAGTGATATACATAATACTAGTATCTAGCAAAAAAAAAATCATCTAATTACATATAATTAAACAAACCAGAATGAATTTTTATGATGCACATACTGTCAAACTTAAAAATCATAATGAACATTTTTTTACCGTGTATTGAAAAATATTGGCAAGGGTACAAGCAATTTCTACACAATAAATTTATGTTCCATCGAGTTTGAAATTTTATTTTATTTTTAAATTCAGCTAATTTTTCCACCACTCATCAAATACATAATAAATTTATTGGGCACAAGCAATTTCCAATCGTAACTGATATGATATTTACATATAACTACGGGCCAATGGTAGGTGTTTGATATATCATGCACTGTGTTGTAGGTATTTGATAGTTTTTCCATGTTTTTACCTACTTATTCGGTCGTTTTTTTTATTAGGTAATAATTTAGATGGAAAAATCTCTATCCAAAAGCATCCTGTCGGATGAAGTCTAGTAGACCTGTATGAAGGTATAAATCTGGCCCTCTGATAGAGTAGCAAAGGTGTGCAACTTTATCCGCTACCCGGTTACCAATACGGGAAATATGGGATATTCTAACATTTTTTACTCCTTGGAGTAGGGCTTGGATATCGGACATAACCAATTCTATTTCTCAAGGGCATCCGACTTTTGTACTTAGATAGTCCGTGATAATTTTTGAATCTCCTTCTATTATTAGATCGATTATCTTTAATTCCCTAACTTTTTCCATCCCAAGACGAAGCGCTAGCGCTTCCGCCATAAGGGGGGATTGTCCACCAATAGTCTTACCCCCAATGCTAATAGGATCAACCAATCAGTCCCTGATGATGTATCCAATAGAGCTTTTTGAAGTCGATATAAATGATCCGTTGAAATTTAATTTATGCTTGCCAGCAGGAGGTTTCCTCCATCGGTAGATCTTTTTATTGTTTGTAGCGTGACCTTTTTCCCCATTCTATTTCACTAACCCCTCTTTGCCATCCCCGTTCCATCTGCTTGCTCTTCTCAAATTTTCGATATTATCCATGACCATTTTCTTGACACCCTCTACAGAGGGGATGTTTACATTTTTGAAGATAGATTGATTCCTAACAAACCATATGGTCCATCTACTTATTCAGTCTACTGTTTTGTACGGAGTATTTGTTTTTTTTAGGTAGTTTGTTATCTTTTCCGCCATTTTGTTAAATAAAGTTAATGATATGACCTTTCCTATAGGAAACATTTGGTGAAATATCTATACAAAGTGCAATTAGATAAATGCCCATTTTTATTTGGTAATTAAGTAGATGTTCATAATAATTTCATAATCCCAAAATACCCTTGTTTTAATTTCCCCTTAATCCACCTCTTTCCCTATTAGATATTTCCTCCAATCTGATGAAGAGAACCAAAATTAAAATCTAGCTACGAACAAGATACCATTGCTCACCGATTGAAGCAAATATAAAAAAGGAATCACCAACAATTGAAACAAAATCCACGAATTTTGTGTGAAACAGTTGTCAATCGTTAAAGACATGTACAAGCCGACATACCTGCAGCTAGCTTGAACGAATTTGCTTGGCGTTGAAACACTGATATGGTACCAAAGAGAGAATCAAACACAACAAGGAGCGCAAATCCACCTCCAACAAGTACTTCTCCCTCTCCAGATTCTCTAGCATCTTCAAGAAGGATCCGAAGTCTGCATCTCCGCCGCCTTTGGATCCGGATCGAATCTTCTCCGGTCCGGAAGCCGAGCTCGTCGAGAAGCTCTCCCAAAGACAACTGCAGCAAACGACCATGAATTCGACCTCGTTTTGCTCTAAACTGCTGTCAACGTTGAATTGGTTTGACTTTGATTGTGAGATTGGATTTTTCCCTTGGATTGAATTGGTTTGTTTTGGTTGGTTAAGCTTTGTTTTGAAAGGTAGTGAATTTCTTGAATTGCGTTTTCTAATTTGATTTGATTCTGTATAACTTGAGTTTAAAGTATGTGAAGGAATTGGGAAATAGAGAAAGATATGAATGCACTTTTATCATCAACTGAGATTTTGAGGTTCTTATACAATAATTGCAGTTGGAGGCATATTTTTATGATTGGTGACAATAGGTTAGTGATAATGTTTTGTAGTTGGTGTCAATAGATGGTCGGTGATATTATTTTGTAGTTTATGACAATAGGTTTGTAAAAATAATTTGGTGACAATGTTATGTTATTGGTGACAATAGATTCCTATTTGCTTAACTTTAACCTCTCTACAGTCTAATGTTTTATCGCTGGTAACAATATATTACTAACAAGAGGTTAGTGACAATAGGGCGGTGATAATGTTTAGTTGTTGGTGACAATATGTTTGAGAAAAGAATATGGTGACGGTGTTCTGTAGTTAGTGACAATAGAGTAGTGACAATGTACTGTAGTTGGTGGCAATAGGTTGGTGACAATGTTATGTCGTTGATGACAATATATTACTTACAAAAGGTTGATGACAAAAGGGCGGTGACATTGTTTTTGTAGTTAGTGACAATAGCTCGGTGACACTGTTATGTCGTTGGTGACAATATATTACTTACAAGAGGTTGATGACAAAAGGATGGTGACGTTGTTTTTGTAGTTGGTGACAATAAGTCGGTGACACTGTTATGTCGTTGGTGACAATATATTACTTACAAGAGGTTGATGACAATAGGGTGGTGACATTGTTTTTATAGTTGGTGACAATACGTTCGAAAAAATAATATGGTGACATTGTTTCACAAGAAAAAATTCCACCATCAACTGTTAACAGGAAAAAAAATCAATTGTCACCAAAAAAAATTTCCCCTAATTATCACCGGAAAACATAAAATGTCGCAAAAAGTCAATTGTAACCGAAATAATTGTCACAATCAACTGTTACCGAAAAAATATACTCAATTGTCACCGGAAAAATTGTCATCAAATGCAGAGTTGACCGAAATAGTCAATGTTGACTAGTCAATGTCCAAACTAAAAATGATCAAGGGGAAGGAGGATGGGTCAGGGGTAGGGAAGAAAGGGTAAAAATATCAAAAATGGATATTTACTTAATTTATTTCAAAAGTGGACATTTACTTAATTATGACCAGTTTTTTTTGGACATCCACTAAATTAAACATTTCTGATATACTACGTATAAGACTATTAGGGTAGGTCCCCTTTCCGTGTACGGAGAATGCATTAATACAATATTATAAATAATCTAGATAGATTCAAATAAATAAAAAATATAAATATAAATATTTTTCCACCAAAAAGTAATATAGATATAAATAAAAATAGTTGAATATATATATATATATATATATATATATATATATATATATATATATATATATATATATATATATATATATAGGGAAGCTTTAAAATGTAAAAACTCCTTAATGTGTAAAATCCGCTTAACGTGTAATTTTTTTTTTTTAATGAATTACCACGCGCGCTTCACGTACAACGTACAACGGCCAACAACGGCTTCTCTCTCGGCCTCCCGCTGCCCCGCACCCACCCCACGTCGAGCCACCTCCGGCCACCACCGCCTAGCCGCGCTCGAGCCAACCCCTGGGCGCACCCCCCGAGCCCTGACTTGGCTTGGTTCGAGCCCAGACGCGCCCACCCAGCCACCCTGCCCATCAAAGCCTCACATCGTATCTTCGCTCGTCGGCCTCCCACGCCACCCACGAGCCACCTCCGGCCACCAGCCCCCACCCGCTCGAACCCCCTCCCTCAGGCGCACCCCCCCGAGACCGGAACCCCCATGGTTCGAGCCCAGCCGAGCTCACACCGAGCCCATCTCCCCCATAAGTGTTGTTCGATGCTTTTGGCTCGGAATACCTTTGAAATCCCGATTTTGCTCCTTGTTTCAACTCGAATTTGGTATGATTTCTAACCCTAAACTTGTTTATTACAATTATTTAGACTGTTTGAATGATTTAGGTTGAGATTGAAAACCTAGGGTTTGATTTAGGAGCGGAATTTGGGGCTTTTTGCCAAAAGCCAAATTGATTGAAATTGATGATATGATTGTGTTGTTGGGTTGATTTTGAGCTAATTTCATGTTCATATCATTGTCAAATTGTTTATAGATCATTAGCTAATTGGATTTTAGAATTTTATAGTGCGATATGCTTTAGAATTTGGGGTTTTTTTGCCAAAAAACAAAATGACTGAAATTGATGATATGGTTGTGTTGGTGGGTTGATTTGGAGCTAATTTCATGTTTATAGGATTGTCAAATTGTTTATGGATCATGATCTAATTGGATTTTAGAATTGTTTTGCGATATATTTTAGAATTTGGGGTTTTTTTTGCCAACATCCAGATTGATTGAAATTGATGATATGATTGTGTTGTTGGGTTGATTTGGAGCTAATTTCATGTTCATAGCATTGTCAAATTGTTTGTGAATAATGAGCTAACTGGATTTTAGAATTTTATTGCGATATGCTTTAGGTTGATTATGTTCTTCTATTTTAGCATGAAAATCATAATTTAGCCTATTAGCTCAATTGGTAGAGCAATGTGCATTTTCACAAAGATGTGGGTTCAAATCCCACATAGGTTACATAATAGACAAGAGCGCAACAATCGCAAATTGTTAATCATGCACATTATAATCTTAGTTATGCACTTTTTAACCTTAATTATGCACATTTTAATCTTCTTTATGCACTTTAATTTTAAAAGCTTATGAGTAAAAAATTCGATTTCAAACTCACATCTATCAACCTAAATTATCCGAGAGGTGAACCCAAACTCTCAAAAGTAAAAAAAAAAACAAAATTAAAACATCGATTTCAAAAGCACATCTTTTGTCTTATTAATGCACATTATGATATTAAATTTGCACAATTGTATTCTAAATCTGCACAATTCTATCTTACTTTTGCACAATTGTATCTTACTTTTGCACAATTGTAGTTTAAATTTGCGATTATTCATGCACATTATGATCTTACTTTTGCACAATTGTATTCTAAATCTGCACAATTGTATCTTACTTTTGCACAATTGTAGTTTAAATTTGCACAATTGTATCCTACTTTTGCACACTTGTATTCTAAATGTGCACATAACAATTTTATTTTTTTCACTTTATGTTCTTGTATTTGCACTTTAAAGTTGCACAAATGCACTTCACAGTTGCACAAATGCACTTCACAGCTGCACAAATGCACTTCACAGCTGCACAAATGCACTTCACAGCTGCACAAATGCACTTCACAGCTGCACAAAATGCACTTCACAGTTGCACAAATGCACATTATAATTTTATTTTTGCACCTTATACTATTCATGAAGAGAAACATACTCATCTCTTTGCCATTAAGGTGTTCGCTTGTAATGTTCTGTTCGACTCGGGAACGTTGCTGCCGGTTGCTGCAGATGATAGTTTGATCATTGATGTAATTCAACTTGCACTGTGTATTCAATTAGCGTTGTAGCTTGAGCTGTAAAGAACCTTCAGCTGACGAATAAGCCAATGTGTAGTGACAATAAAGACAAGTGTTGAGTTCCGTTATTTGGTAGGGTCAGTTTCAGAATTTTGAAAGGACCAAATGTAACATCTAATTTACCAAATGGGAGTATAAACAGTAAACTGCATAGATGAGGGAGATTAACACAATGTTCATACACTGCATTGGAATTAAAAACACTTCTATTAACTCAACATCAAACTGCATCTACATCTGACCACAACATGTTAATTACAAATTTAAAGCATTCAAATATAAAATGCAACTATTCACACCATTTTCATTCAAACAAGTAATATACACTAGCTGCTGCAGAAGCCCCATCAGTACAACCTTACCTTTTCTGGAAATTCAAATTTCTCATGAAGATGGCGAAAAGGGAAGCGAAGGCAAGAGGAAACGCAATCAGGATAGCAGCCACGAGACCCAGCTGATTGCGGTGAAACCCAAAGTAGTCTCTCAAGAAACCAGCAACTGTGTTGGTCTGACCAAACACGTTGATTGGAGTCTCTATGCCTCCATACTGCGAAGAAAGCATACCGTAGAGTGTCTAGGATGTTGGGCACAAATAATATAGCCAGATCCACCATACGGGAACACGCTGCAAGAACAAAGAATGTACACACTAATGAGTAATCTGAATATCAGCCATCCACAAGAGGCAAAAGAGCATACTTCAAAGTTCAAACGCAGCTTACAGGTCTAGGAATCAGAAAGCCGGCAAAGAGATTGAATAATGAGTAGAATGCCGACGATATAATCGCGGCCACTTGGTAGTTGGGTGTCAGGGACACAAGCATCATACCCATGAAGTTGAAGTACATTAGTGAGCAGAATATGGCGTAGCAGTACCAGAAAACCTTGTAGGCCGATGAGTAATACCCGATCATAGGGTAAGTGATGGCTGTGAAGATGATTGCTTCCGTCAGAAGGTAAGGAAGCTCAACAACGACCTTCATGATCCAGGTAAAGTATCAGAAAGAGACAGTCAATAAATCTATTAATTGCTGTAAAATGTTAAGGTAGGGTGCCTTTTGATGTACCTGCGCGATTGAATTAGCCCACGAAGAGTACATCCCTGCAAATCTCTCTCGATAGACAACCGTTCTCTCCATTGCAACATGTGGTAAAACGTTGGAACAGTTGTTTATCCCCAGGAAGATCACAGCGGCAAACATTGAGCCAAATACAGTGAACAAGCTTTGTTGATTTTTTATGCCAATTAGAAAAATAGGGGCTTTTATTTATCATCAGAACCAAAATCCAAGTTGGGAAAGTTTCGGATTTGGGATGGTCAAGAAAGTTACAACACTACACTGAATGATTCATATTATGGTGGATAGTTGATCAACATACTTACATATTTCTCCCTTGTTGCCAGAACAGAAGCCCAAAAATCAGAGATGAGATTAGAGTATGCATGAGGCGCATGTTGTTGTATTGGGGGGCTTCTCCAATAAGACAAATTTAGCTTCCACAGGCAAGATTTGAATTGTTTCCATCCATTTTGTGAGAAGCGTGTAGGGAAGTGAAGATCTTCTGAACCCGAAGGCGGATTACTTAATTGCTTCACTAGCTCTTCCGTATTTCTGAAAAACAAGGCATGCAAATTGTTGATTTATGATTTACTGCATAGAAACTATGGCTGCAACCTAAGCACTTTTTCGAGATCCACCTACCACTCGCAAATATGGAGGGAAGTCTATATTATGCTCATCTAATTTGAACTGTTCATTACCTATCAGCCAGATTATCTTATATGGATACTTTAGATTTGGTATTGAGTATATAAAAAGCTTGTAAAAGCAGGATCAACAACTGATCTAGTGAACTCACGTGCACAATATGGAGCTGCGGTAAATTTGGGCAAAATCAACTCCAAGTTCATGTTCTGCTGAAGTGGAAGTGACCTCCAACATCCATGTGGATGGATTGTAATTATCTTTGATCTTTGGCACCCCAGGTGTAACCTAGTTGATAGTTTCAGAGTGAAGTTTAACTTCAATATATGCAAACAATAACAGTAAAAAAAAAAATCTCCTTAAACTGCATTTTATATCATTCTTTCTCATCTCAACCACACCCAACAAAACTGTTGCAGTTTTTTGTTCATACCTAATTGAATTTTTGCAATAGTTTCAGCACATATAAGCTCTTTATCAACCATATGCACATGAAGTCCACTTTACAACACTCAAAGAAAACTTTAATGCCGTAATGGTTAATCTAAACAGCCAACAAATGAAATTTAACAAACATATTGAGGAAGGAGAGCCAACAATTTATCTTGGCAGCATTGATTTTGTCCGCAATAAATAGTAAAAACCACCAAGTCACCATTTCATCACTTCAAATCTTCAAGATAAGTAAACAAAAAAGGAAGAGAAAAACACAATTGATGCAGTAGCTGATGATAGTTTCATAGTTAATAGGGCTAGAGGTTCCGGTTGCATAACTGTATTATCTTTAATATGGTTCCTAATGCAGGGTAGCTAAAGACACATGTGTATTAGCAAGAACCGAATACTCAACCACACAGGCCATAGATCAGAAGAAACAATGACATGTAAACGTCGAAGTTACCTCATTGGATGACGAATGTAGGAGAGATCAGAGACGTCATCATTCAAACCAAGGAAAGATGCAGGAAGACGGAAGGATTGACTGAAATCTTTGAAGCCACTGCCTTGCATTATGGTCCCAACTGCACCTGCAACAAGGGAGCCCTCGGTAGCACTGATTTCGTTTCCTAGTATATCCCCCATACTTTCTGGATCATCCGCAACGTCACACATAAGACAATCTTTCCTTTGCACGAGTGTCTGGTTTAGTGACCCTTCGACGCAAAATCTGTATCATTTTTACACATATATGTATGACCAATGAATTGATGACATAGTTGGTGCCAGTTTAGATGACAGCTATCATATCGAATCTTGCTCTATGTTCTGTATCATTACTAGCTGACAGCTATAGGGGGATCCAAAGAAATCAACTTCTGCACTTTGTAACAGATTTCCAATCCAAGAAATCAAGTGTATAGTTTTAACTCAACGATGTGCTGTGGATTTTTTTTTTACATCATTGAGCTCACAAATTGCCAATGCAAAATCACATCTTTATTCAGTTTCATTTCTTAAGTGAGGGTCTCAGCTTATCTCAGACAAGTACAGTGAATGAACTGATGAACATACATATAATTTTTTAGCAAAGTTTATGGAAATCAAACCCTTACTATTTTCTCCCTGAATGCAGTGCACTGATAATCAGATATAAGATCCAAAATAATCTCAATTAACGAATAGCTAATTTCAGGATATCACAAATCACATTTAAATTCAAACCCACCCAAGTTGATCTCTGTATTAAGTTCTTAAACGTACCAAATGACCCTATTAATCACTCGAATCTAAAGTTTCTAAATGTTTTGAAATCAGAAAGATTGAGAGGCAGAGACACTACCATAGATTAAGAAGATCGAGCCCTAGCAACTGAGAGTTTCAAACTGCAAAATTACTCAAAATTTAAAGAACCCTAGAATTGAGATGGAGAGAGAGTACCTTACAGGTCGGTTGGTCATCAAGGAACCCGACCAGATTCGCCTCCGACGATCCCATTTAGTGCGGCACGCCATGATACTGGACATCTCGACCTCGGCGAGCTTGATCTGGAGGCGGCCGCAGTCAGCCAAGGATTTCAGAGCTTAGATCCCTAATTAAAATTGGAGTCAAATCCCTAATTAGTCCACAATCGAGGGAGATTGTGAGCAAAGAGGGAGCGAGAGTGCGAGCGCGAGCGAGCGAGGGAGAGTGTGAGGGCGAGAGCAAGCGAGCGAGGGAGAGTGCGAGAAGAGAGGGAGCAGAGAGGTAGCGGCGCCATGGGAGCGGACGGAGGAGACCGATGAACAAACAGAGGAGAAAGGAGCGGGTTCAGAGTTTTTTTTTTAAAATAGGTCCGGTTCGGCTCTTCTCCATTAAAAAAACTAATTTAACACGTTAAGCCAATTTAACACGTTAAAGACTTTTTACATTTGAAGCAAACCCTAAATATATATATATATATATATATATATATATATATATATATATATATATATATAATCTAAATATATTTTGTTGTGTTTTAAACTTGTTCATTGTAATAGCTAATTTATGTGTGTGGCATGAGTACTAAGAACAATAAGTAAACTTTAGGACCTTACTTGGTGATGATATAATATACGTACACATATAGGCTATAGATAATATTAGGACACACCTTGATAGTTGCAAGAACCCTTAAACATATTCATATGTCTAAGTTTGGATCAATTGGTCATTAGGTGTGACCATATTATAAGCTATTGTCTAAGTGTATTGTTTAATCACCTAAAGGCTCAAAACCGAGCTTAAGATGGATGGTCTTATTGGTTGGGCTTGATCCAGTTTAGGTATGTTATTTGGCCCTGTTTGTGACTGTTGGAAGCCTGCTTGTGTAACCCTAATTGTGAGGGCTATATAAGCTCTTCTTCTGGTTACTGTACTGAGCGAGCCTCATTTGCAAAACCCTAGCAGAGAGTGAGAAAGAGAGCCCTTGACGGCGATTGCTCTTGTGTGAGCTCCTAAGGTGGAAGACGGTGGTCAGACGAGCTTCGATGGTGGTTTGATGGCTTGATCTCCGTGAGTAACTTCTCCGAAGTTCCTCGGTTGCCTATCAGGGGGCTTTTCTTCTAACCTTTCACTTATCTTCTCTGTCATTCTTGATTTTGAAGTTCCTGGGTTGCTTGTTCCTCGGCTATGTCTCCATAGCTTAACTTGTAACTTCATTTCTGCAGCATAGTGGACTCTGGGACTGGATCTCCACTCTTGAGATCCCATAGAGTAGGGTTCGCCCAAACTGCATAAACAAATATGAACTGTCTTGAAATGACAAAGATAAGGTGGCTCACCTTAGACATTCCATGGATCATGGAGCTCTTACCTCGCATCCAGAGTTTTTGTCCTTTGTCTGAATGGACGTCATTGGGTGGTGATTCAACACTCGAAAGGGCCTGACACGCTTTAGGCCGATGCCCTATTGTAGACCTAACCATGGGCAACGAGTTAACCCGTGGCTCGACAGGTCGTAGGGGTCGTCGGCCTGACGGGTCATGGACCCGACGGGTCCGGGTCGAGCGGGTCGGTGGGTAGGCCAAGTTACGAGTTCGAGTTAGGGTCGACCTAATTCAAACTCGTGACTCGCCGGGTCGACAATTTTTTTTTTTTGAAAAAAGGCTATATTTGCACAAAAAAAAAACGATTTAAAAAAAAAGACCCGACGGGTCACTTTTACCCGTTGAACCGCCTTCTCTGCGGGTTCGGGTCATCACTTCCTGACTTGTGAACCGCCAGGTCGAACTCATCGACCTAACAGGTCGGACCCGTGGACAAGCCTAGCCTAATGATCAAGGTCGAGCGTTAAACAGAGTGGGTCTCTCGAGATGCATAGGGCGCAACCACTTACTCCAGCGTGTAGTAGAAGTTCGAGAACAGAAGCCTAGGGAAGTCCTCGTGAAACAGGCTTTGGGTGGGCCAAGTTGGGCTGAGATGACCGGGTCGAATACCGGGCCCGTGTAGTGCTTGTTGGTCCTAGTATGAAGCGTGACGTGATGAAGGCTAGATGGGCCAATGGCCAGGCCCGGGCTGAAAAGTGCATCGAGGAGTAAGAACATTGGAGAGCATGGTAGAGTTAATGACGACATTTTGGTTCTCCTCGCCAGCCACGTGGAGGGCCACCCAGAAGAGGTGGGTGATCTCAGAGGAGAGGGGATAGGGCAGCGTTGGTGGCATCAACAAAAATGGCATCGAAAGTGAGGTAGTGATTAACGGTGGAGGTCAGGAACCAAGAAGGCATGGGCTGTTGAGTCGATTCGTAGACCTTCCAAGGGGTGGAGGGGGCAACCGGGCTTTTAAGGGCCTCGACGATACATATGCTCGCCATGTCCGTTACTCCCACCATGAGGGCTACATGCTTATGGTTTTTTATTTCTCCCATAATAGAAATTACATGAAATGAAGGATATATTAAAGGCAAACATTTGCATACGAGTAGTTGAGGATTTATAAGACATCTCCAACAGATTTTATAAAGTTTTCTCAAAATGTAAAATAAAATGGATATTTTTAAGAGAAAATTTGGTATTTTATACATTTTTTATTATTTAATTAGCTAATTAACCATCTTACTTATTTTATTAGCTGCTTTAGTCAGGGCTAAAGTTTATTTTGCCTCTCTCTACCCCATTCCTTTCTCCTCCCATTGGCGGCACAAGTTTGCTCGTCCTTCCCCAATCCTCCATCCATGGCCGATGTAGAAGAAGACGATGAAGGCGCTTCTCCTCCTGATCTCCGGCGACGAATCGGGAAGCATAGGCTCCTCTGCCTCCATGGGGCACTATCAATGGTGATTCCATCTCGGATTTCATATCTACCTAGGTTTTCGAATTTCAGATCTAAAATCCTCGTGATTTTGGCTTTCGATTAGTGTGTGTATTGATGGAGAATCGTTGCAATTTGCAGATGCAAATGTGAGATTGGAGTGCAGGAGGAGGGATTCATAGGAGGTGCTGATGGTTTCTTCGTCCCCGATTAACCTGTTCTTTCCTATCGCGAATCAAATCTGCAGGTTTGGAATTCGGAATTTCCTCTTCATTTTAATGATTTCTTTATTGTTGAATTAAACTCATATTTCAGGATTTAGGGTTTCCTTGAATCTGAATTCACAAATTGTGTTGTGAATTGGCATTGTTTTCGTCAACATTACCGGTCATTTGAATGTTTGTATAACTAAAATTTGGCACCTTGCTGGTCCATTTGTATTCTAATGTTGTTTTAGAGTTGGCACTTGGTAGATATGCATAATGGGACCTCTATGAATCTTGCGTATCAATTAGTAACCGTGGGAAAAATGAAAGAACAAAGTAATAATGTATTGTGCAATATCTTGGCGCAAGACTATAGTTGCAATTGGACTTTACTTATTGCAATGTCTAAGTGCTGATTCTAAGACAATCAACATAATTTATAATATTTATATTTTTATGAAATATTCCTTTTTTGAAATACGATTGATGATATCCTAATATGCATCTAATTACCTCATGTTGTTTGGCTTATATAAAATGTTTAAATGTTGAGTAGGAGAAACAATCTAGAATGTTGAATTTTGGACAGAGTTATGCCTTCATTTTTTTAATAATCATGCATTTTGTGCATTTCAAGAAACATGTAATGACCCAAAAGAGTGGATATCCGAATATGCCTCCATAAATCCACTTAGAGGATTTATAAGGTTCGGATGATCCGGTTATTCGGGGAACGTTATAGAAGAGTTTTGAATTCTTTCGTGAGCTTTAGATCTTACGACCGAGTACGAGTTATTTAGCTAAGTTATTTGTTTTTAGAGGAAGCAATGATTTTCGAAAGTGGGAATTTTGAACCCCTAGAAATGCGCGCGCCCGTTGGAGGCGTTCACCTGTCCTAGGTACTATCATGTAAATAATTTTCAAGTCGAAAATATAAAGTGCGGAAATAACGTACATCAAAGTCGCCGCGGCATAGCCGGGTCAAAAACAAATCAAAGTAAGCGAGAAAGTAAAGAGTGCGTAAGTCATGCCTCACTCGCTCTAATCATCCCAAAAGGTATGTCCTGACAACCATCCACATAAGTAAGTCATATCGGGTAGGGGGTACCTGAATCTAAAAACAAGAAATAAATCGGGATCAATCATCGAAAATATGCACACTCAATGCCATATAAAGAGGCATACTTAAACTATATGAATGTTAAAATGTCACACATAAGCAAGTGTATAGATATATATAAATGCGAAATAAACACACAAGGGCCCGTATCATCATCATAATCATCATCATCATCATCACCATCATATCATAATATCTTTTCAAACGTACGCATCCTTCTCAAACATACTCATTCTTTCTCATCATAAGTCTTTCATCATTTCATTCTTGTTCCATCGAGTATAAGCCATTTATTAAGATTTTGACGGCCGTCCTACCATAGACATATAGCATACATATGAATTGTTGGATTTACTAAGTTCATCCTACGTCATATTACCGGTTTATATTCCTAAACATGTTACTAGGTCGCGTGATGCATGAAGACTCTCGATAAGACAAAGTGTATCACATAAATCCATCATGAGTAAGTCCAGGGGACTTACCTGGAGTCCAAAGAATAAGCAAGCAATAAAATGCGCAACCAATGATCCAATCAACGAGAGCCTAGTAATTTCATTAAGCTCTCATTAGGTGGTATTCTAATGCATGGTGCCCAGCCTAATAATCAACATACATCCACATGAGGTTCACGATTCTATAGATTATGCACTTCGATTAAGTGATCCGGACTTAACCAGTTATAATCTATATCGTATTATCACATAATCGATTTTCTTCTTATCGGATCATAAGCCAAGTTATGGGTATACTTCATTTCCGTATTTTATATGCTCTAAGTTTCGGTTACGCCATCATATATTTAACCATATTCTTAGCATTCCCTTAACCAAGTTTTTTAATCGAGTCATTATAAACACCGGTTACTAAAATTATAATAACTCTTGATCCAACCGTTGGATGACCCTCATTTTTGAAGGACATTTAGATAACATTTCCATGAACATCATATTAACATTTCAGCTGGATCAGATCGTTGGATTGGAAATAAAGTCTAAATTACAGAGACACATATATCCATTTTGTTTTTTGACGTTTGCTACAAAACGCAACCAAAAACACATAGAGGCTCCACTTTCTAAGCCTTTTCCAAGAACAAAAGATCTATTACTAGAGAGGGAGAGGCGGATGAGGGATTACCTTCGAGGAATTCCAGACAAACGACTCAAGAACACCCTCGAGAGTCCTTCGGAGCACATTCCAAACACCTTGCCATTTTGTCACCAAAAATCCCAAAACATGATTTATATTCTTACTCAAAGTTGAATAAAAAGGAGTTATAAAACATGTTTGAACTCAGTTTTGAAAGAAAGGAAGGGTTCTTACCAAGAAATCAAGTCAAACTCTCAAGACCCTTCAAAAATAGTTTTCTGCAGCTCCAAAGATGGACGATGTTGGCTGGGAAAGCGACCTTGGATTTTTGTGTTTGAGATATGTATGGAAATCTGGGTTTAAGACGGACCCATGGCCACTGAGTTTTCTCAATTTGGATGAGTATGGAGGGAGATATGCAAGTTTTAGTGCAAGGTGTCCAAAAAGGACCTACAATGGAGGAGGGGGGGTTTTTCTTTGGGTTTTCAAGGGGAGTGCCGGGTAGGGCTTGTGTGGATGGATTCCTTGAGCTGATGGGGTCAGTTTACAAAGAGAAGGAGGAGGCAAGGGGCTCATTTAGTCAAAGCATGGGTGTGATGGGAAGGAACTGATGGGGGTGGTTGAATGTCTACATTCACAAGCAAAAAACAAGTCAAGGGTTGGTGGCTCAATGTTGGGCAATTTGGGTGGATGAGACGGCTGGCCTATTAGCACAACCTAAAACCCGAGCTCGCGACGCGTTAAAATCTGTTAAGTTCATAAAAGACGAGAAAAGGTGGCTCGGGAATGTATTTCCTTCATAAAACCCCGACTTAAACCAATGTAAAGCCATCCATAAAATTTTAAATTTTCCGGGTTTTCATAATCATAGGGGAGGATAATATTCGGATTATCCTACAGATATTTTATAAATATTAATTAAATTCTGGTCTTTGCAATCATTCACCTCTAAAAACAAGTCTCGTCCCCGAGACAAAAGGTTTAAACCGGTGGAGAAGGTTTTAAAACTTGAGTCCTTGAATCGTAACAAAAGGCACACGATCATCCTGGATGCGCCGTCCAAGAATCTCACGCCACCTTTGTCACGACCGTAATAATCTCGAAGGTTTCATCAAGCATGTGATGGGCGCCCCCATCACATCTCGCCTCAACCTTGAAAGTATCACAACTCGAGAGGATAATCACACTACCGCTCGGTCTTAGCGAAAATTCCATGAGTGCCCCCTTGGAAAGCTCGTATCCACTTCGCGAAGTATAATAGGTTTACTCGGACATTGGAACCTTAAATAGCCCATTTTCGAACTAAATCTCAAAATCAAGGTGTTTGGCGTCCCGACTCGACATTAGACCTAGACCTTCTAGTCTCGACTCATCTCCCTCTCGGGAGGTGGTTATCCACCTCTAAGGATCAAACACACGATCTCACTATGATCTATTCCTCAATCAAGAGGGTGGACTTCATCCACCTCTAAGGATAAGCCTTATTCCGTCTGTCCTATGTTCGTCATCTCATCATCATAAATAGGGAGTAACACGCACTCAACTGCCTATCAGGCAAGTTGTACTCAACGATGTAACTAGTGCGTGCTAATACTCCATCATGTACTCATCTATCGAATCGTAATCACATCCATGTCATCACATAATCATCTATCATAGAATATCACTAAACTGTGATAACACATCATATTAGACCACTCATGGGCCCACCACGCATACAAATCATCAAAAGTGCACACTCAGCACCAAGGTAAACATTGAATCAATCAAGAGTACAACTAAAGGATAGACATCCTAGGGGTACTCACCAGCCAACTCACAAGGTAAAGACTATATCGTCACGTGGCTGTACATACTTGGCTAACAACTCATCTAACACTCCCCCATATTTGGCCCGTATGCTATCCTCGGTCTCCCAGGTGGCCTCCTCGGGTCTCTTCCTAGCCCACTGAATCAAGATCAATGGCACCTCTCGTCGTCTCAGCTTCTTGGCCCGAAAGTCAAGCACGGCTATCGGTCGCTCCACACAGGTGTGGTCGGGCTCTATCTGAAGACCAAAATGATCTAGGACATGACTCGGATCAGGCTCGTATCGCCTCAGCTGCGAAAAGTGGAAAACATCATGGATGCCAGCTAAGGTAGTCAGTAGAGCCACTCTGTACGCTACCTCTCCTACTCGCTCTAGGATCTCGAAAGGTCCTACGTATCTAGGGCTCAGCTTGCCCTTCATGCCAAAGCGTCGGTTCCCTCTCGTCGGCGACACTATCAGCTATACATGATCTTCTACATCAAAAGCAAGCTCAGTCTTGCGGCGATCTGCGTACTTCTTCTGGCGGTCATGTGCGATCCTCAGATGCTCACGAATATGTCTGACCTGATCTGTAGCCTCCTGCACATACCGGGGCAACGTCCCAAGCACATCCCCCGGCTCATCCCAACATATCGGCGACTTGCATCGCCTCCCGTACAACGCCTCAAAAGGAGCCATCCTAATCGAAGAATGATAGCTGTTGTTGTACGAGAACTCCACTAGCGGAAGGAGTCTCACCCATAGGTTCCCCCACTCTAACACACATGCTCTCAGCATATCCTCTAATGTCTGGATTGTCCGCTCACTCTGTCCGTCTGTCTGCGGATGATATGCGGTACTGAAATGCAGCTTACTCCCTAGAGCCTCGTACACCTGCCTCCAGAATCTCGAGGTAAGCCGACCATCTCGATCTGAAACAATTTTCTCCGGGACTCCATGTAACCTCACGATATGTTGCACGAATGACTGCACTAGTGTGGACACCGGCCACGTCTCCTGAATCGGGATAAAATGGGCGGTCTTGGTCAACCTATCGGCCACCACCCATATGGAATCAAAGCCTCATACGTCCTTCCTAAGTCCAATGACAAAGTCCATGGTAATATCAGTCCACTTCCACGGGGGGTCGGGAAGTGACCTGGTCATCCCTTCGGGTCTTGACGAGAGGGTTTCTCGACCAAATAAATTTGTAGTCAAGACCCCACTATAGGATAGTGGAGTCAGCTCCGTCCTCAGGAGAGAAGTCAGCGGTTCTAGGTTTAGTGTGTTTTGGGGTTCAAGGATAGCAGGAAAAGGTGATGAGGGTGGATGTCGACAAAGAATAGAGGGGTCGATGTCGAGGGATGGAGAGAGAATGGTGGTTTGATATCGAGTAGAATATGTGCCGAATAAAAATAATAAAATAAAACAAATAAAGATGCAAACTTCCAAGGTTAGGGATCACCACAACAATAAACATATGCGCATATCATAAATCATATAAAGATGCATGCTTTATATCAAATAACTTTCGTTATTAACAAATAGGAATATAGAGGCTTTCGCATAAACCCTAAGTGTTACTACCCTTTTCTTAATTAGGATCAACCAACTTTTGCAAGCAAAGCCTAATTACTATCCAAATTCATAATTAATTCACTTTCGCTTCATAATTGTAAATAAGGAATTGTCCTCGACTGTCGCAAAGGATTAAGCACATAGGTAGATGATGATAAAGACATATAAATTCATGGATTTATAAATCAAACACACATATCTATGTTGGGATCACCCCAACCCTAGAAGAAGGAAATTAGAAACAAACCATAATAAAAGAAATTAACTTTAACATAAAATAAACTAAAACTTACAACCCTTCCAAACGTTCCTCCTTTCTCTCCTCTCTCGCCTCCTCTCTCGCCTTCTCTCTCTCTCCTCCTCCTCTCCTTGCGCCCTAAGACGACTTGACTTGAATTAAATGAAAATCAGCCCCCTAGGGCTTTATTTATTGGCTTCATTCCAAGATAATCTAGGAAAGAAACTCTATCTATATCTATATCTATCTATCTACTTACTTAAAGATAAATAAAGGAAAATATCTAATGTGGATAAATCTTCCTTGAACTTGATAGCTCTTGATAGATGTGGATAGAATTTGGTCTCGAAAATATCACCATCGGGTTCGGGATAGAAACTTAACAAGATATCCGGATAGCTCGGAATCCGCCACTAAGACGTCCTCGATATCGAGTAGGAGTCCTCGATATCGACTAGCATTTTCTTCGTCTTGTGCTCAGCAACTCCATGTCGGCCAACAGAACACATGTCGACTTGGGTTGTCCTCGATATCGAGTAAAGTTACTCGATATCGACTAACCTCTGTTCGGCTCCCCAGTGCTCAGCTTCGTTGATCTCGGTTCTGGACATGGAAATCGACCAAGTGTTTCCTCGATATCGACTAATTCTTGTCAATATCGACTAACCTGCTCCAGCTCCCAGTTTCTCTTGTCGATTTCTGGCCCCTTTACTCGATCTGGGTTACTCGATATCGAGTTATTTTACTCGATATCGACTAAGTCTCTCAGCTTTCTGCTCTGTTCTTGAAACACACTTTCCCGAGTCCTCGTTCGTCGGATTGACGCATATGACCATGCGTTGGAAAGCTCTTTCCAAGGGCTACAACTCTTATGAAGACATCAAAGCTTGATTCAGAACGAAGAACAGTGAAAAATGGCCTTTTCTCCAGCTGCACCATTCCTAGCTTCTCCATGACTTTCCTTTAAGCTCCAAAATGCGTCCGATTTCTGCGAAATATAACAAAAACTTGTGTAGACCTCCTTAATTGGCAAATAAGCATAAACTACACAAGTTATGTATTATTCTAACCCCAAATATATGAAATGTATGCAGAAATCGATATAAAAGTAACTATAAAACATGGCAAATTAGGCTCACAACAAACACCCCATACTTAAGCTTGCTTGTCCTCAAGCTATACTTTTAATTGTCATACAGGGGAAGGAATCAAAACTCTCAACATATTAGATTTATTTTCATATGTCCCTGCAATTAATTACCATCCTCGAAAAGGTACTAGTGTCACAAATTTATGCATGTGCAATAAAAACCAACATCTACTCACAAAAGGAGGGTTATGTAAAAACAATTCATGTGACAAGGCATTAATAATCAAGAGGACTTTAATTTAAGCTAAAATATGGAGTAGATTGGTAAAAGGCTAAAGGTGGGCAATTTTTGGCGACGTGGTGCTAATGATCCGGGGAAATGGAGTATTTCCAAACTTTCTTTACCACATTCCTTCTTCATAAGAATCATCACTTTTCACATTGCTTTTGTCAATAATAATGCTTTTACCTCTCTAATCTCAGCACTGCCTTCTCGCGAGTCGCAAACATGGGTGTCATGAATGGCCCTGGATACTTAGTGCTTTTGACTCCTCACATTGGTGTCCCATCTCGCCGAACTAGCTATTATCTCAGCGAGCAGGGTCGATCTACCTATATATCCTGAGGTGATCGGATTTTTTTTCACTCATTAAATTTTTCATATTTTTCAAACAATTTCCTTCCAAACTCCATATATGATATATAAAAACACAAACACCATATGATAATCTCCATAATGTAATATCATTCTCAACATAATCCTCGAATGGAAATAAGGTAAAGAATGGGCAATATTTAGTTCATGTGGAGCAATATATGAAATAAGGTATATTATGGCTTTTGTGATGCATAAGCATAGGTATGGCTAGGATATAACAATATGAGCATTATATGGAAATATAAAGTCCTCCATCCTTTTATCATGCAACATGTCAAAAGCAACTTCAAAATTTACCTCCTTTCATGGTTTTCAATAAATAATGCGCTTCATTGTGACTTCCGTTTACTAGGCAATTTCATGCTATATCTCTAATGAATCTAATTTTGCATCGTCGAGTTCAATAAAGCTTCCATGACACTAATCAAAATTTTTAATGGGGGTCATTTTTTTAAATTTTGGAACTCATGCATATAAGCACATAAATTAATAATGAATTCCAAAATAGCCATGTATAAGCAATTCAAGAATTAAACTCTAAATATGCACACATAATGTCAAATATATCAAATATGCACAAAGTAAGCCCTTCCCCCACCCCATACTTAAACATTACAGTGTCCTCACTGCATAAAAAATAAGGGTAAAGAAAGAAACTCACTAGACAGACGTGCTAATCGAGTGCTATGTTGCTGGGCCTAGTCAATTTTTAGCTTGCTTCTATCCCCATGGACCTGAAAAAATGTAGAAGAGAAATACCCACAATAGAAAAACTAATAGTTCAAAACCAAAAACAAACAAAAGAAACAATATCCAAAAGTCCCAAAAAATAAATGTCTATTTACAAGCTCTAGATTTTATAGTCGCTAGGCCGACTTCTTCATTAAGCATTAGCCTGGCTCATCTTTGTCCGGAGGTATAGGTGGATCTGGTGGTTCCTCCGGTGGTGGGAAGCGTGGGATGTCATCCGGGCGCATCATATGAAGAAGCTTAAACCTCCCCGAGTGGACGCTCCATGGCTCCACCCATTCATCTTCTCTGGCTCGAGCTAACATGTATAAGGGAAGATATAAAGAAAATATACATACCTCATCATCATACCTCTTCCGCTTCATATGTTGATTTGTTTGCGCGTCTCCACCACAGCAAAACGGTGGAGTGGGAAGAGATATTTCCACCTCATTATGCAGAGCTTCATGCCACTTTGCTAGGACCCCATACTTGAATATGAACATCGGTTGCTCAAAATCATCGGGGATAGCCTTCACTTTGTAAGGTAAAAGCGATCTTGGAATGCCCTGGGCAACAATGTCCAACTTCTTCTCTTCTAGTGTGATAACTCCCTCCCTTGATGGAAAATGGAATAAATGTTTCAAGGGCTTTGACAGGATGTTTGTGTCAAAGGCCTTGACGCATTAACAGTTGATGAAATACAAAACCTATATTATTTGTCCGAATATTATTTTATATTATTATATACTTCCGTTATATTATATATATGTGTTGAACTAACCTTTTCAGGAAGTATATTTGAGATTATCTCTTTCCTTTGGTGCATATGAGGAGATCTTATTCAAAAACGGATCATGGCTTCGAAGTGTCCTTATATAGAAGATTGAAGATCAAGCCTGATTCTAGAGCCGTTGGTGAAGATCCTCAGGCGCCATTCCACTCATATATAAAGGAAAGAAGGAAAAAGACAGATGACACAAGTGCTACACGAGTTTTCAATCTTCAAGCAATTCTGTCTTCCAAAGTGTCTCTCTGCTAAGCGCTCAAGAGTTTGTTGTTTATTTCAAAGCCTTTGAGAGTCACTGTGAGCTTATAGGATATATTCATTTAAAGTGTTACTCGAGAGTTTATAACTCGGGAAGTTGCACTAGGCTATTGATTTGTGAGAGTAAGAGGATTGTACTAGATAGCTGAGAGAGGTGGGGCTCTTCTAGATTGGTCTAGGACTCCAAGGGAACGTGAGTTGACTAGATTGCAATTGTATAGAAGAGAGGCTTCTCGGTGAGCTATTAGGATCCTAAGCTAAGCGAATCAATAAAGCCTTTGAATCCAAGGGTTGTGGAAGAACCCTAGGCGGGGACGTAGGCCAAGTTGTGCTGAACCTCGTAAACATTTACTCGTGTTCTTTACTTATTTGCTTTACCTTATTTCCCCACTTGGTTCGAATTGTTTAACTTTGTGATTCAGGTTTATCTCAAAGGTTTTGGTACAAGCTCCAAAAGTCTTGAGACTTTCTGCGAAAAAACGGGCATACTCTATTCAACCCCCCTTCTAGAGTATTTCTTACTACATTGTTTTTACATTATCGAACCTTCAATTGGTATCAGAGCTTTACTCACTGTTTTTGATCTAACAATCTTGTGAGTTTTCGATCATGTCTGGTGAAGCAAGCGGAGGATTTGCACAGGGAAGGTCCACAAGCAGACCGCCACTCTTTGTAGGAAACAACTTTGTCCACTGGAGATCTTTGATGAAGATGTTTATCATAGACCAAGATCTAGAGCTTTGGAATATTATACAGAATGGTCCGAAGATTCCAGAAAAAGATGGACCAAATGACACCAAAGTTGCAAAGAAGGAGTCTGAATACAACCAAGTAGATCTTGAAACCATCTCCAAAAACTACAGGGCTATTAATTTACTTTATTGTGGTCTTAGCACTGATGAGTTTAACCGTATTTCTTCTTGTAGGTCAGCTAAAGAGATTTGGGACAAGTTGGTCGTCACCTATGAAGGAACGAGCCAAGTGAAAGACACCAAGATCAGCATCTTCCTTCGAAAGTATGAGCTCTTTAAGATGAAGTCTGATGAGTCAATCAAGGCCATGTTCACACGATTCACAGAAATCACCAACAACCTTGACTCTCTTGGCAAGAGCTTTACCAATGTTGAGAAAGTAAGGAAGATACTGAGGTGCCTTCCAAAGGAGAAACGGGGTCCAAAAGTAACAGCTATAGAGGAAGCCCAGGACCTCACCACTCTACCCCTTGATGACCTTCTTGGAAAGCTGATCACGCATGAGATGATCCTTAATGAAGACGATGGAGAACTTCCAGCTAGCACCAAGAACTTGGC
This sequence comes from Persicaria maculosa, assembly GCA_963922045.1. Lineage (NCBI taxonomy): Eukaryota > Viridiplantae > Streptophyta > Magnoliopsida > Caryophyllales > Polygonaceae > Persicaria > Persicaria maculosa. The sequence continues at coordinate 39,233,621 of OY998258.1, read as the reverse complement.
ACTCAAGTCTAAGAAGGATGAGCCCAAGGATGGATCTGATTCCGAAGGTGAGGATGACGATGAGGATGATCCCTTTGCTCTTATCACAAGAGGCCTTGCTAGAATTCTCAAAATGAAGAAGCAATTCAACAACAAGGATGGATCAGAGTCTTCAAAATTTCGAGGTAAGCCTCAATACAACAAGTATGAAAAGAAGACTAAACCGTTGTCTTGTTTTGAATGTGGTGAAACAGATCATCTTGTGAAGGACTGCCCTCAAAAGACAAAGAGCCAGCCCAAGAAAGGTGACAAATGGAAGAAGAAAGCCATGGTGGCTACTTGGAGTGATTCCGACTCTGACTCCGACGATGAGAAGGCCAACATTTGTCTTATGGCCTCAGAAGATGAATCCCACGATGAAAAGCTTGAAGCTACTGTAAGAGAACTTATGGAAAGTCCAAAAGAGGTATTATCGGAATTCCTTTCCAATATGATTGCCAATGAAGAAAAGCTTATTGCCCAAACTAACATTCTTATTAAGAGAACTGTGGACCAGGAAAGAACTATTGAGGATCTGTCTATGAGGGTCAAAGGTCTTGAAGATTCTTATTCAGGTCTTGACATTAAAGTCAAGACGCTTGACTCGGAGAAATCTGAACTCAAGCAAGATCTCTCCTCTCTAAGAAATGAGCATCATGACTTAGAGAACGAGAAGATCTCACTGAATAATAAGATTCTAGACCAACAGACAGCCCTCATAAGTTTTACCAAATCCAAAGGCACTCTCGATAAGATGTTGGGTGAGCAACAAAGCTCTCTAAACAAAAGTGGTATTGGTTACAATTCAAAGTTTTTAAAGAAGCAACACATTACCACTTTTGTAAAGGCAAAAGGAAGCAGAACCTCTCCTATATGTCACCACTGTGCGAGAAAGGGACATGTAAAGGAGACCTGCCCTTATAGAAGAAAGGATCCATATATTATTCGCAATACATTTCCTGTTCATTTGAGAAAAGAACGGATAACACAAGTTTGGGTCCCCAAAGGCACTATTTTACCAAATATGGTTTACCCCAACAACGGATCCAAATTTGCTTATTGGTCTAGCCACAAAGGTTGATGTTTGTCTTGCAGGAGATCACCAAGGTGAAAGAACACAAATGGATTATTGATAGTGGATGCTCGAGGCATATGAGTGGGAAGAGTTCTCTCTTTCATGATCTAAAAGAGCAATCCACGGGAACAATCACTCTTGGTGACAAAGGAAAATGTGACATCGTTGGTATTGGTAGTGTTAGAAGTGATTCCAGCCACAGTATTAAAAATGTCTATCTTGTTAATGGTTTAAAGTATAATCTGCTTAGCGTTTCTCAATTATGTGATAGTGGTAACAATGTCAGATTTAACAAGAAAATATGTATAGTGTGCAGAGAAGATACAGGTGAAGTTATTCTAACTGCATATCGGTACAACAACATATACGCCGTAAATGCTGATCAAGTGGCACAAGGAAGCTTAACCTGTTTAAAGGCTTTGACGGACGATCCAAAGCTCTGGCACAGGAGACTCGGTCATGTGAGTCCACATACGCTACAGAAGCTTGTGTCCAAAGGGCTTGTAACAGGGCTACCTGAAATGAACTTCAAAGGTATTGATATGTGCAATGCATGCACACGAGGTAAACAAACACGTAGCTCCTTCAAACCCAAAAAGATATAGATCTTAACATCCATGAAGAGAACGAGGAAGGTGATGTCGCTGCTACCAAGAACACAGAGAAGAGGAACATGCAGGAACCGATTCTTAACACTGAAGAATTGGCCCAAGGTGTTGAAGATTCGTCCAAAGCCCTTGGTGTCCAATCCAACAGTGTTGAGACTTCAGAAACTGCTGTAACTGAACTTAACAGGACCACGGAGTCAGATGCACTACAAGTCAATCCTACCAGTGTGACGAATCAAGGAGCTGAGACTAGCAAAAGGAAATTCAAATACTCCTCATCACACTCATTAAAGGATATCATTTCTGACCCTACTTCTAGTGTTCAAACTCGTTCTAAACTTAAAGATCTTTGTGCTTTTCACGCGTTTGTTTCTCTTTTTGAGCCAAAGAAGGTAGATGAGGCACTTCAGGAGCCAGACTGGATCATTGCTATGCAAAGTGAGCTTAATGAATTTGAAAGGAACAACGTCTGGACCTTGAAGCCTAGGCCAAAGCATCAATCAGCCATTGGCACTCGATGGGTGTTTCGAAACAAGCTAGATGAGAATGGTAAGGTTGTGAGGAACAAGGCAAGGCTTGTCGCTGATACGGGGTTAGCCATAGGGTGGCCCGATCTTCGACAATCAAACAAGAAATAACAAGAACGGAAACAAAGACTCGATGAACAAGAATAAAGACTCGAAATTGATAGCAAAGACACGACCGATAAGGACTGATTCGAACTAAAATAGAACGAGGCAAAGACCCCAGCAGGCCTCCTTAGAGGGTAGGAACCAAATAGCAACGACTATAAAGCCCGCCTCTACAACCTTACACAACCAAGCGGACAACTTGGAGGCACAAGGAGGGGACTTGTGATTACCTGGATCACCAAGCTCTCGCGAGGTTGACGAACTCAAAGCAAACCAAGTTAGATCTATAACCAATTGTTGCAATCGACGAGCCACGCTTCGACTCGATTGACTTTCTCTCAATTGTGTTTCACACAAACTGAAATTTTCATAAAAGAGACGTCTGAGTTACAATGGAGGAATCAGCCGTTCTAATATAGAAAACCCTATGGCTGATTTTAATGAAAATAATAAATATAATAGAAATTAACTTAAATCCCTAAAATACTAAAAATAACTTAAGTAAATAAGGTCTCTAAAAATAGCAATAAAAAGAGTTCCAACACTTAAGAATTTCTCGTCTAAAACAGTGACAGCCCAATGAATGTGATTTTCGGCCAAGCTCTAGGTCGAATCTGGAAAAACCTTCAACAGCAAAGTTGTAGATCTCTTCATCCTCGTTCCGACAAGGTATGGCACGATCTAATCCGATTAATATTGAATCCGTACGACTCATTTTACTGAGACGTCGAAAAGCTGTCAACTGTGCATGAACGAACCCAAAAACGAACGACCCAAGGTGGAGCCTTCTTCTTCCTCTTGAGGATGTCATCATTCTCACGAGCTTGAATTATAGGGCCATCCCCAAGTATAGGTGTGTCCGAAGGTGTCCTGGATGGTCCCGCATCATTCCCCCTTTCTTGAAAAGGATTCGACCTCGAATCCAAGGTTGCATAAGATTCCGCAAATGCATCCACACGAGCTCCTGGATCGAATATCTCATGCCCATGGAAACTCCTCACAAGGCCGATTGTAGTAGGGGTTGACCACGTCTGGATGGTTTTGATCTTTGCGTCGCCATCTTGGAGACCATTAGAGTTTTCTACAAAACCAAGAAAAGAAACTTGAGTAGTGCACGATTCATATTTCAGTTCATCTTCATAAGGTTCGAATTGAATATGCACTTTAGCATGTTCATTGATCTCTAAGTTTCCATCAAAAGCTAGCAAGTTTTCTTCCTTTTTCAAGGTTGAATTGGCAATCATATCAAGGCTAGCAATATTAGAACAAGGTTCACTATCAATGATCATAGTACAAATTTTGCCTTTTTCTAAGCATTTAGTATGACACAAATCATCGCTTTGATTATCATCACACGGAATCGGTTGAAAACTTAAAGCTTTACTAACAACCAAAGAATCATCATGTTCATATTCAATGCAATCATTATCATCACAAGCAAGCAAAGTAAGATCTTGATCATTTTCAACATGCTCATCATTTTCACCACTAGAATTTTCAGATTCATTATCGCCTAGGTGATTAATCATGAGAGGATTCTTATTTGGGCAATCCTTCATAACATGTCCTCTACCTTGGCATATATAGCAAGGAATGTACAAAGGTTTAAGAGGAGAAGAGTTAGGACTACTCCCTTTAGGGCCAGTAGATGCCCCAGACGAATCACATCTGTTCCAAGGCGTTTTGCCATTGTCGATGGGCTCATGAGGCATTCGGCCTTTACTCCTCCCTTGGGGTTGGCTTGCTCTCTCCCTTGAGCCGCCATCAAACCTCCTTTGGGGCTGCTGCACATGGCCTTGGTGCCACATTTGGGGTTGCCCACTCGACATTCTACCACCTTGGCTCCTGTATCTAGCATTCCTTTCCACTTTCATAGCTAAATGTAAAAGTTCAGTAGGCGTAGAATAAGGAAAGTAATTAATTTCATGAGCTAAGGCGGGGTGCAATATTCTAAGAAACCTAGCATTAGTATCCTCATAGGGTTCAACTACATTAGCTCTAGCCATGGTTTCTTGCATTGCATAAAAGGTTTCCTCAACAGTTTTGCTACCTTGCTTAAGATTTTCTAATCGTTGTCTAAGCTCGCTAGCATAATGTGGAGGAGCAAACCTACTTCTCATAAGTGCTTTTAATTGAATCCAAGAAGCGACAGGCGCATCAAGGGCTCTTCTTCTTTCTTTAACTAGATTATCCCACCAAATTAAAGCAAAACTTTGAAATCCTAGGGAAGCTAGTTGCACCTTTTTATGTTCAGAGAAGTGATGACAAATCCATATTCGATCCATTTTAGTTTCCCAATCAATATATGCATCTGGATCGGTGGTACCATAAAATTGAGGGATCTTTACCTTTACCTTACCTATGCCATCTTGCGCAGGCTCTCTAGATGCTCGATAGTGGTATCGACCTCCTCTATCATTTCGTCTAGGACGTTGCTCCCAATAATCATCCTCTTGGAAGTCGTCGTCGTCCTCTGAGAAGTAGTACTCTTCCTGTTGCCATCGTCCTTTCCCTCGTCCTTCCCTTTCATCGCGAGGCGGATCGTCACGCCTTCGATCACCTCGGCCACTGACGGTGTTAGAACCGCTTGGCCTAGTCTCTAATGCCCTCAATCCTTCATTTATCTTAGCTATGTTCTCCATGAAGGTATTGTACCAGTCGTTGCCCTGGTTATTAGACATTGCAAATAAAGACAACAAAGAACTATGTGAAGGTTAGTAAAATATAAACAATCTCGCAAGTGTTTCGCTCACACTCTTCTCTCTAATTGGTATGATAAGCTTGTTAGGCAATCCTCTTTGGGCAAATCAACACTCAAGCAAGGACTTAACAATCAAAAGAGAGTAATCAAGAGAAAGGACAAAGAAACACCGAAGAAAGTGCTCGACACAAGCTGGCAGAAGCTCGAAATCGACCAAACTGACTCGACAGACACTGTACCGAGGCTGTACCGAGGCTGGAGGGGGTCGGTATGGACACTGCAGTACACGGCACACAAAAAGAGGAAAAGAAAATGAAAGAAAAGAAAGAAAAACTTGGATTTTTACCTCTTTTTGATTTAAACCCTTAGTATGGATGTTGTAGTTGCAAGGTAGGGCTTAAAATTTTTTTTATGGTTTGGGAGGTATGTGTTTGAAGGTTGTGACTAGGGCTATAGCAAATTCACCAAATTTGGTCCTTAAGCTTTCTTGCACTAGATACAATCCTTCTCTCTTTTTTTTTTGAAAGCTTACTTTTGCCCCTAGTGAATTTTATCCTCCTAGGACTAAGCTTTGAATGTAATCTCTTTTTTTTTTTTTTGAATATGCGGACTGTTTTTTTTTTGACTAATGCAAGAAAACTATTTATGAAATAAAGGACTCAAAAAAAAAAAAAATTATATGCTATGGTGAAAGAAAACTAAAATATGTAGCCCTAATGAAATATATGTAGGTGATGGTGTGGCTAAATATGGTAAATAAATCTATCTATGCCTTTGATAATCTATGATAGAAAATATGAGATATATCTACCACAAATTTCAACAAATTAAATAAGGCAATTAAATAAATAAATCTAGGATAGAACAAGATAGCCAAAGATAGAAACCAAACTAGGGTTTGAGAGATTGCAAGGAGCGGCCACTGTACTAAGACACAACCTTGCCGATGTTGACTAGGTAAGTATGGCCAATTATAATTGATAAGTGCGGCTGCACAAAGGATTAATTAGCTCGATTAATTAGCTCCAACGTTACCACGTACTATTGTCGGCTTGCAAAGGAGGGTCTCGGCTTAAGGTTGTGTTTGGGCTAATGTGCAACACAACAATCACAAACAAAGGTTAATGCAATCAAATTAAAAAAAAATTCAAGAAGTAAAAATACCAAGAACAAGAAAGACTCTATTTTTTTTTTGTAGGTTTTGTGTTTAGGGAAACAAAAGACACAACTTTGATGTCGGAAACCAAAGCTCTGATGCCAATTTGATACGGGGTTAGCCGTAGGGTGGCCCGATCTTCGACAATCAAACAAGAAATAACAAGAACGGAAGCAAAGACTCGATGAACAAGAATAAAGACTCGAAATTGATAGCAAAGACACGACCGATAAGGACTGATTCGAACTAAAATAGAACGAGGCAAAGACCCCAGCAGGCCTCCTTATGGGGTAGGAACCAAATACCAACGACTATAAAGCCCGCCTCTACAACCTTACACAACCAAGCGGACAACTTGGAGGCACAAGGAGGGGACTTGTGATTACCTGGATCACCAAGCTCTCGCGAGGTTGACGAACTCAAAGCAAACCAAGTTAGATCTATAACCAATTGTTGCAATCGACGAGCCACGCTTCGAGTCGATTGACTTTCTCTCAATTGTGTTTCACACAAACTGAAATTTTCATAAAAGAGACGTCTGAGTTACAATGGAGGAATCAGCCGTTCTAATATAGAAAACCCTATGGCTGATTTTAATGAAAATAATAAATATAATAGAAATTAACTTAAATCCCTAAAATACTAAAAATAACTTAAGTAAATAAGGTCTCTAAAAATAGCAATAAAAAGAGTTCCAACACTTAAGAATTTCTCGTCTAAAACAGTGACAGCCCAAAGAATGTGATTTTCGGCCAAGCTCTAGGTCGAATCTGGAAAAACCTTCAACAGCAAAGTTGTAGATCTCTTCATCCTCGTTCCGACAAGGTATGACACGATCTAATCTGATTAATATTGAATCCGTACGACTCATTTTACTGAGACGTCGAAAAGCTGTCAACTGTGCATGAACGAACGACCCAAGGTGGAGCCTTCTTCTTCCTCTTGAGGATGACATCATTCTCACGAGCTTGAATTATAGGGCCATCCCCAAGTATAGGTGTGTCCGAAGGTGTCCTGGATGGTCCCGCATCAGTTGCTCAAGGCTACAATCAAGAGGAAGGTATTGACTACGAGGAGACCTTTGCTCCCGTAGCCAGGCTTGAAGCCATTCGCATTTTATTAGCATTTGCATCTTTTATGAGCATAAAGTTATATCAAATGGATGTTAAGTGTGCTTTTCTTAATGGTTTCCTAGAAGAAGAAGTATATGTGGCTCAACCCCCAGGTTTTGAAAGCTCAGAATTTCCCAATCATGTTTATAAACTTGACAAAGCGCTTTATGGTTTGAAACAAGCCCCAAGAGCTTGGTATGAGCGCTTGTCAAAATATCTTTTAGAAAATGATTTTAAAAGGGGGTTGATCGACAAGACTATTTTTATCAAGACCAAAGGAAAGGACATTTTGGTCATTCAAATCTATGTTGATGATATATTATTTGGTGCTACTAACACATCTTAGTGCAAGGAATTTTCTGACATAATGTGCAGTGAATTTGAGATGAGCTTGATGGGTGAACTCAACTTCTTTTTGGGATTGCAAGTTCATCAATCCAAGAAAGGGATCTTTGTCAACCAAAGCAAGTACACTAAGGATCTCTTGAAGAAGTTCAAGATGGATCAATCCAAAGCAGCCAAGACTCCCATGAGCTCAACATTGTCTCTAGATCAAGACAAGACGGGATTAAGTGTCAATCAAAAGGAGTATCGAGGAATGATTGGATCTTTATTATATCTCACAGCTAGTAGACCTGACATCATGTTTAGTGTTTGCATGTGTGCTAGGTTTCAAGCTGATCCTAAAGAATCTCACCTCGTGGCTGTGAAGAGGATCTTTAGATATCTCAATGGCACTAAGGAGCTTGGACTATGGTACCCAAAGCAAAAGGATTTCACTTTAATTGGATATTCTGATGCAGATTTTGCAGGCTATAAGGTGGATAGGAAGAGCACATCAGGATGTTGCCAATTCTTAGGAGCATATTTGATCAGTTGGCACTCAAAGAAGCAAAACTCAGTTGCTCTATCCACTGCAGAAGCCGAATACATTGCAGCTGGAGCTTGCTGCTCCCAAATCCTTTGGATAGCTCAACAAATGCGAGATCTTGGCATTAACCTCAAAGGTATTCCAATTAAGTGTGACAATACAAGTGCCATCTCCATCACTAAGAATCCTGTTCAGCATTCAAGGACCAAACATATTGGTGTAAGGCATCATTTTATTAGAGATCATGTTGAAAAAGGTGATGTGTCCATATCTTTTATTTCTACTGATTATCAATGGGCTGACATTTTTACTAAGCCTTTGGCAGAGGACAGGTTCACCTTCATAAGACGAGAAATTGGGATGCTTAACAAGGATGCACTTTCGTAGGGGGAGCTTTCCCTTTACGAAAGATAAATTCTACTTAGTATCAAGACCCTTGAGAACCATGTCAAGGTGTGTGAACTAAATGGTGGAGTACATATATCGGATCATATATATTTTTGGCTAATATCTTTTTAGATATTTAATAAATTATATTTGTTTTAATCGGATTTCAAAAATTGCCCATTTAGTAATTTCCTTAAACCGTTAAAGATATTTTATTTTTGGAAATAGATTTTTTGGTTATCTTGTCCGATTTTAATGGATATTTGAATTTGAATTTGAATTTGAAAACCCTTCAAATTGGCAATGTAATGATTTCTTTCCTTGGAACCCTAAACCCGTCCCATCACTCCCTCTACTTAAACCCAATACTGTACCCGATTACAACCCACACTCAGACTTTATCCAAACCCTTTCCACTTCTCCATCTTCAACCTCTCAATCGCCTCTCAAGAAACCCTAACCAACTTTCTCCATGGAACCCAAAACCAAGAAAGCTGTCACACCCAAAAGACTTGGCGCCTCCCCCAAGGGACGTCAGGCCACTGCTACCTCTCCCACACCTGAACCCGCTCCTCAAGCTACCGTCCCAACTGTCGTCCAGAGCACCATTGCTGAGAGCTCGGCCATTGTTCCCAAGGGCTCTCAAAAGCGCTCTGCTAAGAAGCCGATCAGTGCTAAACAGAAAGGAAAGAGGAAGATCTTGGCTGAGGAAGTGGACGAGGAAGAGGAGGAAGAAGATCTCGACGCCCTCTTAGAAAGAGATGCTTCCAAGGAAGCCGAGGAGGAGGCCTTAAGGAAGAAAAAGGCCGATGAGGAGGCCGAACTTGCTAAGAAACTGGCCGAGGAAGAAGCTGAGCGGATTCGGAAGGAAGCCGAAGCCGAGGAGGTTCCATCCGAGGAGGAGCCTGAGGAAGAAGAAGAAGAAGAGCAAGAGGGATCTGGAGAGGACGAGGAACCTGAAAGAGATGAAGCAGGGTCCGGTGAGGACTCGGGGTCTGAGGAAGAGGAGGAAGAATCTCCCTCTCCTTCTCCTCCTCCTCCCCCGTCTCCGAAGAAGCGGAAAGCCCCTGTTGCTGTCAAGCCTCCATCCCCCAAGCGTACCAGGAAGGGCACTGTCAAGAGTCTTGTAGCGCCTGTCAAGAGAGCTGCTCCAACAGTTGCACGCAGAAAGAATGCATACCCCCCGGCCTATATCCAGGTAAATCAATCCTTGCCCTCCTCTTGGTTTCAAGATGCTGAGACTGCTGGTAAGTGGGTAGACGAGTTTCGAACTCGTAAGATTAGTTGTTCTGATTTTTTAGATGTTGAGTTCTTTGAAGCTTTGAAGTTACCTTGCATTGAGCTCCTCAAAAAATCCCCAGCCTGGACCCTTCTTAACCTTGAAACTGTTTACTACCCCCAGCTTACTCGACTTTTCTACATTAACCTAAAAGCCAAAAACGACACCGATGGTTGGTCTTTGGAGTCTGTTGTCAAAGGGGTTAGAATCTCTCTCAACTCCAATGATTTTGCAGACTTCCTTGGCCTACCTACCCCAGTTCCACCCGCTGAAATCCACCCCTCAAAAGAAAATTGCATCATTCTAGCCCGAGCCAAATATCTCCTACCCGAAGCATCCAACAGCACCTCAAAGCAACTCACCCACTCATCCCTAACCCTTGAGGCAAAAATAATTTTTAACATCATTGTTCGATGCCTCTTACCCCGTCTTAACTCTGGCTCACTCCTTACCGACAATGCTATGGTCCTGCTTTACCGCATCCTAAATGGCCTTGATCTTGATCTGGCCAACACTATCCTTGGAACCATGGCTCATGCCAGAAAAGCTAGAAAAGGCTCTCCCCTCCCCTTTGCTACCCTTTTGACCCCTATCTTCAAAGCTTCTGGAATTGATGTCAAAAATGAAGAACAGCTGCGTCATACGGGTAAGTTCGACTCTAAAGGCCTTGAAAAGATTGGCATCACTCGGTCTCCCCAAGGGACCTTGAGTCTTGCCACTCCTTCAAAAGCCTTTCCCACTGCTCCAGCTTTCGATGAACGCATGGACAACCTAGAGTTGGGCTTGGAGGAAGTTCGCCTGGATATTAAGGAGCTGCAGAAGGAGATTATGACGGAGATGAGCGGGATTTCAAAGATGCTGGAAGGACTGTGGACGAGGCTCACTGATGATGCTCCGGATGACTAAGTCTAAACCTTAACCCACCCTATCCCACCCCTGAAACTTGTTACTTTGCTGGTTTTTGGAAACGTTTTGAAAACATTTGGTAACTATTTTGGTGACTGTTTTACCTCCGCCCTTTGTTGAAAGACAAAAAGGGGGAGATGATCGTTAGACTTTGAAAACCTCTGCTTAAAGGTCTTGGAAGACCTTGGTTTTTGATTTATGGTTTTCGGTTGGATGGTTTTTGCATGCTTTAAAAATTTGATCCAACATTTGTCTAACCCTTGCAGGTACTTAGTCCGATTTTACTTATGATATATCTGTTTGACTAAGTTGCAGGGATGCACAGGTTTTGTCTTTCATCAAGGGGGAGATTGATAACTCCCTCCCTTGATGGAAAATGGAATAAATATTTCAAGGGCTTTGACAGGATGTTTGTGTCAAAGGCCTTGACGCATTAACAGTTGATGAAATACAAAACCTATATTATTTGTCCGAATATTATTTTATATTATTATATACTTCCGTTATATTATATATATGTGTTGAACTAACCTTTTCAGGAAGTATAGTTGAGATTATCTCTTTCCTTTGGTGCATATGAGGAGATCTTATTCAAAAACGGATCATGGCTTCGAAGTGTCCTTATATAGAAGATTGAAGATCAAGCCTGATTCTAGAGCCGTTGGTGAAGATCCTCAGGCGCCATTCCACTCATATATAAAGGAAAGAAGGAAAAAGACAGATGACACAAGTGCTACACGAGTTTTCAATCTTCAAGCAATTCTGTCTTCCAAAGTGTCTCTCTGCTAAGCGCTCAAGAGTTTGTTGTTTATTTCAAAGCCTTTGAGAGTCACTGTGAGCTTATAGGATATATTCATTTAAAGTGTTACTCGAGAGTTTATAACTCGGGAAGTTGCACTAGGCTATTGATTTGTGAGAGTAAGAGGATTGTACTAGATAGCTGAGAGAGGTGGGGCTCTTCTAGATTGGTCTAGGACTCCAAGGGAACGTGAGTTGACTAGATTGCAATTGTATAGAAGAGAGGCTTCTCGGTGAGCTATTAGGATCCTAAGCTAAGCGAATCAATAAAGCCTTTGAATCCAAGGGTTGTGGAAGAACCCTAGGCGGGGACGTAGGCCAAGTTGTGCTGAACCTCGTAAACATTTACTCATGTTCTTTACTTATTTGCTTTACCTTATTTCCCCACTTGGTTCGAATTGTTTAACTTTGTGATTCAGGTTTATCTCAAAGGTTTTGGTACAAGCTCCAAAAGTCTTGAGACTTTCTGCGAAAAACGGGCATACTCTATTCAACCCCCCTTCTAGAGTATTTCTTACTACATTGTTTTTACATTATCGAACCTTCATAGTGCTTCTTCTTCTTGGGGTCCTTCAAATGGTTTTTCAAAGATAGATTGCAAAGGTGGAATCGAGATCAGGGAAGGACATACCTGGGTTTCTGTAATGTGGTCGACGTCGACTATGGGGTAGTCGACATCGATTGGCGTTGTTGCTCTCATGTACTGTGGGAGTACCCATTGTTCGTTCCAATCTTCTTCTTCCTCATCACTTTCCATAGTTTCAATTTCCTCATAAGAAGGAGACTCTAATCCTTTAGAACGATAGGAAGCCTCAAGTCTTCGGACTAAGTCCTCCAGCCGGGATATTTCCCTTAATCGTGCCTCCTCCACTGCGATCCTATTTCTCCGTCTCAAATCTTTAAACCATTCTTCCCATGCAGGATTCCCTTCGACAAAGTCTTCCATCTTTGTACCTAAGCTTTGAAATCAAGAACACAAATCAGTGGCAAAAGCTTGGCACCCAGTTGGTACCGGTGAGGTAGGTGGTGATAGGGTATGTGATAGGGTAAGAAAAAGGGATGGGCTTTTCTGAACTTTAAACACAATTAAACTAGGCGCGATTGATATCTCCCCGGCAACGGCGCCAATTTGATAAGAGGGTTTCTCGACCAAATAAATTTTTAGTCAAGACCCCGCTATAGGATAGTGGAGTCAGGTTCGTCCTCAGGAGAGAAGTCAGCGGTTCTAGTTTTAGTGTGTTTTGGGGTTCAGGGATAGCAGGAAAAGGTGATGAGGGTGGCTGTCGACAAAGAATAGAGGGGTCGATGTCGAGGGATGGAGAGAGAATGGTGGTTTGATATCGAGTAGAATATGTGTCGAATAAAAATAATAAAATAAAACAAATAAAGATGCAAACTTCCAAGGTTAGGGATTACCACAACAATAAACATATGTGCAGATCATAAATCATATAAAGATGCATGCTTTATATCAAATAACTTTCGTTATTAGCGAATAGGAATATAGAGGCTTTCGCATAAACCCTAAGTGTTACTACCCTTTTCTTAATTAGGATCAACCAACTTTCGCAAGCAAAGCCTAATTACTATCCAAATTCATAATTAATTCTCTTTCGCTTCATAATTGTAAATAAGGAATTGTCCTCGACTGTCGCAAATGATTAAGCACATAGGTAGATGATGATAAAGACATATAAATTCATGGATTTATAAATCAAACACACATATCTATGTTGGGATCACCCCAGCCCTAGAAGAAGGAAATTAGAAACAAACCATAATAAAAGAAATTAACTTTAACATAAAATAAACTAAAACTTACAAAACCTTCCAAACGTTCCTCCTTTCTCTCCTCTCTCGCCTCCTCTCTCGCCTTCTCTCTCTCCTCCTCCTCTCCTTGTGCCCTAAGACGACTTGACTTGAATTAAATGAAAATCAGCCCCCTAGGGCTTTATTTATAGGCTTCATTCCAAGCTAATCTAGGAAAGAAACTCTATCTATATCTATATCTATCTATCTACTTACTTAAAGATAAATAAATGGAATAAATAAAGGAAATAAATCTAATAATTAAATAAGGAAAATATCTAATGTGGATAAATCTTCCTTGAACTTGATAGCTCTTGATAGATGTGGATAGAATTTGGTCTCGAAAATATCACCATCGGCTTCGGGATAGAAACTTAACAAGAATCCCGGATATCTCGGAATCCGCCACTAAGACGTCCTCGATATCGAGTAGGAGTCCTCGATATCGACTAGCATTTTCTTCATCTTGTTCTCAGCAACTCCATGTCGACCAACAGAACACATGTCGACTTGGATTGTCCTCGATATCGAGTAAAGTTACTCGATATCGACTAAATTCTGCTCGGCTCCCCAGTGCTCAGCTTCGTCGATCTCGGTTCTGGACATGGAAATCGACCAAGTGTTTTCTCGATATCGACTAATTCTTGTCGATATCGACTAACCTGCTCCAGCTCCCAGCTTCTCTTGTCGATTTCTGGCCCCTTTACTCGATATCGAGTTATTTTACTCGATATCGACTAAGTCTCTCAGCTTTCTACTCTGTTCTTGAAACGCACTTTTCCGAGTCCTCGTTCGTCGGATTGACGCATATGACCATGCGTTGGAAAGCTCTTTCCGAGGGCTACAACTCTTATGAAGACATCAAAGCTTGATTCAGAACGAAGAATGGTGAAAAATGGTCTTTTCTCCAGCTGCACCATTCTTAGCTTTTCCATGACTTTCCTTTAAGCTCCAAAATGCGTCCGATTTCTGCGAAATATAACAAAAAATTGTGTAGACCTCCATAATTGGAAAATAAGCATAAACTTGATGGACGGTTTTTAGTCGCCTAAACCGTATCAAAATATATTCGAACCTACCTAACTAATGTAGCGTGATAAGTACGAGTCGATCCCACATAGAATCAAGTTATTTCTAAATTAAGTTTAATTACCAATTAGTATCAAACGGGGGGTTTTTGGGTGGTGAAAATAAGAAATAAACTAAAATAAACTATAAACAAATTAATAGAGATAGTGATTAATAAAATAGTTTCACCTACAATTATCCACTTTAGTTGGTTGAATTGATATTGTAACTTCTTCTCGTCCTTTTAGGTTTCCTATGAATGTCCTTGTCCCGACCTAATATAGTTACTAGTCCAACCAGTCCTAGAAACCTTTATCAATCGAACAGTCCCTAAAGAAGGATTTAACCCAATTGATAGCTTTAAGTTCAGAGATTAACCAAGGTATTTGCAGTCCCTAAAGAGGGATTTAACAACACATCCAACTTCCTACTCGTTCAATTAGTTCAACCAGCCCTAAAGGAACAAGTTTGCCACTTAGGTTAAGGTTCGCAACCAGGAATCTACAAAACCCTAGCAATTGAATTGATTCTAACTAGTTGCGCCGACTAGATAGAATAAAACAATAGACAATCAAACACAAAGAAGTCGAAACATTCAAATATAGGAATTAAGGAACAAGAATTAGAAACTCACAATCAATCCAAATAAAGCTTCAAATCGTAGACAAAACGGGAGAGTTTAGGTCTCCATAAAAGTAAAACAAAAGACAATTAGAGTTTAGGGTACCAAAGTCAATCGGCCGTCACACGTATGTTCACATTCGGCCTCCCTTGTTCCGTATGAATGATGAATGTATATATACTGAAAACTACTTAATCAAACTAAGTAATCTATCCTAATATAAATATAATATAAATATATCTTTTTATATCTAACTAATCTACTTTCTAACCAAATAAAGGCAAATAACTAAAACTTCTAAAAGTAATACTAGGAAGAACTAGAATAGCATTGCACCGGCAGCACTTCACGTTCGGCAACACTTCATCCGGTTTCTTTCCGCCTTGCAATCATCAGCCAATTCATCACGAGTAACTCGGCCCATCTTATTTATAATTTATAAAATAATCCCAACCTCCGATTCATACGATCAAGCCCTTAAATACCTGAAATATATAGAAATACTAGTGTAGACTCCGAAAATCAAATAATAACAAATAATCTATAAAACATCTAAAAATGCTCTAAACTAATATGCAATTCTATACTAAAAACATGACTAAAATATACTCTATCAAACTACCCCATGCTTAGACTTTTGCTTTTCCTCAAGCAATGAAAAACAAATATAGAATTAATTATCCCACAAATAAGATCTTCATGCTATAATTTAGAAAAGCAATAGGAGCCATGAATAAGAGAACAAATATCCTAGCAAGTATATTAGCGATCCAATAGTAAAGGCAATTTTAATCCAACCTCATCGGGATAATGTGTTTCACTCAAGCTCTCATGTGTTTAGGCTTTAAAGTTTAACTCTCAACTCAATCCAAAATGCTCTGTACACCGTGAAAGTCATCACTTGCAAACAACATCATGAAGACTTTTATAGGGTTGTAATGGGGTTTTGGTAGGAACATAAGACATGAGAAATATTTAGGCTTGTGGTGCTAAAAATCCGGGAAAAATGAACAACAACCAACCAAAACAACACCAAAACTTCCATACTTCGCAAACCATTCCAATAACATAAACTCCAATACACATCAATAAGCACTATTCGATTTCAATAGTCATACAACTCATGCATTTTTTCTATTTGGATGACTTCTTTTCTTCTCTTTTATGCTTACTTTTGCCCCTAGGTGAATTTTATCCTCCCTAGGTCCAAGCTTACTAGACTTTTACTCCTAAGTGAATTTTATCCTCCTTAGACCCCTAGTAACAAGTCATCTCTATTATGCAAGAAGGTTACCTTATTTTGGCTATGCCTCTCGCAATATACAATCATACATACATCAACTCCACTCAAAGGAACTCCAACATATAGATTTTTCACCAATTCTCCTCCTAATTCCCGAATAGGGTCAGGCTAATCATTGGCTATGATATATTTTTGTGGAGCTATCAAAAAGAATAGGCTTTAAGGCTCAAATGGGCTTCAAGTAAAGGATAATGCAAAGGGTTGATAAGGTATAATATGGCTAAAGAAAACATGCCTCAATCATTTGAAATTCACAAGCAACAAACATGTGCAATACGGTCATGAAAAAAAACATATGAAGAGTATAATCACACTGTAAAAGCAAAAGGGAAATAATTATGAATAGTCCCTATAAGACCAAAATCTCACAATGGTTATATTTTTTTTAGATTTCAATTAAACCTCAACTATGAACCATACTTGCTCAATTATATTCTCAAATCATGCTCCAAAAAAAATCATTTTCAAGCAATTTAATCAAATCATGGGATTTATGTAATTAAGATCATAAAATTGAATTAGAGGACAACCTAAACCAAGATGGGTACCTTTAATAACACCTAAATGCAATAAAATGCATAACAAAAATTGAAAAAACAAAAAACAGAAAACTAACATATATATAAAGACGGAGCTACATTTCAATTCCCCACCCCATGCTTAATATCTTACTTTGTCCTCAAAGTAAATAAAAAGAAAGATTATGAGGTAGAGGAAACTCACCAAACAAATCAGGCATTCAAAGACAAGCTCGTAGCTCAAAAAGAGGTAGTGGTGTAGCCTCTGAACATCCCATAAAATTCAGCAACTTCTCATAGTTATAGGACTTGTCAAACACCACAAACACCAACAAAAACAAGCATAAAACTTGCATAGCAATCAGTTAAGTAACAAAGGAATATCAAAAGCATGAAAATTTGCAAGATAGGTGACTATTCCTAAGTACTAACACCCTTAAAACATGAGTAAAGAGTAGAAATTACAGTCCTGGGTGCGCAGCAGAAATTTCAGCAGCTCTTGGATGCAATTGGCACTTGTGACCCGCCTCAGAATTGGATAAATACAGGCCTATTCTCTTTGCAATTGGTCCTGGCCAAAACTAAAAGCAAAGAAAACACACAAGACAAAGCAGTCCAACTTTCTAAGGATAATAATATAATCCAAGTACAAAGAACAACACCAACATCTACACAACTAAAATCAGCCCTATAGATCATGCTCATCCATATTTTGCAAGTAAAATCATCAAAAATTGATGGACATAGGGTGCATGAAACACACGAGAATTAGAGGCATGGGCACACTAGAATTCACATAATCTGCTCAAATCACCATTAGAAACTTTAACCACCACTACAGGATATCTTAGATCAAAATTTTGAAATAGCACAATTCAATCAATGCTTTATCATGGGAAGTTCAAATCAAACAAACACCAAATAGATAGCCAACAACATTACTTATGCAAGAAAAACAATCAGCATCACTATCTGTGCAAAGTCAATTAAGTGCTAACTTGAAACAGTACCCTCCCAATCAAAAATCTCCAACAACAAACATTATCAATCATTCATCCCAGACTAAACCACTCACAAATTCAGCATTATTAGACTTCCAGTTCAACACTGCAGATCGACACAGAGACGGAGTAACCTGTGCTTACCCGATTGAAATCGAAGCCGATGTCTCCTGGTGGTCCGGCGGTGGTACTTAGAGAGGGAGTATGGTGGAGAGAGGTGAACAGCAAGGAGAGGAGGGCACCGGTGGGACTGGGGGCGGCTGGAGGTAGATGCAAGTCGGCCGGATACAAAGGCGGCGCCTTGATGATTAATGCCGGCGAGAGGAATGTTTGGTGTGGAGAGACGGTCGGCGCGAGAAAGCAGACGGAGGGGGGAGGTGCTGCCATCGGTGGTGAAATCTGGCGATCCGGAGAGGGGTGTGCTCTGCCATCTGTGGTGGAAGTCCGGCGATTAGGAGGAAAGGTGGTGGCGGAAGTCCGGCGCAAAGGAGATCGATGGGGCAATGCTGGCAGGGGCGAGAAATTCCAGCGCTTCTGGGAAATCTCCGGTGGTCAGGTGGCGAGGGTGCCGGCGGGGAAGGTCTGGGGGAGGGTGCGGTAGTGTAGCGGTCATAGGCGGCTTGCAGGCGGGGAAGGTGGGCGATGCCGCGATGGAGATGGACTGACGGGTGCGAGAAGGAGAGAGAGGGTTCTTTTTTTTTTTTTTTTATTTTCTTGTTTTTTTTTAACGAAAATAAAAAATACTGTATAAAAACTAATCCTAACTAAAAAGAAAAAAAAAACGAAAAAAATAAAAATAAAAAATACCTTCAGCTTAGTACGAGTATTAAAGATAAAAAGTACTTAAATTAATCTACCGAGGACTAACGCTAAAAAGAAAAAAAAAATCTAAAACTAAACTAATTTATCAAATCTAAAATCACTCACCTTCGTTTAATGTCCTTTGTTTGACATTCTGATCCACCTCTAAGATCAACTCAGACATCGTTAATGCCCTCAGCAACTTGTCAAATTCCTGAGCACATAGTCCACACAAGTATATATAATATATCGATAAATTGACACTAAATAATATTGCAGACAAGAACCGTTTCATCTTATCGAACAAACAAGCATGACTCTCTGTAGAGGGTATGTAATACCACCAATTCAGTTTCATTGATGACTTCTCAAAATATGTGTTCCTCTTTTGCCTTCTCTTAGCTCTTCGTCCGTTTGCACCCTTGTCAAATTCAAACAATAGAATCACCTTTGTGAAATTTTCCTCATCTTTCTCATCTATCCAATCTCCTAAGATCTCCTCGCCACAAGAGATGATAGTGCAGTCGTCACTGACAACCACCTCAGTCTTCATAGGACAAATCTCAAAACAAATTGGAATTGTAATTTGGTGAGCCATTTGGATCCGCCTTATCTCATTATTGAAATCAGTTTCGATCATTATAAGCTGGGACTCCATTGCAGCAAAGTGCTCTTCCATACGGGGCAACATGGACGATTCTTGTGATGTTTGCGGAGCCAGACATGGAAGCTCTAGTTGTCTCATTTGGAGCTCTAATTGTGCAATATCATGTATGATATCCATCTCACGAGAAAGTTGAGTTTTGCACAAATGATGTACTTCCTTAACCTTTTCGATCGGAACCCTAAACACCGGACAATCTTTAAATATATGATTAGAAACTCCACAAAAATCACAATATAAACCACGAGTCATCTTTAGAGGCACACACCAAGACACACGAACACAAACAGTTAGTAGCACGGATGTTATGAACCGTAAGATAGGCTCACAACAAAATTAGTTATATACAATAATCGGCAAACACACATAACAAAGAAATAAACTTTGATTCCCCGGCAACGGCGCCAATTTGATGGACGGTTTTTAGTCGCCTAAACCGTATCAAAATATATTCGAACCTACCTAACTAATGTAGCGTGATAAGTACGAGTCGATCCCACAGAGAATCAAGTTATTTCTAAGTTAAGTTTAATTACCAATTAGTATCAAACGGGGGGTTTTTGGGTGGTGAAAATAAGAAATAAACTAAAATAAACTATAAACAAATTAATAGAGATAGCGATTAATAAAATAGTTTCACCTACAATTATCCACTTTAGTTGGTTGAATTGATATTGTAACTTCTTCTCGTCCTTTTAGGTTTCCTATGAATGTCCTTGTCCCGACCTAATATAGTTACCAGTCCAACCAGTCATAGAAACCCTTATCAATCGAACAGTCCCTAAAGAAGGATTTAATCCAATTGATATCTTTAAGTTCAGAGATTAACCAAGGTATTTGCAGTCCCTAAAGAGGGATTTAACAACACATCCAACTTCCTACTCGTTCAATTAGTTCAACCAGCCCTAAAGGAACAAGTTTGCCACTTAGGTTAAGGTTCACAACCAGGAATCTACAAAACCCTAGCAATTGAATTGATTCTAACTAGTTGCGCCGACTAGATAGAATAAAACAATAGACAATCAAACACAAAGAAGTCGAAACATTCAAATATAGGAATTAAGGAACAAGAATTAGAAACTCACAATCAATCCAAATAAAGCTTCAAATCGTAGACAAAACGGGAGAGTTTAGGTCTCCATAAAAGTAAAACAAAAGACAATTAGAGTTTAGGGTACCAAAGTCAATCGGCCGTCACACGTATGTTCACATTCGGCCTCCCTTGTTCCGTATGAATGATGAATGTATATATACTGAAAACTACTTAATCAAACTAAGTAATCTATCCTAATATAAATATAATATAAATATATCTTTTTATATCTAACTAATCTACTTTCTAACCAAATAAAGGCAAATAACTAAAACTTCTAAAAGTAATACTAGGAAGAACTAGAATAGCATTGCACCGGCAGCACTTCACGTTCGGCAACACTTCATCCGGTTTCTTTCCGCCTTGCAATCATCAGCCAATTCATCACGAGTAACTCGGCCCATCTTATTTATAATTTATAAAATAATCCCAACCTCCGATTCATACGATCAAGCCCTTAAATACCTGAAATATATAGAAATACTAGTGTAGACTCCGAAAATCAAATAATAACAAATAATCTATAAAACATCTAAAAATGCTCTAAACTAATATGCAATTCTATACTAAAAACATGACTAAAATATACTCTATCAAACTACCCCATGCTTAGACTTTTGCTTGTCCTCAAGCAATGAAAAACAAATATAGAATTAATTATCCCACAAATAAGATCTTCATGCTATAATTTAGAAAAGCAATAGGAGCCATGAATAAGAGAACAAATATCCTAGCAAGTATATTAGCGATCCAATAGTAAAGGCAATTTTAATCCAACCTCATCGGGATAATGTGTTTCACTCAAGCTCTCATGTGTTTAGGCTTTAAAGTTTAACTCTCAACTCAATCCAAAATGCTCTGTACACCGTGAAAGTCATCACTTGCAAACAACATCATGAAGACTTTTATAGGGTTGTAATGGGGTTTTGGTAGGAACATAAGACATGAGAAATATTTAGGCTTGTGGTGCTAAAAATCCGGGAAAAATGAACAACAACCAACCAAAACAACACCAAAACTTCCATACTTCGCAAACCATTCCAATAACATAAACTCCAATACACATCAATAAGCACTATTCGATTTCAATAGTCATACAACTCATGCATTTTTTCTATTTGGATGACTTCTTTTCTTCTCTTTTATGCTTACTTTTGCCCCTAGGTGAATTTTATCCTCCCTAGGTCCAAGCTTACTAGACTTTTACTCCTAAGTGAATTTTATCCTCCTTAGACCCCTAGTAACAAGTCATCTCTATTATGCAAGAAGGTTACCTTATTTTGGCTATGCCTCTCGCAATATACAATCATACATACATCAACTCCACTCAAAGGAACTCCAACATATAGATTTTTCACCAATTCTCCTCCTAATTCCCGAATAGGGTCAGGCTAATCATTGGCTATGATATATTTTTGTGGAGCTATCAAAAAGAATAGGCTTTAAGGCTCAAATGGGCTTCAAGTAAAGGATAATGCAAAGGGTTGATAAGGTATAATATGGCTAAAGAAAACATGCCTCAATCATTTGAAATTCACAAGCAACAAACATGTGCAATACGGTCATGAAAAAAAACATATGAAGAGTATAATCACACTGTAAAAGCAAAAGGGAAATAATTATGAATAGTCCCTATAAGACCAAAATCTCACAATGGTTATATTTTTTTTAGATTTCAATTAAACCTCAACTATGAACCATACTTGCTCAATTATATTCTCAAATCATGCTCCAAAAAAAATCATTTTCAAGCAATTTAATCAAATCATGGGATTTATGTAATTAAGATCATAAAATTGAATTAGAGGACAACCTAAACCAAGATGGGTACCTTTAATAACACCTAAATGCAATAAAATGCATAACAAAAATTGAAAAAACAAAAAACAGAAAACTAACATATATATAAAGACGGAGCTACATTTCAATTCCCCACCCCATGCTTAATATCTTACTTTGTCCTCAAAGTAAATAAAAAGAAAGATTATGAGGTAGAGGAAACTCACCAAACAAATCAGGCATTCAAAGACAAGCTCGTAGCTCAAAAAGAGGTAGTGGTGTAGCCTCTGAACATCCCATAAAATTCAGCAACTTCTCATAGTTATAGGACTTGTCAAACACCACAAACACCAACAAAAACAAGCATAAAACTTGCATAGCAATCAGTTAAGTAACAAAGGAATATCAAAAGCATGAAAATTTGCAAGATAGGTGACTATTCCTAAGTACTAACACCCTTAAAACATGAGTAAAGAGTAGAAATTACAGTCCTGGGTGCGCAGCAGAAATTTCAGCAGCTCTTGGATGCAATTGGCACTTGTGACCCGCCTCAGAATTGGATAAATACAGGCCTATTCTCTTTGCAATTGGTCCTGGCCAAAACTAAAAGCAAAGAAAACACACAAGACAAAGCAGTCCAACTTTCTAAGGATAATAATATAATCCAAGTACAAAGAACAACACCAACATCTACACAACTAAAATCAGCCCTATAGATCATGCTCATCCATATTTTGCAAGTAAAATCATCAAAAATTGATGGACATAGGGTGCATGAAACACACGAGAATTAGAGGCATGGGCACACTAGAATTCACATAATCTGCTCAAATCACCATTAGAAACTTTAACCACCACTACAGGATATCTTAGATCAAAATTTTGAAATAGCACAATTCAATCAATGCTTTATCATGGGAAGTTCAAATCAAACAAACACCAAATAGATAGCCAACAACATTACTTATGCAAGAAAAACAATCAGCATCACTATCTGTGCAAAGTCAATTAAGTGCTAACTTGAAACAGTACCCTCCCAATCAAAAATCTCCAACAACAAACATTATCAATCATTCATCCCAGACTAAACCACTCACAAATTCAGCATTATTAGACTTCCAGTTCAACACTGCAGATCGACACAGAGACGGAGTAACCTGTGCTTACCCGATTGAAATCGAAGCCGATGTCTCCTGGTGGTCCGGCGGTGGTACTTAGAGAGGGAGTATGGTGGAGAGAGGTGAACAGCAAGGAGAGGAGGGCACCGGTGGGACTGGGGGCGGCTGGAGGTAGATGCAAGTCGGCCGGATACAAAGGCGGCGCCTTGATGATTAATGCCGGCGAGAGGAATGTTTGGTGTGGAGAGACGGTCGGCGCGAGAAAGCAGACGGAGGGGGGAGGTGCTGCCATCGGTGGTGAAATCTGGCGATCCGGAGAGGGGTGTGCTCTGCCATCTGTGGTGGAAGTCCGGCGATTAGGAGGAAAGGTGGTGGCGGAAGTCCGGCGCAAAGGAGATCGATGGGGCAATGCTGGCAGGGGCGAGAAATTCCAGCGCTTCTGGGAAATCTCCGGTGGTCAGGTGGCGAGGGTGCCGGCGGGGAAGGTCTGGGGGAGGGTGCGGTAGTGTAGCGGTCATAGGCGGCTTGCAGGCGGGGAAGGTGGGCGATGCCGCGATGGAGATGGACTGACGGGTGCGAGAAGGAGAGAGAGGGTTCTTTTTTTTTTTTTTTTATTTTCTTGTTTTTTTTTAACGAAAATAAAAAATACTGTATAAAAACTAATCCTAACTAAAAAGAAAAAAAAAACGAAAAAAATAAAAATAAAAAATACCTTCAGCTTAGTACGAGTATTAAAGATAAAAAGTACTTAAATTAATCTACCGAGGACTAACGCTAAAAAGAAAAAAAAAATCTAAAACTAAACTAATTTATCAAATCTAAAATCACTCACCTTCGTTTAATGTCCTTTGTTTGACATTCTGATCCACCTCTAAGATCAACTCAGACATCGTTAATGCCCTCAGCAACTTGTCAAATTCCTGAGCACATAGTCCACACAAGTATATATAATATATCGATAAATTGACACTAAATAATATTGCAGACAAGAACCGTTTCATCTTATCGAACAAACAAGCATGACTCTCTGTAGAGGGTATGTAATACCACCAATTCAGTTTCATTGATGACTTCTCAAAATATGTGTTCCTCTTTTGCCTTCTCTTAGCTCTTCGTCCGTTTGCACCCTTGTCAAATTCAAACAATAGAATCACCTTTGTGAAATTTTCCTCATCTTTCTCATCTATCCAATCTCCTAAGATCTCCTCGCCACAAGAGATGATAGTGCAGTCGTCACTGACAACCACCTCAGTCTTCATAGGACAAATCTCAAAACAAATTGGAATTGTAATTTGGTGAGCCATTTGGATCCGCCTTATCTCATTATTGAAATCAGTTTCGATCATTATAAGCTGGGACTCCATTGCAGCAAAGTGCTCTTCCATACGGGGCAACATGGACGATTCTTGTGATGTTTGCGGAGCCAGACATGGAAGCTCTAGTTGTCTCATTTGGAGCTCTAATTGTGCAATATCATGTATGATATCCATCTCACGAGAAAGTTGAGTTTTGCACAAATGATGTACTTCCTTAACCTTTTCGATCGGAACCCTAAACACCGGACAATCTTTAAATATATGATTAGAAACTCCACAAAAATCACAATATAAACCACGAGTCATCTTTAGAGGCACACACCAAGACACACGAACACAAACAGTTAGTAGCACGGATGTTATGAACCGTAAGATAGGCTCACAACAAAATTAGTTATATACAATAATCGGCAAACACACATAACAAAGAAATAAACTTTGATTCCCCGGCAACGGCGCCAATTTGATGGACGGTTTTTAGTCGCCTAAACCGTATCAAAATATATTCGAACCTACCTAACTAATGTAGCGTGATAAGTACGAGTCGATCCCACAGAGAATCAAGTTATTTCTAAGTTAAGTTTAATTACCAATTAGTATCAAACGGGGGGTTTTTGGGTGGTGAAAATAAGAAATAAACTAAAATAAACTATAAACAAATTAATAGAGATAGCGATTAATAAAATAGTTTCACCTACAATTATCCACTTTAGTTGGTTGAATTGATATTGTAACTTCTTCTCGTCCTTTTAGGTTTCCTATGAATGTCCTTGTCCCGACCTAATATAGTTACCAGTCCAACCAGTCATAGAAACCCTTATCAATCGAACAGTCCCTAAAGAAGGATTTAATCCAATTGATATCTTTAAGTTCAGAGATTAACCAAGGTATTTGCAGTCCCTAAAGAGGGATTTAACAACACATCCAACTTCCTACTCGTTCAATTAGTTCAACCAGCCCTAAAGGAACAAGTTTGCCACTTAGGTTAAGGTTCACAACCAGGAATCTACAAAACCCTAGCAATTGAATTGATTCTAACTAGTTGCGCCGACTAGATAGAATAAAACAATAGACAATCAAACACAAAGAAGTCGAAACATTCAAATATAGGAATTAAGGAACAAGAATTAGAAACTCACAATCAATCCAAATAAAGCTTCAAATCGTAGACAAAACGGGAGAGTTTAGGTCTCCATAAAAGTAAAACAAAAGACAATTAGAGTTTAGGGTACCAAAGTCAATCGGCCGTCACACGTATGTTCACATTCGGCCTCCCTTGTTCCGTATGAATGATGAATGTATATATACTGAAAACTACTTAATCAAACTAAGTAATCTATCCTAATATAAATATAATATAAATATATCTTTTTATATCTAACTAATCTACTTTCTAACCAAATAAAGGCAAATAACTAAAACTTCTAAAAGTAATACTAGGAAGAACTAGAATAGCATTGCACCGGCAGCACTTCACGTTCGGCAACACTTCATCCGGTTTCTTTCCGCCTTGCAATCATCAGCCAATTCATCACGAGTAACTCGACCCATCTTATTTATAATTTTTAAAATAATCCCAACCTCCGATTCATACGATCCAACCCTTAAATACCTGAAATATATAGAAATACTAATGTAGACTCCGAAAATCAAATAATAATAAATAATCTATAAAACATCTAAAAATGCTCTAAACTAATATGCAATTCTATACTGAAAACATGACTAAAATATACTCTATCAAAACTATACAAATTATGTATTATTCTAACCCCAAATGTATGAAATGTATGCAGAAATCGATATAAAAGTAACTATAAAACATGGCAAATTAGGCTCACAACAGGTCATTGGTGCTCAATCCGCACTTGTTGACAGACCTGACATCTCGCTACAAATCCTGCAATGTCGGCCTTCATCCTACACCACCAAAAGGTCCTCCTCAGGTCCTGATACATCTTATTCGATCCCGGGTGGAGCGAATAAGGAGTAGAATGCGCCTCTCGCATAATCCTCTGCCTCAAATTGTGCACCTCCGGCACTGCAACTCGACCATGTAGCGTCGACATCCCATCCTCTCTGATAGAAAATGCTCTACAGTGACCCTGGGTCATACGCTGTCGAATGTCTGCTATTCGTGGACACTCTGCCTGGGCTAGGCGAATCTCATCCATCAACTCAGATTGTATCTCGAGGAAACTCAGTTGACCACTCTTTCTCCGTGACCAGACCTTGATGCCGCAACTCATCAGATCTCTCTGCAACTCTGGCTGGGCTGTCAACCTCGATAAGGTAACCTCTAGACGAGTCTTCCTACTCAGCGCATCGGCTACTACATTGGCCTTCCTGGGATGATAAACGATGTCGAGGTCGAAGTTCTTGATCAACTCGAGCCACATCCTCTGACGCATATTCAGCTTCTTCTGCGTGAAAATGTACTTCAGATTTTTGTGATCGGTCATGATCCTCACTGACGTGCCATACAGATAGTGCCTCCAGATCTTGAGCGCATGTACCACTGCGGCTAGCTCAAGATCGTGCGTGGGGTATGACTCATCCCTTGGCTTCAGCTGGCATGAAGCGTAAGCGATGACCCGATCCCTCTGCTGTAGCACATAATCTAAACCTGAACTCGAAGCATCCGTGTAGGCCATGAAGTCCTCCGTCCCCTCTAGTAGTGCTAACACTGCCACGGATGTCAACTTCTTCTTCATCAGATCAAAACTAGCCTAGCACGCCGGACTCCACTCGAAGGGTACTCCCTTCTTCGTCAGCTGTGTCATCGGCATAGCTATGCTGGAGAAGCCCTCGATGAACCGTCGGTAATAGCTAGCCAAACCTAGAAAAGACCTGATGTCTCTGACGTTCTTGGGGACCTCTCAAGCAACGATAGCATCAACCTTCGATGCACCTACTGATATCCCTGCTGCAGATATAACATGACGAAGAAACATCACCTCGGAGAGCCATAACTCACACTTGCTAAACTTCCCAAACAGTTTAAGCTTCTGCAGAATCCTAAGGTGCTCAGCATGCTCCTCGAGTAGATCAGGATGTCGTCGATAAACACCACCACGAATCTGTCTATAAAATCAATGAACACCCTGTTCATTAACTCCATGAAGGCGGCTGGCGCGTTGGTTAGCCCGAACGGCATAACCACAAACTCGTAGTGTCCGTATCTGGTCCTAAAGGCTGTCTTCGGGATGTCCTCTGCCTTCACTCTCAGCTGATGAGAACCTGAATGCAAATCTATCTTCGAGAAGGGGACATCTCCCTGTAGCTGAACCATCAAGTCGTCTATTCTCGGCAACGGGTAACGGTTCTTCACCGTATCCCGGTTCAGCTCTTTGTAATCTACGCATAGCCTCAACGACCCATCCTTCTTCTTCACGAATAACACTGGTGCTCCCCATGGCGAAGCACTCAGTCTGATGTAGCCCTTCCCGGCTAGCTCCTCCAACTGTGCCTTCAGCTCGGCCATCTCTGTCGGCGCCATCCTGTACGGGACCCTCGAAATCGGCCTGGTGCCCGACTCCATATGTAAAGCGAAATTAACATCTCGCTGTGGCGGAAGTCCTGGTAGCTCGTCTGGGAAAACGTCAGCAAACTCACTAACAACGGGGACATCTGTTAGGCTGGGTTGCTCACAATCCACCTCTAAAGCGTAACATCAGTATCTCGTGCATCCCTGGTCTAGAAGTCTCGACGCTCGAACAGCGCTAATCTAGGCTTCGTTCCGTTTGGGGTCGTTACCCCACACCTCGTGCTCAGTCCCATACTCCACGAGGATGGAAACTGTACGGGTCCTCAGGTTGAGGATCGCCCCGTAGAAGTTCATAAAATCCATCCCTAGGATCATCTCGTCTGTCCGCAGTGGCATGACTATCAAGTCAGTGGGCCACTCTCGCTCTCCTATCCAAATGGGGCATCATAGGATCTCAACGCCCCGTCCTAACCCTAGCCTCATCCGCCATACGCACTACTAACGCGGGACATATCGAACATACAAGTTTAAATCTAGCTACGCATGAATCTGCTATAAAGCAGTGGGTTGCCCCGGTATCGAACAGAATGCGAAGAGTAGAGCCACAGAACGATATTGTACCTATGGAAGTCGGAGCTGTCGAATCGCCATTCTGCATCGGGAATGCGTGGGGCGGCGGGGTTGTTAAGAAATCAGTGTCTACAGCTATTGCTGCCAGCTGTGTAGAACCTCTGCCCTGGCCTGGTCCTGCCGACCCTGCAGAGGACTGTGCTTGCTGATGCTGGTAAGATCCTCGGTCGCCTCGACCTCCTCCTCTACCTCTACCTCGGCCTCCACCTCGGCCTCGTCCTCCTCTAAAGCTGCTGTCATAGCGGAGGATCATCTCTAGGAATCTGTCATATGTCATTCCCTTCATGCTGGTAGAGATCAAAAGAACATCTGGCGGAAGCCTCATAGAAAGCATGCGGATGCGCATCTCGTCGGTCTTACAGACCCCTCCACAATAAACGAGCTTCTTCTTGAACTGGCAGACGATCTCGGAGATAGATAGTCGTGGGTCGTAGCGGGTGCTGAAGAACGCAACCTCTGGTGCTGCCTGTGTCCCAGATGGACAATACTCTTTCAAAATCAACTTCCTAAACTCCTCGTAGGTCCATGCAGTACGATCATAACGGTAGACAAGCCATCTGTCAAAAGCATCTCCTCGAAGCTGCCCAGCCGCAAGCCTCTGTCTCTCCGAATCGGGTACTCCAATGAAGCTAAAAACTCCCTCGAGTCCTCTGAAGAACTGCTCGATATCCTCTCCGGGTCCGGCCTGGAAGATATGCGGGCTACTATGTGATAATCTCTTCACCCAGTCGGTGACGCCAGCTGATCTCTCTCGCTCTAGCAACGCGAGTAATGCCCTCTCTATCGCTGATCCCTACTGCTGCCTATCAGCCGATCCATGCTGTCCGGGGATCTCGACCTCAGCGTCGGTCTCAGTCCCAGTCTTTGTCTCGGGAATGCGGCCACGACCTCGGCCACATGGTCTCCCGCGTCCACTACTAATCTCGGTGTCGACCATGATGACAACTGGACATTTAAGTGTACTCAATATACACCTCAATAAAACGTCTTTTTCAAGGAAGATGGCCCTCAGTCACATTCATTTCACATAATTACATCCCTTCAAGGGGATGGCCCACATGCACAGTTTTATATCACACGGAAGCTAACTAGATAACTATCCTTCGAGGGATAGCTTGGCGATCCCGCCTCTAAATCCTATCCTACTCCAACCACCATGGTTGCTCCCTTGGAGTCTTCTTCGACCAGTTGTAAGGAAAAACTAGTATTTTGCCTACCAGAATCCCGTTCTACATCTCTATAAGATGTCTATCGCCTTTATACTACCCATCGATCCTATCTCTCATCTAGAAGGATCCTAGTTCATTTTCATTTCCAAAGGGTTTTCAACTTTGCCCTTTAAAACCTTTTAAAATCCTTTAAAACCTTTTAAAATCCTTTAAAACCTTTTAAAATCCTTTAAAACTTCCAAAACGGTGGGCGGGTTTTGAAATTTTTTTATAACTCGTGCGTACTCAGGTCGAGCAACCTCAGGCTCTGATACCAACTTTGTAACGACCCAAAAGTATGGATATGAGAATATGCCTCCATAAATCCACTTAGAGGATTTATAAGGTTCGGATGATCCGGTTATTCGGGGAACGTTATAGAAGAGTTTTGAATTCTTCCGTGAGCTTTAGATCTTACGACCGAGTACGAGTTATTTAGCTAAGTTATTTGTTTTTAGAGGAAGATGGTTTTCAAAAGTGGGAATTTTAGATCGTTGGATTGGAAATGAAGTCCAAATTACAGAGACACATATATCCATTTTGTTTTTTGACGTTTGCTACAAAACGCAACCAAAAACACATAGAGGCTCTACTTCCTAAGCCTTTTCCAAGCACACAAGATCTATTCCTAGAGAGGGAGAGGCGGATAAGGGATTACCTTAGAAGAATCCCACACAAACGACTCAAGAACACCCTCGGGAGTCCTTCGGAGCACCTTCCAAACACCTTGCCATTTTGTCACCAAAAATCCCAAAACATGATTTAGATTCTTACTCAAAGTTGAAGAAAAAGGAGTTATAAAACATGTTGGAACTCAGTTTTGAAAGAAAGGAAGGGTTCTTACCAAGAAATCAAGTCAAACTCTGAAGACCCTTCAAAAACAGTTTTCTGCAGCTCCAAAGATGGACAATTTTGGCTGCAAAAGCGACCTTGGATTTTTGTGTTTGAGTTATATATGGAAATCTGGGTTCAAGATGGATCCATGGCCACCGAGTTTGCTCAATTTGGATGAGTATGGAGGGAGATATGCAAGTTTTGGTGCAAGGTGTCCAAAAAGGACCTACAATGGAGGAGGGGGGGTTTTTCTTTGGGTTTTCAAGGGGAGTGCCGGCTAGGGCTTGTGTGGATGGATTCCTTGAGCTGCTGGGGTCAGTTTATAAGGAGAAGGAGGAGGCAAGTGGCTCATTTAGTCAAAGCATGGGTGTGATGGGAAGGAAGTGATGGGGGTGGTTCAATATCTACATTCACAAGCAAGCCACAAGTCAAGGGTTGGTGGCTCAATGTTGGGCAATTTGGGTGGATGAGGCGGCTGGCCTATTAGCACAACGTAAAACCCGAGCTCGCGACGCGTTAAAATCTGTTAAGTTCATAAAAGACGAGAAAATGTGGCTCGGGAATGTATTTCCTTCATAAAATCCTGACTTAAACCAATGTAAAGACATCCATAAAATTTTAAATTTTCCGGATTTTCATAATCATAAGGGAGGATAATATTCGGATTATCCTACGAAGATTTTATAAATATTAATTAAATTCTGGTCTTTACAAAACAAACCAACCAGCGAGTCCATTTCTCTGTGTTTTTTAGCATTCTACTGCATGTGGCTTTGATAATCTGGCTATGTATTCAAGGTTCGGGTTACTAGGTTTGTCCGAACATCATGTTATCTTCTACAATTGTAGGGCTTGGAACTCGTGCAATGAAGGGCTTAAGAAGAGGTATTTGGGTTTCCTGGTTACCTACTTACCTATTCTTTTGGAATCCTATTTTTGTTCACTTCCATGGTAATTTTTCAACCTCTCAATTCAATTTTTTTCCATGTATTATGGTGTCTTCAATTAATTTGCATCTTATTGTGCCTATTTTTTTTTTAATTTTCGATTAGAATCTACCAATTTGGTAGATTTAGGGTTTTGATTTTAAGCGAAAATGTCAAAATTGATGACAATCTACCAATTTGTCATCCATTGAATGGTGTTTGTTTTGCTGAATGAGTTGATTGCTTTGATGAGCTGATACGAGAAAGCTTTGCAGGACTATGGAATTTGGATGACTCTAGTCTTGTATCGGATTCAATAGAAAAGCCTGAATCATATATCATGAAACCACAAACGAAAGGCAGAGATATTCTTGTTTCTATATATTATCCTTAGTTCCACGATATAATCATATTCCTTTTTACCACTACTTCAATGTTGATTTTCCCAACTTTATGGTGAGGACGTGAGGGAAGCCCTGTTAAGAATCCAAAAAGAAGGGTCTAATGAAGATGTTGCTTACATTCTTATGCAAATGATTTTCCCAACTGTGTCCCCTGCATTTCTCGGCTTACGCATATCTCGCTACGGTGGACTTCTCAAATGTCTTTGTTATCCCCTCAGCAAGTCAATTCCCATTTATTTGCTTTGTGCAGAAACAAAGAGATGGTGATTGTAAACCAGCAGTCGGGATACCTGATGCATACCAAAGTTGCGTCCTCTAACGAAGGTGGAGTCGCAGCTGGATTCGCAATCTTGGACAGTTTGTATATGACTTAAAACATGTAAGGCCCCTGTCGACTGATTGTGGTTGCCTTCTTTGAGCTCGGCGAGGTTCTTCGATGTCAGAAACAATTTGTAAAGCACAGATTGAGCAGATAAAGAGCACATATTCAGAATCTCCCCTTGGAGTATTTTTTTTGCTGGTTTGTTTTTCTTAGATATCAAAGAGATTTCCATCCCCTCACCATTCCATGTTGATGCAACTTACTTTGAAAATAAGATTCACCTCTTGTTTCTCTTTTGGGAAATTCTGAATGGCAATTAGAGTTTCTCACAAATTTCATGTGGTATCCCACAACTTTGAAAAATGTTATTGATATACAATCTCATCCCGTCTCATATCCACCTCGAATATGTCATCAAAACATTTTTAATAAGAAAAAATGTTATTGATATACAATCGACTAGATTAAACCACTTAGCAAAGTAACATCATAGTAAAAAAAATGTTATCAATAAAAATGTCATCAACAAACAATGTCATCACAAATGATTGAGATCAATAAAGTGTAATTACAAATGTCATCAATGAATAAAAATGTAATAAACATGTAACCACAAGTGATTGCATCAATGAAGTGTAATCACAAACGTGTCATCAGTGAATAAAAGTTAAATCGATGAAAATATATCGATATACAATTGATTAAATTAAAAAAAAGTGGCATTAAATAATTACATTAGAAAAATGACATCAAAACACTACTTTGAAAAAGTTGCATCACATTAAAGAAAAAATATCATCAAAACTCTACTTCGAAAAAATATGGCATCACGGTAAAAAAAAAATCAAAAAAATTCACTTAAAAAAGTGGCATCAGTAGTTAACAGTAAAAAAAATGGCATCATAGATCAACGTGGCATACAAAAAAATGTCATCAATGAAAATATATCGATATACGACTGATTAAATTAAAAAAGTGGCATCAAATAATTACATTAGAAAAATGGCATCAAAACACTATTTTGATAAAGTTGCATCACATTAAAGGTTTTTATTTATCAAAACACTACTTTGAAAAAATATGGCATCCCAGTAAAAAAAAAAAGATAACAAAGTGGCATCAATAATCAATAGCAAAAAGGAAATGACATCAATGGTCAACGTGACATCACGTACAGTAAACAAAAAATGTCATCAAGGTTTAAAAAAAGTGGCATTCAAAAAGTTTCATCAAACCATTTCATTAGCAAAGTGGCATCAAAGTGAAAATAAGATGTAATAAAAAATGACATCAAAACGGTAAAAAAATAGCTTCACAAAAATGTCATCACTAGAAAAAATAAAAAATAAAATCCAAATCAGTTGGTCAATGTTCAACGATCAACCGTTTGATCTTTGACCAGTCGATGGTCAAACAGTTGACCATTGACCATTAATAGTTTAATACCCTATTTGAGGAATGGTCTATCTCACCTAATTAAATAAGCTTATGGTCTAATCACCTAATTAAAGATTCATAATAGACTACTTACCTAAATCACCCTATTTTTAAAGTTATTTTTCGGAAACGATATCTACACCGCTAATTTTTACTATTTCCACCGCTAATCACCGCATACCTATGCGGTGAGTTAATGACTGACTTAATGACGGTCAACGACATACCGCTTATACATGCGGTCGGTAACCGCATATACATGCGGTGATAGCCACCGTATAGGGACATACCGCATATTCATGCGGTGAACACCCCCGTTCCGTTTCAACCCCACCGCATACCCATGCGGTGGGTATCGGATAACCCGATTTGCGCTTAACTATTTGGAAGAGCTGAGGGGACCGATTCGAACCGACACACACCGCTTAGGGTTGCGGCATTCGTCCACACTACGAATTTATCGTATAATCCATGGACATTGCAATGGTATATCCTACTACAGTGGAATTAGCTTTTAATAAACGCCGTGATCTGAAAAAAATCATATATTGAATTGAAAACAAAGATGATTAAAACGAAAGTGCGATAGATATAAGCGATGACGAAAATATGGAGTTCGGATGTTCGGATGTGAAATGGAATAGAGAAAGATACAACCCAATTGAACATATGAAGTTCGAAAAATGACATCAGAGAGTGGGAAATGCTAATACGGTAGGGGACGGCCACCATCACGACGGCGGTAAGCTCTATATCGTGCAATCCTCGCTGCAAACTGCTCGTCCCAACCGTCGACAGTGCGATCGTGATGCCGTGTCCATGTGACGTAGACTGGAGGAAGAGGTGAACCAGGCAACAACCAAATCTGTGAATACAAGGTTAATATTGATGTTAGAAAAGAGAAACAAAACAGTAACAAATTAATGAATACGAAATACGAAACGTACCGGAACGAAATGGTTGCTGTTGCCAACTAAAGCTATTCCATCTAGCTCCTCATAGGCCGGTACTGACGGGCCACCGGTGGCGTACAGAGGTAGGCACAACATAGGCATCATCTGTGACAAAATCACCAAAGGACGCTGGTGAAGCGTGGCAAACACCTCGCCCATGATCGGAATCTCCATCCAATACGTAGCATCATGACACGTGCCGAAATAGTTGACCCTCATGATGAGCTCCTGTAAGGCCGGATAGTAATGGTACCGATCTGAATGCACCTGCAACTCAACGGCCAGCTCTCGTCGAACTCGAGGTCATGCGTCTTGTCCCAAGTTGAGAAGACAAGCTAAAGACCTATACCCACAGTGACCATCACCTGCAACATTTGTCACGGCTCGTACGAAAGTAATCATGAATTCGTCGACGTTGCCAGTGCCCCAATTGAATTCTACTCGAGGTAGATTATGTGGTGGAAGCGCCGTAGGTGCTGGTGTTGGAATGTCACTTACAATCTCCGGAGCTGGCTCCGACGCCGATCGACCTCGTCCACGTCCCCTTCCACGACCCCGTCCTCGGCCTCTGCCTACTCCTCGGCCCCTGGGAGGGTCGTCGATGGCAATGTCGTTGGACCCAGTGGCCTCCTCAGTACCTTCCACGTCATTTGTTTCATTTGATGCCGGTTGACCCTGACCTCGGCCTCGCCCTCGTGCGGATCCAGTGGTCGCCTGTCTATCTGCCTGACGTTGAGCCCGAGCACGCTCACGTTCCCAAGGTAGAGGGTTCGTCTGACAGGGGTGGCGAGTCCTCGGTCTCCCGGGCGGTCTACGGTCCTCCGGGTCAGGGGTGGTCAACGGTGTCTGGGACGGACGATCCCCGTCGTTGAATGCCGACGCGATTCTCCAACGAGTATCCTCGTCCATAGCTCCGCTCTGGAACAAACTGATCATGCGCGACATGTCCACATCAGCTCTGCTGAGTGGAGTGTTATCCTGGACATTGTCAACATGAGGCCTCTTGAAATCCAATTGCTTCCAAAAATTATGTATCTGGGATGGTCTGATGGGTATCTGCGTGTCTCGACAAGCTTGCATGTCATGTGTGCATGGAAGACCGTAGACGTCCCTCCAATATGCATCTCTGCATGGTTGCGACGGTGGCTCGGCTTCCATCTTTGTGTAGATTTCGAACAAGTTGAAACATTCCTTCGACACAATATTCCGAATTCGATCGAAAATCCATAGGTCATGGGAGTCTGTAGGCCAGGTGTTGTTCGCTCTCCCCAATGTATTCTTCACCTCCCATATTTGATCCGCCATCATCAGATCGATTGTGTTTATCACGTGAGTGAAATCACCGACTGCAGAGTTTAAGGTCTTTTTCAACACAGAATGAGCAGCCTCAACCCTAAAAGATAAGTGATAAATGCAGGTGAAAATCGTTATACCTAAACAAATTACGTGTATAATGAATTTTATATTGAAAACGTAGGCGCACCTGTTCGTCGTGGTCGTACCAAAATGCTGGATTGCGTCTGTCCATGCACGAACTATCTGCTCCGAGTAATCTCGTAACCACGTCGCCTCCAAATACGGCATAAGCCCTTCAATATGCTCCCACTCTGCATGCATACCCCTCCTTCTAGCGGCAAAAGTTTCAACCAATCTGGATTTGAACAGGCCAACACATGCGTTCTTGAAACGCCTAGCAACATCAAGATTCTTTGACTTCTGGAAAGCAGCTTCTTCGCATCGTCGGAGGACGTGCACTGTGCACAACATGTGCCTGACGTTGGGAAGAACTTCTCGTAGCGCCGCAATCAACCCCAACTCTCGATCAGTGACAATAACGTTAGGAAGATTACCTCGCATGAGGTAAACGAGCTGCCCCAACGCCCAAATGTACGTATTTGTGTTCTCGTGCGACATGAAGCAGAACCCGATGACGAAGTTCTTGTTTGTGCAAGTAAATCCAACGAACTCACACAAAGGGATCCCGTACCTGCACAATGAAATATTTGAGTTCGCATGCCGTGGTGGGAATGGGTAAAAGAATAAGTGTATATAGAAACTTACGCATTCGTCCGGTATGTACTATCGACGAGGACGACGTATGGAAACATGGCTAGAAGATGGCGAGCGTCTGTATGGGCGATGAATAGATCTTGAAGCCTGTTGGGATCGTCAGGGGATCTCCTCGTACAATAGTAGTAACCCTTATCCCGCAAAATGCGGAGTGCTTCCTGGGAGACTGTTCGATCTCCTCTCGCTTCAGCTTTAAACTTTGCTCTCGCATTGTACACTTGGCGCCGCGATGTGAAGTTCAGCTTCTGTCGTGCGTCAGCTGTCATCTTCAATGTAGCTAAAATCGGTTTTGGTGGGGTACCAGCGACGGTAAGGGCCAACGTAGTGTCTCTTTCATCTGCATCCATCCGTCCGACGTACGGGTGACCGTCCAATGCACCGGGGAGTAGATGGTTGTGCTTGCCATGAATAACGTCCAGGCCCCATTCGCCCCGTTTGAACTCCACGCCAGACAATGCAAACGGACACCCCTCTATCTTCGAAACAGCTCTGCGCGTGTTCCCGCTTGCATCATCTCCAGCTACTCGCTGTCTCTTACGGGAAGTGTACTGGCCGTACTTCTCACATGCGAGCAATAGACTCCCACGCCTTGTAGGAGTGCTCCCCCAAGAACGCTTGATTGTCAAAACCATATTAAGTTTTAATGCTGTGCCACGACAGTGTTGTAGGAGATCGTCGCGATTGGTCCACGTCTGGGATGTAGCAAATTCGGGAGTGTAATCGCGGTACTCCTGGTTACGGGCCTCATCGTCCTGACCGTCATCCGGCATCGGATCAGCCTGCTCCTCCAGTGGTAGCTGCCAGCATGCAAACAGTGCATATATATTACGCGAACCATTCATGGTTTCTGTCTGCTCTACTTCAAAACCTAATTTATTCCCCTACATAACCGATACCTATATCTTGTGTTTCCATTCCATATGATTCCAGTACCTATATTCTACCTACAACGACATTCCAAATGATAAACATTAATCACATACCGGAAGACGAGGTGGTGGTGAGTTATCGGCCATTGGCGTCGCGGTAGGTGCTTCCTCCCCCGGGCTTGAAGGTCGTCGGCTGGTGTCGTCGTTAACCATATTAGAAAATGACCGTTGATGGGGGGTGATGGGATTGGATGCATTCCAACGGAGAGCGGGTGACTTCTTATACAGTAACACCGCATGCCTATGCGGTGTTTCCAGATGACCGTTGTTGTTGAATTATTTGAATTTGTGGGCCCACCGCATAGGTGCACGGTGCAATGGATACCGCATATGTCTGCGGTACATCACCGCTTAGGTACACGGTGAAGCACCGTGTACCGCTTGGCCATGCGGTATGTATCTATATATACCCCCATGGCCGGTTCGTGACATTTGTCGTGGCGAAAAAGCGAAGATACTCTGTGCGAACTAGTCATGGCCAAAGATTTGTGTCTTCGGAACGAATTTTTTGACCGTTGATTAGTTTGCACGGGTTTTATCGCTTCATCTTATAAATTAAATAAAATTTATGCTTTTTTCATGGCTCAACAGCGATGATAGCCTAGGCAACATGCCACGGCCGGTGATTTGTGTCTTTTGATTGAAATCGCAGGCCGCTGGCATGTTGCTCGGGTTATATCGCTTCGATGTGGGGTTATGTAGCTTCGATCTAATAAAATGCAATAGGTATCCGCAGGATATTGTGAAAGACGTTGTGATAGTATATATGTACGCCCATGACGTCTTTAACATTATCCTGCGGATGACTATTGATCATCCAAACAAAACTGTAAATGCTTCAGAAACGTACAGGTACGGGTACACCGTGATCTTCATTCGTCATGGGAGTGGGCGTCTAAATTACATTTGTCAAGGGAGAATGAACCTCTTACAAGAGGACGAAGCTGGGAACTTTCGTCGGAACTCACGACGGAATCTATCAGTTTCGCACTTTTATAAGAGGCTCGCTCTCCTTCGACCGATGGAATTTGGACGACCAACTCCGATGGCGGAAGAAGATCACGGTGTACCCGTGCCTTTACGTTTCCGGACTTTTTTGAATACCGCATTGATATGCGGTTAACCACCGCTTATACATGCGGTACGGTATACCGCATGTATATGCGGTGTATACCGCATGTCAATGCGGTGTATACCACATGTATATGCGGTATACTTCTCTCATACAACGGGACATGTTTTCCCGCTATAAATGACCCCCGTGCGATGTGGTGATTATTACAACATGGCGGATGGTAATACACCAAAACCTTTCTACTCAATCTCAGGGAGCGGACCGAGGGATTTTTTCTAGTGGGTAGAAGACGTCTCGCTGACACAAATATTGGTAAGCCCCATTCTGTCGTCTGTCATATAATTCACACTGTTCAGAAGTCACTAAGTACATCTTAAAAATTGCAGCCTCTGCTTTCCAACTTCGAGGAAGAATACGGGCTGGCCGGCGTCGAAAGAATAACGCTGACTAATGGGGCACGGAGGAGAGGCACTAGCATCCGGGTTGAGCGCAACAGATCCGGGGCGCTCTGGCTCGCACAAGGATGGAATAATTTCGCGATATCCCGTGACGTGCGTGTAGGGGCGGGGTTGATGTTTAGCCTTAGGCAACTCTCGGTTTCGGGTAGTCGTAGTGCCGCCAGAGAATGTTTCACCATCAGATGAATAGAACAATAATGATTTCCTTTGATGTGTGACATGACGACGATGCGGCAAAACAAAGTAACTGAGTTACTTTTGCTGCAATGTTATCTCTTTAATTAATATGAAAAATGAGGCACTTTATCCGTTTTCATGTAATGTGTTATTCCCTGAAATTATCAAAATTCATACGATGCAATGGTGTCGCCGTGCTGGTACGTTGCATAATGTCTTCGCTTAGACTCCAATCCACGTGCTGGGAAGATGACGTCATGCGGTATACATGTATACCGCATGGTCATGCGGTATCCATGGTCATGTGGTATACATGTATACCGCCGGGTCATGCGGTATACATATACCGCCTTCCCAGGCGGTATATGTATACCGCATGACCCGGCGGTGGAAGCGGTGGTTTCAAGAGACAACTATAAAAGCGGTTGTTTGAGACTTTCAGTATACCATAACCACTATGGCAACTACCAAAGTGTATGAAGCGGAGACAAGATCCGGCAGCAGGTTTAGACTTACAGTCGAAACTTTTCGTACGCCACCAGACGATATATTGTGCAACTGTCAGCACAGAAGCTCGACAGGATGGCCGTGCTGCCTTTGCCAAGTTGTATGCGAAGAACGCGATACAGCAAGAGTTTCCGATTCAGTGGACCTCGAGTGCGTTGAAGGAGTGACTTACGAGGATGTCCGCATGACAAGGCCGTACTCGTATAGGGATAACCCTGCAGCATATTATATTCACGCGACGGAGGCAATTACGGAGCTTGTTAGCGACTTTTTCTCCAACTTCGGATTGGCCAATGCAACGCAGGTGGCAAGGTACACCGTGGAAAAAGTCGTGCGACGTGCAAACACAAAGCTTCGAAAGTACGCATTTCACCGAATACATATTCACATTTTGCCGAGCAATGTAGAGGAGTCTGTTGGTAGTTGTTATGTACCACAGGTAAAATGTTGTCGTGTCCTAAATTGTTGTGTATCATTTATAGTGAATTTATCCGGTCACGAGTTAAACCAGTAATTATATTTCGCTGATAAATCATTTGCATAACACATGCGGTGATACATAGCCTATTAAACGGATTCTACATAACGATTTTACACAAACTTGGTTCCTACTCTACTGATGGATATCCTTGCAAAGGGTCTATCCACAGA
Organism: Persicaria maculosa; assembly: GCA_963922045.1. NCBI lineage: Eukaryota > Viridiplantae > Streptophyta > Magnoliopsida > Caryophyllales > Polygonaceae > Persicaria > Persicaria maculosa. The sequence continues at coordinate 39,192,918 of OY998258.1, read as the reverse complement.
ATGCACAGAGATGAACTTCAGGAGGCTCTATCAAGACATTGCATCCGCGGAGCAATACCTTGCAAAGAGTCCCACCACAAGTTAGGATCTGGTGTACAGCTACCTACTGACTCCTCGAGAATACGCGGGCTAATCTGGATCTCAATGCGGTTGAATGCGTACTTCTTCACTCTGTCGTTCGCTGGACGGACGGCGTTGTTGACAGTGAACCTTGCAATCTCAAGTGTGCAGTGTAGCCTCACATCGCTGAATAGGTCGCTGATTGCGCATTTGATTGCCTCAACCGCCTCGCGGTAGTATGACTCGGGGTCCTCAACGTGTAATTGGTGACCTCTCAGACACGCCAGTTCAACTGGCTCCGAGAAAGCGTATATGTCGCCTTCAACGCCTTTGTAGCAGACAACTTGAGCAAGACAGCAAGGGAACGTTTGGCACCACCGCTTGTGCTGACAATTGCACAAATAATCTTCGTATGGCCTCGAAAACTTATCGCGTATTATTTTGTATGACACACCCATCTCTGTCTCACCTTCAAACTCAGCTATTCTAACCATGATTTGATTGTTTTGGTTCGTATGAGGTGTATATGCGGTACTAAACCACGCTTTTTTATAGCCTAAATGAGACAACCGCATGTGTATGCGGTTGTGATAACCGCATATACATGCGGTGGTGCTAACCGCATGTGCATGTGGTGGCGATAACCGCATGTGCATGCGGTGGTTCTGCTCTATGTCCCAAAATGTGGCAAGGGGAACGGACCGGACCGGACCGGACCGGTTACGATGTACCGCATTACCATGCGGTACAAAGATACCGCATTCCCTTGCGGTGTATGCCCTATAAATAATGCCATCCGCCACAGAAACCGCCACACCGAGTGTCCACCGAATCACAAAATGGTGACCACCACGGATATATACCGGCGGACGGCAGGTTATTTGGAGTACAAAGTCACATTACTTCGTTCCACGGAGCCCCGATGGCCGGAGGAATGCACCTGCAAGCATCCAACATACCTTCCAGGAAATTCGTGCGTTATATTTCAGTGCCATATCGAGACGGACACCGACATTGCATATCCGCTCGAATTCTGTTGTGCGCATTGTTATGACGACAGAGGATTTCCCGAATCGTATTACTTGGATGCAGAGGCGCAAATCGCGAATCACATCAGAAGATATTGTCGTTACGACATTTACGACATCGGGGCTGAGGGCCTATGTGATCATGTTATCCGCAAGCTTCGAGCGTTCAACGCAGGGGAAAGGTATTACGCGTACAACCAAATGAATATTCTCATTTCCATTAATGAGAGGTCATCGGAGGAAGATAGTGAGTAGATATGCGTATGCGTTGTATTTTCATGTGTAAGCTGTTAAACCGTTTCAGTAAATTCTCTCTCGAGTCGCCTCGGTGATGCGAATGCGTTGTATTTTCATGTGTAAGCAGTTCAAATAGCGTACGAACCGACTTGTTACTCGAACAACACTGTTACAACTAGACGACAAACAAACTACTTCACAACCAATAATAACAACAACTTCATTACACTACCACAAACAAACGACTACACAACCAACAATAACAACAAGTTAAGCAGACTGACACGGTGACGGCATGTTGCAGTAAAAGCGTTGCCTCCAGAAGGCTCAGTCTGAAGTTCACTCTGTTGTATGCAAAACGAACATTGTTCAGAATTTCATTTGTACAATGTTCGTTTTGCATACAACAGATTAAACTTCAGAAGGCTCTATCTAGCCATTTAATCTGCGGAGGATCTACACAAAAAGGGTTGCATTCCTCCGCTATTTATAGCTACTGGGATGGGACACCGCATGGCCATGCGGTGATACCCACCCCATGGCCATGCGGTGGGTATCACCGCCTGTGTATGCGGTGCATCTGCATTACATTCCAACCGGCTATAAATCATGGCGTCCACCCAAGTGCGGCAGGAACCACCACGGCTGTCCATCTAATCCCAAAATGGTAAACACTTTAGACACATATCGGCGAACGGCAGGTTATCTCAAGTACAATGTTACATTAATTCGTTGCACGGAGCCACGGTGGCCGGAGGAATGCAACTGCAGGCATCCAGCATATATTCCGGGATATTCGTGCGTAATCCTACAGTGTCAATTCCAGACAGACACTGACGTACCATATCCGATCGAGTTTTCTTGTGCGCATTGTTATGACGATAGGGGATTTCCCGAATCGTATTACTTAGATGCAGAGGCGCGTATTGCGAATCACATTAGAAGATATTGTCTGTACGATGTTTACATGTTCGAGGCTGATGACCTATATGAGCATGTTATACGGAAGCTGCGATCATTCAACGCAGGAGAAAGGCACTACGCGTTCAACCAAATGAATATTTTCATTTCCAATAATGAGAGGTCATCAGACGAAGGTAGTGATTAGACATGCATTACCAAGTATGTATTGTAATGTGCATCAAACTTTGTTTCCTAAGCATCTGTTGTATTTTCATTCCTAATCAGTTCACCCGTTTAATAAAATTCTGTTTCGAATCCCGATCGGTGATTTATATGACATATTACTTCACATGTGCCAAGGAAAATAGGAATTATGTTGAAAATAGGAAACCAATGACACAAATAGCGTACGATCCGACTGATTATTCAAACAACATTGTTACAACTAGACGACAAACAAACTACTACACAACAAACAATAACAACAACTTCATGACACTGCAACAAACGAACGACTACACAACCAACAATAACAACAACTTCATCACACTGACACATACAAACGACTACACATAAGTCGGATAAACACATAAATCCTAGATCTCGTCGGCATGCTTGTTGTTGATGTGCCTCTTAAGATGACCGTGCTGCAGGTTGTTGGTTACGGTGTAGCGATGGCCGTAGTGACGGCACGTTGCAGTGAAAGTGATGCCTCCAAGCGGCTCCTTCTTGTAGTGCCTGGTGAACATGTCTTCACGGGGAATTGGCCTTTGTTCGGACGACATTGTCGGTGGGGGTGTCTCCGGCGGTGGTGTGTTTCTGGCGCCGGGTATGGTCCTATTTATAGACTCGGTCACACCGCTTATTGACATAGGGTATTAAATACCGTATGTCCATGCGGTATATACCGCATGGACATACGGTATTATATACCGCCTGTGCATGCGGTATTGTATACCGCCTGTGCATGCGGTATTATATACCGCATGGAAAAGCGGTGCCTGAAACCTATATAACCCGGGGTCTCTGGCCACTATCCACACACCTCAACATGTCGGACAACAGCGGAGAAAGCTCAAGCAACGACATAATACGTCAAGGCACGATGGAAGAGTTTGAGGTGGTTCTATACACTGGTAGTCCGCGGTCAAAGACGGTAGAGGCGATGATAAAGAGACTACGTGATGAAAATCGGTCGCTCCTGGTCGAAAACCAACAAGCCCGTTGGCGGATTGATATCCTGGAAAGTCAAGTTGCAGTTCTGGAAGAGGAAAAAAAAGCTCTTGTAATGAAGCTAGATCAAGCTACTGTGCGTAACACTTGAGTATTAGGGTCATTTGTATTTCGTTGCTTGTAATTTTATAAAGTTCGTTTCGAATCATGATATTGAACGTTGGGTACGGAAATACTATTCACATTTGAAAACGATCTGCAACGGTAACAAACCATCAAATCCACACAAACACATGACATACGTAATTCGAAATGGGATTACCAGCTACTCCACAAAAAACAATCCAAACTACTGCACAAAACAAATCCAAACTACCAACTACTACACAAATAGTCATCTACCCGCAAACAGAACAACCACATACATCATCCCAGATGGCACCGTCACGGTGGGGGAGGACCCCAAAATTGCTGATAGATGCGAGCCAGGTGTGCCGGAGTCAACTCAACTCCAAGTTGCACGAGTCGCTCAATCTCCAACCCAACCGCATGATGGCGCTGCTCAATAATGGTCGGCGGGGGTGGCGACGGCGGGGGTGGCGGCGGTGGGATGATGGGCTGGTGTCGAGGAGTGTCAGGAAGTAGGTATGGATGACTATGGCGGTGAAACCACTCCAGATAGTCATCGGCCACGCCATATGGGTACTCTTCAGAGGTCCGTGGCAACTCCTCCATGGGGAAAAGATGATCGAACCTGTGCGCCCAGTGGTTGTCAGCTGGGTGGAAGGTCGCCTCCTTCTTGCACTTGGCGGACTTCGGTCTGAGCACTACAGCAGGCCTGATTGGATCAGCGGGAATGTGCTGAACCCGACCAAACTGTCGCAGCACACGGTCCGGCATATACGGCTCCTCCTCGAACAACCACCGAATGGTGCCCCTATATCTCGAAAGACGCAGATCTCCATCAAAATCCAAGTGTCTACCAAATGGCATGAACTCGATCTGCAATGGAATAGAAATTGTTATTACGACTACAATCTGATATATAGTATGACAAATGTAAGTGCGGATTTAAATTGTGTTCGTACCTCGTCGACTGTCATCTCATCCAGCCTCCGCCGCAGAACATCCAGTCGCTCGATGCGAGGCCTATCATCCCGGGTGACCGTACTGGAAAATGGTGTCGCCCCCAGGACGTACCTCACCTCGTGTCGCGGATCCCGAGCTAGCCTCCGATCGAGCGTCATGCCGGGCTTGAACACCAGAAAATGCAACCATATCCACACCTACAAAGGAACAATACTATCAGCAACATAGCCATTATAAGCTAGTTATAGAACTTCTAAAATAAATAATCACAGAACGAATGCCTTACCTCCAATAGTTTTGTACAACCGTCCATGTCTTTGGCCAACTCCCGAGTCGCCTCGCCCAATCCCCGGTACAAGCACGACAAGACCCCTGCAGCTAGAGAAAGATGCGACACCTGCGCTGCATCCATAAACCTACGGATCACCTCCGGTCGCAATCTCCCGCCCGACTTGTCGATGAACAAGGTCGCAGTCACAATCATCCCCAGCACAACACCAAAGATGCACTCCATATCATGCTCAAGTGGGGCGCCATCTCGAACCCGCTGTCGCATCGGTTCTATCTTCTGAAGGAGGAGTTGAACAGTAGGTCCTCCATGGTTCCAAGCGCTCTGCCGCTCGTTCTGGGTCGAGCCGTAATACTCCCCAACTACTTCCCTCCAGCCGAGAACATCATCCAAGTGAATACACTCCTCTCCGTCCAAACGAAGGCCAAGTATGAAGAGCACATCGTGCAGTGTGATAGTGATCTCTCCCCATGCGAAGTGAAAACTGTTCGTCTCGGGGTGCCAGTGCTCAACAAATGCCCCGATCAGAGTGTGATCCACATGATCCCACTCGAAATCTCTGAGGTCCCAGAACCCAATCTCCCGCACTGCGGGAAACCAGGACTCCCGTCCATCGACCTCCAACAGCGCCTCTACACGGCCCAGCGACTGCCCTCGTCTCTGCGCACGCACACCCCTACGCAAGGCTTCGTCCTCCCGTCTCCAAATGGCCTGTGCAATGTGCGTCTTGTAGTCTCGCAGAAGGGAAACAGTATGTGGCCCCCCCGGCCATTCGGGCTGAACAGCCCGATTCAATGAAACTTTGTTAAATAACTAATTGATTTGGTTAGGTATTGGAGCAACATTACCCATTGGATTAGTGACTGATGCGGGAAAGGCTGTTCCAGGGTCCAACTGGACCAGAAGCTTCTCACTCATCTCCATACAACATGTCCGCCCGTATAGTGGCGCACATAGCAATATCAGAATGGAAGATAGCTATTTCTTTCTCCTAGTGACCAATACCCCAGTTGGTCCTATAGCACGGGTCGATACGCACAGCGCCTAGTACGTCCGTACCGCTCCTCGTGGAGTAGATCCCGCAAAAGGAGGCATTTACCTATAGGTAAGAGTACATTATGGCAGGATCAGTCAAACCCCTTTCACGCTCATGTCACGTCGAGTTATGACTCCCGACGGGATTGGGGGAAGTACACTTGCAGATTAATAGGATGGAAGCTTAATCGCAGGTTCCATGGACAATGGGGATGGAATAGCTGTTGCCCAATCCTTTTACTAAAAGTAAAAGGTTGGGCAGCTCCAAACAGTCTAATTAGTGCCTTTTACCAAAACTGTGAAAGCCTAAAAATATACAAATCAGATGGTGTTTTTCGTAGTAGTCCAACTTCATGATTGTATTCCAGGCTGAGCAAATCAAAATGAAAGATCTGACCCCTGTCCTGCTAGGCTCGCCATGCTGCCCATCACCTCCTGCACTACTGCTCTCTCCACGCTGTCTCCGCCTCCTCTGCACTACACGGACAGGGGGCTGTGCCGCCTGGTCTCCTCCCAAATCCTGACGAACATCATCAGATGCCCCCCACATCGGATCATGCATCTGGATTCCTCCCATATCCAGCAACACATGCCTCGAAGGTCCAGCTGACTCAGTAGGTGGGGCCGAAGAACATCTCTGTCCACGTACATGCATCTCATGCCCCCCGGCAATCGGCACACCCTCCAAGTTCGTAGGTGTCGCTGATGGCGCCGCCTGCTGACTCCTAATGATCGGTTCAGGCTCGGCAGTCCTCGGCGTCGCAAGCTGAATCCCAATGATCGGCTCAGGCTCGGCAGTCCTCGGCGTCGCAAGCTGAAGCTCAATGATCGGCTCAGGCTCGGCGGTCCTCGGCGTCGACGATGGCGCCGCATGCTGACTCCCAGGTGTCCTCCCTACACCCGTAGAACCGACCGGGGTGAACGACGCAAAATCTATCTGCGCAACGGCCCATGGCTCCTGGTCGCCACCTCGAGCATGACTCGTCCCAGCACCCACATCTCCGAACAGAGGTGCCGTGTCGTCATACGAGTTCAATTGTTCGCTCGCAAACTGAGTCCCAAAGTAGTCTCGATAACTGTCAGGATAAGTCTGCACCTGCTCTACCACTCTCTCAGCTCCAGCCTGCAAGTGCTCACCCGTATGACGTGCTCGGTCCCCTCGTAGGTACTCCTCCAGCATCTCAATACCCTGGTCGCCTTGACCAGACTCTCTAGTCGACCGCACCACTGGGTCATCCGTGTGGTCAGACATCAAGTGCAGCTCAATCGGCACCAGACTCTGATATGTCTCTATAGATGACTGGGACGTGTGCCCAGTATCAGCTCCTACCGTCTCAGTGTCCCTCTCCGGAGGATCCACTACATCCTCCAACGTCTGGGACTCCCTGACGGCAGCCGCGGTATCATCATCTACCGCGTCGATATCTGTCTCCATCGGAACGGATGCACCCTGCAACGTCTGCCTCTCCCTAATGGCAGCTCTCCTAGCAGATTGTAATACTACCCTCTCTCCCAAATTTCTCGACAACAAAGACTGTGTAATTTAAAATATATATGTCAGAATCCTATCGCTCAATTACAATACTATATCGTATGATTGTCTAAATGTGACAACATTTTCGTAAGGTTTATTAATGATATCATCTTAATACTAACAATTCATAATAAAACATAAATATATACTTATTCGATTTCAATTTCCCTACACCTAGTATTTGTCAGAATCCTATGGCTCGAATACGATACTATATCGTATGACTGGCTAAATGTTGCAAGATTTTCCAAAGGTTTATAAATGATTTCAACCTCATACTATCAATTCCTAAGAAAACAGAAATATATACTTATTCGATATCAATTTCCCTACACCTAGTAACAATTTTAATATACCGTAGGGTGAGGCTGTGTCTCCAGCGGTGGCGGTACATCTGTCGTCCTCCGCCTCTGTATAGTGGGCTCCGGCTACATTATATATAACAATGAAATGTTAACACTATTTCCTTCAAATTAACAAATAAAGCAAATTGATTATTATAAACATTAAATGTTACCTGTAACGGATGTCTCCGAACATGACCGACATCATCAGCTACGGCTTTTCCACGGTTGTCCTTCACCATCTTAAAACCCGGGTACAGAGTGGTGGTAGATATAGGGACGGGGAATGGACGGATCCAAAAGTCGGGCTCGGAATCAAAGAATGGGAGAAGATTCGAGTCGGCCTCGGAATGAAAGAGATCGGAGAAGATTCGGTGTGTCGGAAAACTGGGCCCCCCACGCCTATTTATAATGGGACCCCAAGGGTAAAACGCATACCGCATCTCCATGCGGTATTTTTTTACCGTTGTGGCAACGGTAACAAATCATACCGCATGGGTATGCTGTAAGTTTTGTTACCGTTGCCACAACGGTAAAAAACCTTACCGCATGGAGATGCGGTATGAGTTTTACCCAAATTTCAAAACATACCGCATGGGTAAGCGGTATTTTTAAAGCCACCGCAAGCCAATGCGGTAGGTTTCGGATAACTACGACCCAACTGGATGATTGTATTACGGACTCCGTTTAAACCTAACCCACCACACATACATGCGGTGTTTTCATACGGTCAACATACATACCGCATGTACATGCGGTATGTCGGGCTAAAATTTTATTAAGCCACCGCATCCCTATGCGGTGGATTTGCGGTGTAAATAGTAAAAATTAGCGGTGTAAATAACATACCCCGTTATTTTTTCAACTTTATTCACTTCTATATTTTGAAAAAGTTAATAAATATTTATTTTTTAAAGAATACTACATATTTAAAGAATTGGGTGCCCCACCAGATTTTTTGTGGTGCGGTTAACAACCCCCCCAAAAAATACCCTTGTTTTAGAAACAAAAGTAGTGCTATATTAATTATTTCTTTTTTTTTTTATTTTTTGGAAAATATTATACACAACTTCCGTGTTTGAAAAATAAAAGGTCAAATCAACTTTATACCTTCCGTTTTTAAAACACGAGAGACAAAAGCTGTTTTATGCCTTCCGTTTTTTAAATACGGAAGTACAAAATAGCTGTTTGTCTTCCGTTTTTTAAATACGGAAGTACAAAATAGCTATTTGCCTTCCGTATTTAGAAAACGGAAGGGTATCTTTAAATTTTTTTTTTTGGGTCAAAAAAGGTTTTGATTTTCTTCTTAATAGGACGAATATACTAGTCATAACCGGTATTTGCCCTAGTTCCGCCGAATTGAGTAAAAGAATGTCAAGCCATGCATCCAATAGTAACGAAGGAGTCAACAATAATATTCAGGTATTTCAATTGTTTTCAATCCGTGAAATTTAATGATAATATTGATTCAATTTGTGAAATTTGATTATTTTCAACGCTATTTCAATTGTTTTCAGTTTGATAGAATGAACATTGTTGGATTCGATTATTCGCCTTGTTTTGCGAATAATTATTACTGGTCGGATAGAAAATCGATGTTAGAATGGGCTCGTCGGATTGCTTTTGTGAACAACTTTGTTCTCACAATTGTAAAATCTTGGAATAGCTTTGCAACTCGATACGGCTCAGTATATTTTGGATGTGAAAAATATGGAGAAAATAGAAATTGTAAAAAGAAAATCAGAGGTGCTGATGTACCAATAATAGTCCCGCGGGATGGAAGGTCTAAAAAAAATAATTGTCCATTTTTGTTGTATGGTTGGGAAGCCGAAAGAAATGTATGGCAGCTGCGAGTGGAGTTTGGTATGCATAACCATAAACTGCCTCCTAGACTGCAAGGTCATCAGATGGTGGGACGATTGACGAATGAGGAGATTCAACTAGTCCAAGATTTGACAGTCGGAGGGGTAAAGCCAATTCCTCTTCTTGCGACATTGAAAAATACTTTCAAGGAGAATTTGAGCACGACAAAACAAATTTATAATGCAAAGGCGAGAATCAAGAAGAATGAGATGCAAGATATGACCCTAATGCAACACCTCCACAATATGCTCGCGTATCGAAAATTCATTTTCAGTCACAGGCTTCGTCCCGATGGGTCTTTGCAAGACTTAGCATTTGCTCATAAGGATTCACTAGAATTGTGGAAGAAATTCTCATACGTCATGATTATGGACACAACCTATAAGTCCAATAGGTAAGCTTAAGTTTTGGTAATCCAGACATTATTCTAATTTTATTGTTTGTAATTGAATCATCTAATTTAGAAAATGACTATGATGTAGGTACGATTTGCCGTTGTTTGAGATAGTTGGACTAACAAGCACTGAGATGACGTTTAATGTGGGATTTGCATTCTTGGGTGATGAAACTGAAAATACATACAATTGGGTGCTGCGATAAGTGGAAGGATGGTGTCCAAACCGTCCAGGGGTGATAGTGACTGATAAGGATGGTGCTCTTACCAATGCGGTTGCTACAGTATTTGGGGATGCAAATCAAATGTTGTGCGAGGTTCACATGCATCGTAACATAGAAGAAAATGTTTATAGGAAGTCCCATAACCAGGAGTCTATACAGAAGGAATTTTCTAGAGATTGTTATGCATTGTTCAGATCTAAGTTAAGCCAATCATTCGCCCAACGTCACAAAGAGATGAAGGTTCGTTGGGGGACACGGTGGGGTTTGATGGAGTATTTGGACCTTGTATGGGTTAGTCATAAGGAGAAGTTGGCTTGGCACTTGACCGACCGATATTTTCATCTCGACAACAAATCAACAAATAGGTACATAATCTCTCATCCAAGTGAATGACTAAACTTAAGACACCTAATTTGTCCATTAAATATCAAATTATTTATATCTCCTTAAATTTATACGCAGGGCAAAATCTGCACACTCGGTATTGAAGCAACAGTTGAGTGTGAGCACTGGGAAACTTGACACTGTTGTTGAGCACATCTATAGGATGTTGATTGATCAACGTCTCCAACTTGAGGTGTCTTTAGAGATGTCTTGAGACAAGACATTGACGAAGATTAAGAAAATTGATTTGTTCAATTTATTGTGGACTGGGGTGTCTAAGAACGGTATCAAGCATTTATATAACATATACTTGCTCGCATGCAGGGGAGGGTATCCTCTAGAATGTCAAGATTGCTATGTTAGGTCTTCGATGGGCCTACCATGTGTGCATGAAGTGAAGCGGATTAAAGACGTCGAACGCCAAGTGTTCGTTGAAGACGATATACATATATTTTGGCGACAAGTGGAGTGGTGGGGTCCTAGGTTGGCAAGTGCAGATGCACCAATTGAGATTGACTTAAATGCAGTGTCTATTAGAGAATTGGGGAAAAGAATTGCAGAAGGTACTCTAATCGAGCAGGAAACTCAGATGGTCACAACCCACTTGAGGACGATGAATGCTCCTGATTGTGTGGCTATCGGTGTTCTAAACCCAGTTAACCCGAAGGGGAGGCCAAGGGGGAGGACAAATACATCTACAACCCACCCAACGATGGGTTTTGAGTTTGCTCGAGAAAATATGGCTAAAGCACGGGAGGAGATTAGGCAAAGGGCAGAGAGAGGCCAAACAGAGGGCAGAGGACGCGGTAGAGGCCGAGGAAGAGGGACCCTACAGGGTGACCCACAGTTTCCACCAGTTACAATAGGTGGATATGACTTTGGACGGGACAGTTTCGAGAATTTCATGGTTCCTTATGTAGCGGGGCTACATAATGTTGCAAGTGATGGGAATTGTGGATTCCGAGCGTTCGCATATTTGTTAGGCATGGATGAGGTGGCCTGACCACATATTCGATTCAGCATGTTATCGGAGTTCATCTCCTGCTCAGAATCCTACCCCTGCACCTTCCGTCGTTCCTCCACGTACATGGGTCTCATCTCCTGGGTACTCTCCTACCCCTAGTCCTCCTCCTGCACATCCGCAGACACAAGCTTCAGATACCGAGCACACTTTTACCCAACCTCCTCATGCCGTTGCTCCACAACACATGTCAAACCATTCTCCTTCAGTCACCCATCAACAACAACCTGATCAAGTGGTTAATATGGATAACGGGGCACCTATAATCGGGGATGCACTAACTGATTATGGTACCCACTATGCTAGAGTCATATGGAGCGATCCAGAACATGTAAGTCTGAATCCTCTCTTGATTATATTTGTACTTCCAAAATATAGAAGCAAGAATCCCAGAAAAATAATTATGCAATTTTAGTCAATACTTTAGAACCTAAGACTCACTTATCTTAGGCAAATTAGAAGTTGAAGAAAATCAAAATCATAACATTCTGATATTGAATCGATATTAGGTTGGATTATGAGTTTCTTTGCTGAGACAAAACTAGCCGAAAATTTGGTATTGATATTTTGGTTGATATCTTTTATAGCAATCTCAGAAACATAATGCTCTGCTGCAAATTCAACATTAAAAATAGCATGCTAGCAGCTGAAATAGCATGCCACTACTCTTGCCATTTGAAACTGAACTTTTGCTGGTAACGTTGCTTATCAATTAATTATGTTTCACTTTTTGTAGAAAAAGCTTTTGACAATCCATAGTCGGGACAGGACTATAACGAAGTTGAAGAATTATTTTGATGACGCTCCTGACGGATCTGCTTGGAAGTCTTTGGTGAAGAAATCTGGGCTGGTGTCTTTGCTTCGGTGTCAGATTCAATGTGTTAACCATTTGTTGGTGTCTTCGTTCGTTGAACATTGGTATCTGAAGATGAATATATTTCATCTCCCATTCGGGGAGATGACCATAACTCTCCATGATGTGTTCTATATCGCCGGACTGAAAGTGGACGGAGAGCTATTGAGAGATTCTGCAGGGTCAAAGTAGAAGCTTCAGCGTGACATACGTCGTGCTTGGGGGTTCTCAAAGAAGGACATCGCCTCTTGGTTTAGCAAGTCCGGTTTGTTGACGTCGAAATTGATGGAGCAATTAAAAGACTTGATTGCAAACAACCAAAACCCAACGTCAATAGCATCACTGTGGATTTTTTATATTTATTGGTGTAACTCTGTTCCTAGATAAATCCATTGATAGAATCAAGCCCAAATATGCAAGAGTCGTTCTGGAATACATTGAGGAGCTTGATATTATTGCTTGGGGTACATTTGCTCTTGCGCTCCTATATCGTCAATTGGGCGAGGCTTCCAAGGCAGAGACAAAGCAGATGTCTGTTTTCGGGGCTCTCCTCCATGTATGTATTTCACCCAACTATATAGTTCATATATTTCAATTTGATTTGAACTACTTCGGTTAATTTTGGTAGGAAGTTGAATATATATGAATTATAATTAGTGGTAAAGCCTTAAAGTCTAATTATTGATTACATCATTACAGATTTAGCTTTGGTTAGGTTTTATAATTCTAGATCTAGCTATGTATGAGCAGGTTTATTTTTCTTTAATTTATCTTTCTTTGTAGATGTGGATATGGCATTATTTTCCATTCACGCGTACATCTGTCAAACTTAAGGTGGAGGATGATGGTGGTAATGTGTTGCCATTTGGGGTTGCACCCGACATTGATCGGACAAAAGTGAAGGACCTTAACGGACTAGTGACATATAGAAAGTGGTTTGACACACTAAAAGTGGATAATGTGCACTGGTGGCCATATAAGAGACCTGTTCAGAATTTAGCAAGGCCAGAATTAGTGTCATTCTATAGAGGGCTCATCGGCAATATGGGGGTGTATGAGCCTTACTACCCGGATCGTGTTGTTTGTCAGTTTGGACGGGTCCAGCATATACCCCTTCCACCATTCAAGCCCTATGAAGTAGACAGGCCAAACAACCAACATGCGTACATTGCTGCTTAAAGTGACCAATATGATTTATGGGACGATCGGGATCGCCATGAGTGTAAGTTTATAACATATATGTGCCTACTGTCTTTGGATCCATGGGAGGTTTTTGGTGATTACTTTGATTATCACATTCGACATAGGAAACCATTTCTTCTACCGAGCGCATACGCATCAGATCCCCCTGAGCGTCCCATTCCCCCCCCCCCCCCCCTCTCCCCCGATGATAGTTCTTGAGGAGGTAAAGTTTAAATTCATTCGCTTATAAATATCATATATGTAATGTTATATAAACACATAGATTAATTTTGGTTGTCATTCATTCTAATGTTGATGCATCGTCGTCAACATGTTTTCATGGTGCTTGAGCTACATGACCGTGGTGAGGGTGCATCCGTAGATGAGATAGCTTTATTGCATCGTGTGTTGATTGGTGATGATCCAGTGCCACGTGTCGCCCCAGAGTGGATGCCATCCCAACATCAGCAAGTAGGACCTAGCCAACATCGTTACTACTCCCAAGAGTAGTTTCTATGTTGATTACTCTAAATTTGTAGTTTAGTATGTAGACCTATCAGTTGGACGCTGTTTGTTTTGGAATTCCTTTTGTTCAACATCCTTATTAGAATATTTTAAACTTGCAACTCTATGAAAAAAATTATTTTTGTCTCTTTAGTTTGGGAGTTAGTTTGTTAGGTCGATGAAATGAAATGATATAAATATGTTTTATTATTGTTGATCATTGAGTTTAATGATATAAATATGGTTCAAAAGTTTTGAATGTTGGTTCGCAAAAAGCCAATAAACCTTTCTTTTGCATTCAACGATAAGTTTTGAATTTCACTTAAAAATAAAGTTTTGATTGGTTTTATTTTTATTTATTTTTCTTCCTCTGTACCATGACTTTTAAGTTAGTGAGCAAAATTGAATCCCCATTATTTTATACAACCTCTAAATTATTTAGTTTTTATGTTCTGTTTTAGTTAATTGTTTGAGAATATATCGGTTTATCTCACATATACTTTTATACAAGTTTAACATAATTTTGGTTGAGTTTGTTCGGATCAATTTATATGTTATAGTAAAGTATCACAAATCATTATCAAAATGTAACTAATTGAATTTTAAGGATTTTATTATATTTTTGTTATTATAAATTTTCTATTATTATTTGATTTTTTTATTAATTATATTAACAAATTTTTATAAAATAACCAAATACTTATAAAACATTATATTAAAGGATATCAAAACGTAACTTATGCAATAAATTTGGTTATTTACTCTTTATTGGGTATATAAGTGAAAAAATATTAAACAGTATGTAAAGAAGAGTACTTACTCTTATATGATATACTAAAATATAATTTATTAACAAAACGCGCAAGGGCGTGTGTAACCGTTACAATTTATTTATTAAAGTTATGTGTGTTTCAAAATTTTTTTTTTAAATAAGTTAAAATCAAACTCGTTTGTTTTTTCAAAATACTTTTAAAATTGTACTCCCGTATTTAGAAAACGGGAGTTATAAAATAGTTGTACTCCCGTATTTGAAAGAGGGGAGGTGTAATTAAAATTGTACTTCTGTTTTTTAAATACGAGAGTACAACCCAGTTTTATAACTCCCGTTTTTTAAAAACGAAAGGCAAAACTAAAAGTTGTACTCTCGTTTTTCAAACATAGAAGTACAACTTATATTTTGAACTCCCGTGTTTTAAAAACGGAATGCATAAATTAACTGTCCATTTACCCTTTCGTTTTCAAGCCACGGAGGTACAAAGCCTTTTTGGGTGCCCACGTCAAATCTTTTGTGGTGGAATTAGGGAACGCATTTTTTTTTGGTGCCCCACCTGACTTTTTGTGGTGCGGTTAACAACCCCCCAAAAAAAAACTCGATAAAACTCCATAAATAAGGAAGCGGTTAGATTTATTGTCCATTAAAAAAAATTGTTTCAATTTATTTGGAAATTTCTAACCATGTGAAGATTTTTTTACAACTATATTTGACTAGTTTTATTGCCCGCGTGCTTCGCGGCTTCTTAATTAATTATATCGCATCCCCTAATTCCACCACAAAAGATTTGGGGTGGGCACTCAAAAAAGCTTTGCACTTCCGTGCCCCGAAAACAGAAGGGTAAATGGACAATTAATTTATACCTTCCGTTTTTAAAACACGGGAGTTCAAAATATAAGTTGTACTTCCGTGTTTGAAAAACGAGAGTACAACTTTTAATTTTGCCTTCCGTTTTTAAAAAACGGGAGTTATAAAACTGGGTTATACTCTCGTATTTAAAAAACGGAAGTACAATTTTAATTACACCTCCCCTCTTTCAAATACGGGAGTACAACTATTTTATAACTCCCGTTTTCTAAATACGGGAGTACAATTTTAAAAGTATTTTGAAAAAACAAACGAGTTTGATTTTAACTTTTTTTTAAAAAAAAAATAATTAGAAACACACATAACTTTAATAAATAAATTGTAACGGTTACCCACGCCCTTGCGCGTTTTGTTAATAAATTATATTTTAGTATATCATATAAGAGTAACTACTCTTCTTTACATACTGTTTAATATTTTTTCACTTATTTATCCAATAAAGAGTAAATAACCAAATTTATTGGATAAGTTACGTTTTGATATCCTTTAATACAATGTGTTATAAATATTTGATTTTTTTATGAAAATTTGTTAATATTATTAATAAAAAATTAAATAATAATATTAAATAAATAATATCTAAAATATAATAAAATCCTTAAAATTCAATTAGTTACATTTTGATAATGATTTGTGATACTTTACAATAATATATATATTGATCCGAACAAACTCAATCAAAATTATGTTAAACTTGTATAAAAGTATATGTGAGATAAACCGATATATTCTCAAACAATTAACTTAAACAGAACATAAAAAAAAAATTAGAGGCCGTATAAAATAATGGGGATTCAATTTTTCTCACTAACTTAAAAGTCATGGTAAATAAAAATAAAACAAATCAAAACTTTAATTTTAAGTGAAATTCAAAACTTATCATTGGATGCAAAAGAAAGGTTTATTGGCTTTTTGCGAACCAACATTCAAAACTTTTGAACCATATTTATATCATTAAACACAACGATCAACAATACTAAACCATATTTATATCATTTCATTTCATCGACATAACAAACTTACTCCCAAACTAAAGAGACAAAAATAAATTATTCATAGAGTTGCAAGTTTAAAATATTCTAATAAAGGACGTTGAACAAAAGGAATTCCGATCCAAAACAGACAACGTCCAACTGATAGGTCTACATAGTAAACAACAAATTTAGAGTAATCAACATAGAAACTACTCTTGGGGGTAGTAACGATGCTGGCTAGGTCCTACTTGCTGATGTTGGGATGGCATCCACTATGGGGCG
Organism: Persicaria maculosa; assembly: GCA_963922045.1. Classification (NCBI taxonomy): domain Eukaryota; kingdom Viridiplantae; phylum Streptophyta; class Magnoliopsida; order Caryophyllales; family Polygonaceae; genus Persicaria; species Persicaria maculosa. Next base: position 39,175,906 of record OY998258.1, on the reverse strand, counting down.
ACACGCGGCACTGGATCATCACCCATCAACACACGATGCAATAAAGCTATCTCATCTGCGGATGCACCCTCACCACGCTCATGTAGCTCAAGCACCATGAAAACAGCATGTTGACGACACTGCATCAACATTAGAATGAATGACAACCAAAATTAATCTATGTGTTTATATGACATTACAGATATGATATTTAAGGGCGAATGAATTTAAACTTTAACTCCTCAAGATCTATCATCGGGGGGGGGGGGGGGGGGGGGATGGGACGCACATGGGGATCTGATGTGTAGCTCGGTAGAAGAAATGGTTTCCCATGTCGAATATGATAATCAAAGTAATCACCAAAAACCTCCCATGGAGCCAAAGACAATAGGCACATATCTGTTATAAATTGACACTTATGGCGATCCCGATCGTCCCATAAATCATATTGGTCACTATAGGCAGCAACGTACGCATGTGGGTTGTTTGGCCTGTCTACTTCATAGGGCTTGAATGGTGGAAGGGGTATATGCTGGACCCGTCCAAACTGACGAACTACACGATCCGGATAGTAAGGCTCATACACTCCCATATTGCCCATGAGCCCTCTGTAGAATGACACTGATTCTGGCCCTTCTAAATTCTGAACAGGTCTCTTATATGACCATCAACACACATTATCCACTTTTAGTGTGTCAAACCTCTTTCTATATGTCACTAGTCTGTTAAGGTTCTTCTTCACTTTTGTCCGATCAATGTCGGGTGCAACCCCAAATGGCAACACATTACCACCATCATCCTCCACATTAAGTTTGACAAATGGAAAATAATGCCATATCCACATCTACAAAGAATGATAAATTAAAGAAAAATAAATCTGCTCATACATAGCTAGATCTAGAATTATAAAACCTAACTGAAGCTAAATCTGTAATGTTGTAATCAATAATTAGACTTTAAGGCTTTACCACTAACTATAATTCATATATATTCAACTTCCTACCAAAATTAACCGAAGTAGTTCAAATCAAATTGAAATATATGAACTATATAGTTGGGTGAAATACATACATGGAGGAGAGCCCCGAAGCCAGACATCTGCTTTGTCTCTGCCCTGGAAGCCTCGCCCAATTGACGATATAGGAGGGCAAGAGCACATGTACCCCAAGCAATGGTATTGAGCTCCTCAATGTATTCCAGAACAACTCTTGCATATTTGGGCTTGATTCTGTCACTGGATTTATCTAGGAACAGAGTTACATGCACTAATAAATATAAAAATCCTTATCAGTCACTATCACCACTGGACGGTTTGGACACCATCATTCCACTTGTCGCAGCACCCAATTGTATGTATTTTCAGTTTCATCACCCAAGAATGCAAATCCCACATTAAACGTCATCCCAGTGCTTGTTAGTCCAACTATCTCAAACAACGGCAAAGGGTACCTACATCATAGCCATTTTCTATATTAGATGATTCAATTACAAACAATAAAATTACTAAATTAGAATAATGTCTGCATTACCTATTGGTCTTATAGGTTGCGTCCATAATCATGACATATAAGAATTTCTTCCACAACTCTAGTGAATCCTTATGAGCAAATGCTAAGTCTTGCAAAGACCCATCGGGACGAAGCCTGTGACTGAAAGTGAATTTTCGATACGCGAGCATATTGTGGAGGTGTTGCATTGGGGTCATATCTTGCATCTCATTCTTCTTGATTCTCACCCTTGCATTATAAATTTGTTGTCTCGTGCTCAAATTCTCCTTGAAAGTATTTTTCAATGTCGCAAGAAGGGGAATTGGCTTTACCCCTCCGACTGTCAAATCTTTGACTAGTTGAATCTCCTCATTCATCAATCGTCCCACCATCTGATGATCTTGCAGTCTTGGAAGCAGTTTATGGTTATGCATATCAAACTCCACTCTCAGCCGCCATACATTTCTTTAGGCTTCCCAACCATACAACAAAAAAGGGACAATTTTTTTTTTAGACTTTCCATCCTGCGCGCGGGACTATTACTGGTACATCAGCACCTCTGATTTTCTTCTTACGATTTCTATTTTCTCCATATTTTTCACATCCAAAATATACAGACCGTATCGGGTTGCAGAGCTATTCCAAGATTTTACATTTGTGAGAACAAAGTTGTTCACAAAAGCAATCTGACGAGCCCATTCTAACATCAATTTTCTATCCGACCAGTAATAATTATTCGCAAAACAAGGCGAATAATCGAATCCAACAATGTTCATTCTATCAAACTGAAAACAATTGAAATAGCGTTGAAAATAATCAAATTTCACGAATTGATCGAATCAATATTATCATTAAATTTCACGAATTGAAAATAATTGAAATACCTGAATATTATTGTTGACTCCTTCGTTACCATTGGATGCGTGATTTGACATTCTTCTACTCATTTCGGCGCAACTAGGGAAAATACCGGTTATGACTAGTATATTCGTCCTATTAAGAAGAAAATCAGACCCTTTTTTTACCCGAAAAAAATAATAATTAAACATACCCTTCCATTTTCTAAATACGGAAGGCAAATAGCTATTTTGTACTTCCGTATTTAAAAAACGGAAGGCAAAAAACATCTTTTCTCTCTCGTGTTTTAAAAATGGAAGGTATAAAGTTGATTTAACCTTCCGTTTTTCAAACACGGAAGTTGTGTATAATATTTTCCAAAAAGTAAAAAAAAAAGAAATACTTAATATAGCACTACTTCTGTTTCTAAAACACGAAAGAGTATTTTGTTTTTGGGGGCCCCACCAAATTTTTTGTGGTGCGGGTAACAACCCCACTAAACTAGTCCTTTTCCCGAACCTTGTTCGGGTTTTTTTCCATAATATTTTCAGTCGAACTTGACACGTAAAAAATACCCAACACATACTCTTCGTTCTGTCGTTCTTCAAAATATCCGGTTGTCATGATAAAGTCTTCTCTCGAAATAATTGATACTTCAAATTTCAAAAAGAATAACAAATCGATCACTTTCACCCTAACTGAATTTCACTAATAAACACATAAATAGAATATAATCATACATAAATGCACACTAATTTCACAAAATACAACTACCAAACGGGGTGAACGGCAACATTCATCAACAAAAACACATATGTAAATACAATAACCAAACCATGAATTTCGCAACTTTCACCAACAACTGCAATAAGCAAGTCATGATTATAAACATGGGTAATGCGATTCAATAGAGTTTGCACACCAAGATGGAAATTGTCATTTTCTTCCCTTTGAATGATCCCAATATCATTTTCTGATCCATTCATGGTAAATGTATTTTACTGCTTTTCTGTCCATATGCAAAGACGATTCCTGCAGATATCACAAAAGATAAAAGGAAACGAAAGTTAACCAAAGGGTTTAAGTCAGTTACATGGTCAAATGATTCATGATTTAAAAACATTAGTGCAACTATTTGTTATATCTTAGGAGAATACACAACAATGCCTATAATTTTGCAATGAAACATGCAATAAGAGCAGTTTAAATGTAATTGCCACTACTTGGCAAGCAAAAAGAGTCAAGTTCAAATAAAACCTCCTTCCCTCAAATGATGTTAGTGTCTTGTCTCTCCTACACTACTTCATGAGCAAAGAAGGATGATTTTGACTTGATAACCACATTGAAACAACAAATCAAAACAAAGACCTAAGCGGTATCAATTTTTAATTGTATTTCTATTTGTTAATTTATACATAAAAAATCGCAAACCTTAAAAAACACTTCCCTAAAGGATTCAAATTCAAGATCCATGCAAGCAATGCCAAATCAACATAAGTACCCATCCAAGCTAAAAAAAAAAGTAAACTTCAAATGCAGAGAATGAGAAAAGGAATGAATAAAAGAAATACCATTAAAATGCGGGTTATTAAATAATGAGGTACTGAAAGGGTTTAAAAGCAAATCTTTCTATTAATTATTATTAAAGAATGAGGCACTGAATTTATTAATATGAGTTGGATGACATCACATCACATTTGTTATTGAAGTAAATAAGTTATATTTGTATTGGCTAAGGGTTTATAGCCATAACAACCATACAAATATACAATACAGATTCACCTTCTTTGACCAGCCCCTTATTCCCTATTAAAACGAAGATCACAACAACCATGCAACACATGTATTTGACATAACCTGATACACAGTACGACATCTATAACACCAAACACCACAGGTAGGGCTGTTCAGAATTCAGTTCAAACCGAATTTTTTAGCCGAACCAAACCAATCAAACCGGAACCAAACCGAATCGAGGTGTTTCGGTTCAGGAAATTTTTATTTTCGGTTTTCGGTTTGGTTTGTGTTCGGTTTGATTAAACCGGAAAAAAAAACCGATTTTTTTTTATGTTTTAATTTAACCGCCTTAAGTTTATGCCATATACCATAAAGGCCACATATTACTACCAAATTTGTATAGATCTCAAGAAGATTAACTATAACATATCAAAATCTACCAAGTCAATAATGTACTAATAAGAACTATTGTATGAAATTAAAGCATGAAACTAAAATAAATCAAAACAATCTTTTCTTGAAGCAACAAAGCACAATATATATCTGCTAAAGTGCTATTTATCAAATTGGAGGAAGTATAAATTTGAAATTTGAAATTTGAAGATCCCTTTGCAGCATTGATGAGTTTATTAGCAAGACATTCAACAATAGTCTTGATGTTCCTGAATGCAAACTCACAGGCACCAGTAGTCAAGAGATAACTGGCCTGGTTCACACGCTCAAGGGAGAGATATCAACAACTTGACATCTATGAACAACTGGGTTGTTGTGCTGTTTACAGTTTTGTGCAGTCCTAGTTTTGGTTCACTCTTCACACAAGCTGTTTGTGTTCGTCTATGAACTGGGCTGTTGTGCAGTTTTTTTTTCCGGTTGTGTTAATTTGGATTTTTGGATGAAATTCCCTCCCATAAGCTCAAAATCAAATTGCTCAAATTATTTCAGTTCACTTAGGTTCATAACCGAACCGAAATCAAACCGAACCAAACCTATTAGTTTCGGTTCGGTTTTCGGTTTATATTTTTGGAAATTTCGATTTTCGGTTCGGTTTGGTTTGGCCAGGTTCGGATCGGTTTTAGGCCGATGAATAGCCCCCACAACACTCTACCCTAGTACCCTCAAATCCTCTTTATATATGATTATCCTCAAATAGAGTGTCAAGAATTGATACTGCCATAAAAGCCAAGGTAACTCACTAAAAAAAAAAAGAGTTCACTGAAGTATTGTTCTTAACATACCACTAATATCTCTCATTCAAATAAAAAAAACTAATCCAGTTTTTTCTTCATCAATGTAATTAGTCAGTGATCATCAATTATGCTAATGCAAAACTCAAAATAATACTGGGAAGTTGTTGTCACCTAGGGAGAGGTGAGAAGTTCAGCATCTTCTTTAATGAGTCTAGGATGAACCAGCACGAAATATATCTTCCAAAAGCATCCCTCACTCATATACACCGAGCAAAGTTCAATCCTCAAAGTTGCCAATGTTGGAGCAAGGCGCTCAACAACCAAGGCATGTTCTCGTTGGGCATCAAACATATCAAAATCTGAAGAAGATGAAAGCAAATAGTCCATGAGATTGGTCTATTATAAGGTTCTAAATCTATATTATAATACTAAAGGAGAAGTCGCCTAAGACATGTGTCGCCTTCTCCTTTAGTATAGGTTTCTTAACCAATTAAAAATTAATTAATTGTGATTTTATAATTTTTTATTTGATAATCATATTTTCTTTTTAAGTAATTGTTTTTTTTGGTGAAAATCTTAACTAAATGATTTGTTATATCAAATCTGAAAATTCAGAAATTCAATGCTTATCCGTGTCAATAAAATCTCAACTAAATGATTTTTTGATGAGATTTCATCCAACCTGACTCGATAAAGTTTTGTGAAAAAAAATTCAGAAATTCAATGCTTATCCCTTTTTTATTTGAAATATTGCATATTTATCATAAAATCAATATATTTTAACACTATCTTTCAACATGTGCAACCCACTCGGATTTTAAATAACCCTCTATAAATTATAAATGAAAGTTACAATTCACTCACATTTTTTCATCCCACTTCCCGTTTTAATCCCTCTGATATATATGCTCGATCTTTATTCATTCATACTTGACATATCTGATTTATATTCTCATTTCAGTCTTTCTTTACTAACGTTTAACATTCATACTTTCAGGTTTTGTGAACAATCTCTCAGTTCTCCGCCTTCAAGTTCCTCTCTCCTCCACCTTCTTCTTTCGTTCACTAATTATGTGGTATAAATGCAGCGACCTGCCATAATACTATCTTTTCTGCAAAATACTATCTTTATTATGGTTGTGTACTTATGAATATATAATTGTTATTGCTAATGAATATACAATTGCTCTGCCATAATACTATCTTTTATCCAAAAAAGGAAAAAGGGTGAAAATCTTCATTCGATCACTTGATATATGTAACGCAACAATATTATCTTGCAAAAGAATTAAAATCTTCATCCACTTGATTATATTATGTGTAATAGAATATTGCTAATGAACGTCTCTTCTTATTAACATGGCTTAATATTAGAATAACGTGGATAATCTATATCTATATCTTTATCAATATTCAGTACTATAGTACTAATTAGAGAGAAGTCACGTTATCACGTGACGATTTCTCCTTTAATATAGGGTATTTAAATATTTTTTAGTTATTTATTTTTTTAAAAAAAATTGGGCCTGCTAAATAAAAATCTTATCTTATTATTTATTATAACTAACTAGCTTTTAAATTTGATGATTTTTTATTTTTCAAAAGTAATTTGAATTTGAATATTTGATCCTGATTTTATACAAAAATTAAATTATTAATTCACTTAATTATCACCAATTATTTCAATAATAACTTATAACAAAATCTAACAAAACTAAGATAAGTATCACTTCAATATTTTATTTAAATAAGATAATCATCACTTAGATATTTTTAACCATTTATGCTTTATAGAATTATTCCCTAATTTTTAATTTAGAAATTCAAATATAGAAAATTTTTAATTAAGGATCCATGCTTATATAATTTATGTTACAAGTTATGACCTCAATCTCAAAACTTAACCCATTTACTATTTTGATCGCTTTTTAAAAAGGATCGAAATTATATAAAATATTAATTACTTTATTTTTTTATAATTTCATACATATTACCATTAACCATGAAATTAAAATAAATAAATAAAATTGATATTCTTAATGATTTTATCTTCTTAAAAAGTGTCCCAAAAAGCAAAAAAAAAACTTAAATTACGAGACAGATGAGGTAATTAAATTGATGCCATTTCCTTTTCAAATCATATCTAAGATAAATTAATAAAATAATATTTGGGTATAATACCCAATTCGGTTCGTAATTAGCATGTTTGAACAATTATAGGTAAACATTTAATTCAATTATGTTTTATAATTTTTATGTTGTATATTTAATTTACACAATTTTGTTTTAAAATATGAATTTTTTAATCTTTTGGGATTCTTTTTATAACTTAGAGTGCAAATTTAAAAATAAAAATTCCTTACAATTTTTTAAAATAAAGGCTATATATATGTTTTTACAATTTGGTTAGAAAACATGATTTAATCATTATATACTTAACACTACTTTTTTTTTTTTGGTGAAACGAGAGACAAGGCTCTCGTGCGATTTATTCCGGAACCATGCTACAAGTTACAAGCCTCGAGATAGCTCTTCTTGAACATTATTAACACTACATTATGAATTATGAATTAATCATTAATTAATAATCTTTTTTTGGTCAATAATAATTAATAATATAAAATACATGCATATATTTAACTAAAAAAACCCGCACAAGGTGCGGGTACTGAACTAGTAACATATAAAATGAGGTGAAACACTCAAATCAGATTGGTATTTATGTCAGGAAAAAAATCCATAACTGGAAACTATGAAATTGGTTTTATTATCAACAATCTCTGTAAACAGAAGTGGTAAAAACAATTTTTTTATATTTCTATTTTGATAGTTACCCGGAATGAAATTCGGTAGAGTTGTGACTTGTGATTACCCAGAGATCTTTAGTCTCGATGCTTCAACCTCGCGTTCTCTACAATTTGCAGTTATTTGCCAACAACGACCAGTATTCGGGCTAAGGCATCTTTATGTGTTGTGATCCTGGAACAAAAAAATACAACTTAAGTTTAGAAAAATTCCAACAATATTTGGAAAAAAAAAACAGTTGGGTCAGTTACACACCTTTGAATCATGAGTTGTTCCATGAACGATTGATGGAGTATCACAAAGTCACAACCTTACCTCGTGCTCTCAAACTGAGCACTAATTTCTGCCATGTTATAACAGAACAACCACCAATGCATCCCATAAAGACGTTTGAGGCACCATTCCATGCCTTATCATCTCTTCCAACCACAAAACCTTGCTTCATCAACCATGCCATCACAACAAATCCCATTTACTACAAGCCTGTAAGTCTCTACTACCTCATTTACCTTCAAGTTTAGATTGAATAAATCAAAATAACATCCAAAATCCCCAAATCTCATCCATAAACCCTAATTTTTCGAATTAAAATGAAAAAATAACAATTTGAAAACATACCGGAAGAGAAATTGGGTTTTTCGCACCACACACACAGTCGTCAGGTTCTTCGCACCACCCAAACCACATGCCCTGGCCTCCTTCGATCGTCGCCCGATTGCGTCAGACCTCCGATAAAGATTGTCGTCACCAGCCACATATCCAATTGCGCTATGCCTCCAAACGATTGCCGCCTCCCGCCGTCTCCGACGAAGCTGCTGGCCTCCTACTGTAACGGCCCGGGATTATGATTCCCGAGTTACGTTTCGAGGGATAAAACCCCTCGTTAGGATCTTGTGCCCCGAGTACAGGTTGAAGGTTTGAAATTCTATCCTAACATTTACAAGTGGGATTTCATACCCAAAATTCGAATGGATCGTTGGAATCCCCGGGGAAGTCCCCTTTACCTGTCGTAAGTCTAAGCGTGAAAAACCTGTAGTCATGCAAATAGCGGAATCAAGATGTAATACAAGAGGGTGCCACGGCAAAGCCGAATCAAAACCAAATCAAAAAGCGTATTTATCGAAATATAAGATTAGACCATTTCTTTGCAATCGCCCTAGAGAGTTCCCACGTCACGAAAGCAAGGAATAATCATGCTGCAAAACAAACCTAAAAAAAATGTATGCGGGGCGGTGTCAGATCGAAGCCCTAAGCAATATAATCCCAAACAAGCAGACACATACACACGCTAGTCCTAATAAAGATGCTTCTAGATGGAAAGCGGAATATTTACACACTAACATGCTCCTAAGAAAAAGTGCATAAATATAATAAGGCCTTAGCACCGAATACCAAGTGGTATATCCCTCTCCTACCTCCACCCCTTTTCGATAGGGCGGAGTCTGGCCAGCTCGTGAATGCATTCCATAATAATCGGGCGGCACGCACGCCCAACCCGTATCCACAATAAAGCCCGCATGCATCTCAAAATATAAGGAAGTTCATGACTCGATTGACTCAGGACGGGACCCGATGAGACTAGGTCGTCCTATAACCCTAACAATGACTCTAGTTACTTCACAGATAACGGTCGTTCTGTTTACAAAAGCAATGAGTAAACGAATGCTCAATCATGAGTGCAATCCTAACAGGATACTACATGGCATGCTTTATTATGAATGCAAGTACCTAGTATGCATATGGCTACAAACACGGAGATCTCTTTTCGAATCTGAGTGAGGTTATATAGGAACTCACCTGGGAGTGCAGAACAGCAAAGGCAACAACTAGGTATATAGAAAGCCAACATGTCACAGATGATCACCTAACACATATATAAGTGATATAAATAAGTCTACTTCTAATGTTATTTAAAGCATATAATATCACACACAAGTCATCAAATTTATTCACCAAGTTAGGCAAGGTAAGTCATTTTCCCAAGATTTTCCAAAACTCTTTCAAAACCTCAAGTTAGATCAAATCACCATTCAAAACGCTTTCTCAAATCATCCAAAAGAATCTATTTATAAAACGTTACCCTAATATTACATCTTCAATCTCAACCAATATTTTATATTTTAAAGCTCAAATAATAATATTTAATATTTTAAATACCACTTCCTTTTAAACCCTTTCATAAAATATTTCCAAATCCTTTAAAATCCCAACCACTTTTATAAAATCAGCCCCTTATTTTATAAAGATTATAAACCAACCATTTTATATTTATAAAGTCCAAAACCGACCCACTTCATCTTATTATTACCAAAATCGAATGCAATTGTTAGAATAAGTCAAATTTTCACTTTCTTTTTAAAACAAAACAATTCAGCTCCATTCCATTTTTGTTAAAAAAAATATCCAATTCAGCCCATCGGATAATAGGGCCTGATTGAGGAAATGGGGGAGAGAAGGAACACTGTTCCTCTTCCTCCTTCCATTTCACCTACAGAGCTCGAAGACGGGAGAGGGGAGGCTGCCCAGCGGCAGATCCCGGGCTCCGACTCCGGCGGACACCAACACCCACACGAACGAAACGGAAAGAAGGAGGGAGAGGAAGCTCATCGAGAGGAGGTTCAAAGCTCGTCGGAACGAATGAGCTCGCCGGAGATGTGGGGAAGCTCCTCGAACCTGGTTCAGAGGTATTCGGTCACAAAGGTGGCCCCTTTAAGCGAGGTTGAGAGCGAGAGGGAGTGAGGGTGAGCTTACCGATCGAAAATGGCGAGAACAGGGGAAGAGGAAGAAGGGGGCTGCGCTTGCTCGGCGGCGGTTCTCATGGGCGGTTTCCCTTGGTTTGTCGGCTTCGGAAGTAAGGGAGGTGGTGCTGGCATCCCCGGATGCTGCTGCTCATCAAGAGAGAAGGAGAATGAAGGCTTGGAGCTCGGGTACTGACGCAGCGAAACAAGGGAGGTGGGCTCGGTTTTGGCTCCAGGCGAGGGCGACGACGGAGCCGGGAGTGATGGTGGTGAGTCCTGGTGGCTGCTGGCAGAACAGGAGGTGGAGTGGTGGTGATTGTGATGGGGCTGGACAAGGAGAAGCCTTGGAGCTCGCTCACGGCAAAAGGAGAGAGAGAGGTAAAGATGTGTTTGATTTTGTGTTTGTGGGGGGGAAATGTGTGGTCAAAGATCTGATTTTATGGAACAAATTTTGGGTTTCCTTGGCCGCAATAATCGGACAAGACATGTCAAAAGGGTTGTCCTCATTTTCATTCTTGGTAAGTCAAAGCAAGAGGAAGAAAAAGGTGCATATGTGTGTTGGGCTATTTAGAGAAAGGGGGAAAGAGATAGGAAATTTCCAAATCAAATCTCAAATTGTGGGAACCAAGGTTGAATTTGGATAAGGATGGGAGAAAGGGAACGGAATTGTGGTCTCGAGTCGAAAACTTGAATCCTCGACGATTGGTCTTCCGAATTCCGCTCCCTCGATCGATTAGATATGTAAAATTGAATATGATATCGCTGGCAAAAGAAATTTTCGAATCCCGAAATAAAAGACGGATTCGATCTTTAAAATTAAAAATTGGGCCGGAATTCACTTTAAATTCATTTTTAATTTCCTTTTTCCAAAGATTAATATTTGAAAATCCTTGCCTTTACATCATCCACCTCTAAAAATGAGTCTCGTCACCGAGACTAAAATCACTTCAAAGTAGGGGATGAAGTTTAAAATTGATGAGTCCAAGAACCATGTCCAAGGATCTTATAATCATCTCGGTTGCGTCTTCTGGGATTCTCACAACATCCTAGTCACGGTCGTGACATCTCCAAGTGGCCTTGACAAGTATGCAATAAGCGCCCCTATCACATCCTCGCTTCGACTTTTCGGAACTACCACAACTCTAAAAGTTCTACAATATCATCACTAGGTCTTAGAAAGCACCCTACAAGCGCCCCCATAAAATGCTTGTATCCACTTCGTGAAGTATCATAGAGTTGCCCGGGTTTGAAAAGTTTCAAAGGGGATTCCACAGTTGAAAAAGATTGGCTTCAAAATCGTTGAAATTTTCGATCGTGTTCGGTTTCTCAAAATCCAAGTTAGTCTTTTTCAAAATCGTCCAAAACCCTTCAAAAACAAGCAAAACCTCTCGACTTCAAAACCATCCAAAGCTTTTCAAAATCCGAGTTAGTCGTTTCCAAACTCTTTCAAAACCTTTTAAATCTCAAGTTGGTCAAGCAAATTCAGAACTCAAGAGGTGGAATCATCCACCTCTAAAGGCTAATCCCATATTCTCTTCCTAGGTTCCAATCTCAAAAGCAATTCCAATCTACGAATCTCTAGCCATTATCAGAATCGATATAACCCAGACATACCACATCATAACCAACCAACAACCGAAATTGGCCACGCCAAAACCGTAACATGAATTGCCATTACTAACATTGTCGCACACCAATATATTGAAATGTCACACTCAACATTAGCACTTCACGTACTAGGTGTCAACAAATAAGAATGCATCAAGCAAGAATGTCATTTTTGAAAGGGCAGCACACAGACACATCAAGCCTCAACCTTAACAAATCACATCAACATGGTTTCCTTCATACCACTACCAACATAGAAAATTTTGTCATAAATGGGTGTCAATCTAAAGGAAGAGCAGCAAGTCAACACAACAAAATTTATTTCAATAGGATTCAGCAAGCCAGGATATTCACCATTTTCATAGCCAAGGATCGAGCTGAAAATCATTTTTGAAATATCAAAGCATAGAGGCATCACCACAATCACGTTTCAGTAATTCAATGTTCAATTTATCAACATAGAACCTGTCATGCTCTCATGATTCAACAATAGCAAAGTCTAACAACATATAAAGCACAAAATATAACCACGACAACATTTAACTTAACAGGACATCGCATATCATTATATGAGGATAACATGCATCCTCATACTATGGATTCTACACTCTACTATCACTTAATTCCCAAGTATTTCATATCAGCATATAACATGATTTCACACAAAGTTTATACATCATTATCTCTCATTGTTCCAAACGGTCACATGTCATAAATCCTAAAATACTATCATGCTCAGCAAGTATTGCAGAATATCAGGTATCGACATAGCTAACAAGAGAAGTTACCACATAACCTCGTGCTAATAATAATTCAAGCAAAGGTAATATCAGGCCAAAATCACAATAACATACTGTCACATATTAATGGGGCACATAATATCATGATTACTAAACACAAGGTCAGGATCTCAGCAGGTATAGTTCACATTCCACGAGTAAAAGAAACAGGTAATGCTTACCAACACAAAACACCAATCATATCACAAGGTCAGTCACATAGGAACACCAAAGCACTAAAATTCATCATCATAAGTAGAAGTTAACCACGTAACGTCCATTACTAGTTCGTCATTCCAAGAATCAATATAACAGTTCTGGGACCTGGGGTTTATGGGCCCACCGTGGTTCCACTGCGCCGCTCCCGTGCTATTTGGCTAAACGTGCTCTTTCTACGCCATCGTTTTTCAAAGTATTGCAAGCAACTTTTAAGTTAGTGGAGATAAGGGAGAGACAATGAGAATAAACCGGACTCCCCACGGAACCGAACACAGACCAACTGATGATGACACGACGAAAAAGAAACAAGATCCCAACCCAAGGAGTAAGGTGCCCTTATGGAACTCTACGAGGTCACAAGTGCAACAACCAAAATACATACTAATCATGGAGTAAACTAGTTGCATCACTGAACACTAACATGTACCTATTTTAATGAAAGATGTTAACAGATAGGGGCAACAAAAAACATGATCGGGTTCTGCATGGGGCATAAGAGACTAGCTAGAAATTTTTCATTTCATATATCAGACAACCTTGATATGTATAAGAAACATGTATACACACGGATGCACAATAGATTTGTGCGACATAAAGCTCATGCAAAATCTAGTAACCAACACAAAGCATTGCACGTAGAGTAAATTGTTCGTGACAGGTACACATAAGCATGTCATAATCAATGTGGGATCATATGCAGACCTATCGAGATGTTTCATATCAATTGGACAAATGCCATGAAAGGATCATATAAAGCCGTATAGAAACCATGTCATGCAACAACAACGTTCTTATGATAGGGTAAGTGCGGGATGTCAGCATATAATGAGCTATGATTGGAAAGCAGTCCTCCATGATACTAGTAATACCTTGTCAAGGATGAACGCAATCAAGGATAATCGTTGAGGAATAATTTAACACCAAAATCACATTTCACATATATATGCATCTACCATGTCGTAGGGTATAACACGCAACTAGATACTCAATTTCTAATTAACACCTATCCCACCAAAATATGAATTTATCCAATTAAGCATCGAAAGGGCGTCATGTGATAAGGACAACAATTCAGATGAGAACACTCATAAGCATGCTACTAATCATGCTTAGCATGAGACCACTCTGTGGAGGCATAGCATTCTAGCTGGACTAACAACATCTAACATTCTTGAATAGTCATAAGATCATGCAAAGAGGGTATAGCAAGGCTATCACAACCTATGACAAGAGTGGCTGCATGAGATGCAAGTTGAGTATGCGATCGTACAAGTCATATCTCCGTAGGCATAGGTTTTACGAGGTACTAAATGACAGTCACCTATGTATATGAATATGATGCGTCAAGCAACTCCACATAATAGTGGGACGAGTTATAGAAGTTTAAGCAGGACTACTGTTGCACCCAAACATTAGCACATATAAAAGGAATATAAGCGATTGTGATGAAGTAGTCATGTGCATATCTTAGTGCAAAACAGGACAATGCTCCTAAGGTATCATGCTTCAAAAGGGCAGTATGCTACATTACATATGCAAGGGTAATCATGCGAGTGCCTTATAGCTATCGTGATGTGTGTGTGGTCATGCGAGGTGCCAGATTATTCATTTGCAGAAGCATTAAGAATGTCAGAAGACATGCAAAAACAACATCGAGTGATGAGATGATAGGCACACATTGATAGTCACCTAAAGCTTAACATGCGTTAAAAATAGACACTAACTCTATAAACGGGTCTATCAATTCCTAACCAGTTAAAAAGATCGCACATTAGAGATGATGGAAATAATACAAGACTTTGTGAAGTTTATTCCACGAAAGAGCAGATCATAATTCAAGTAGGGCATGAATACACAAGCCATAATTCATGAGTCCTATAAGATATATTTTAACATGATAAGACATGGGTATCTTTACAAAGTGAATAAGAGAACATCACAGATGATGGATTATAAGTCATGCTAGGAATTAACCGTCATAGGAGTACATGAAAATGGTACAACAACTATCACATCATGGGACAATCATATTCACGTGATGAAGCAAGTATGACAATTTACCACTCAGCGAGTCATATTGGAATTCATAAGCCCTATAGGATACTACCAGCACATATCGAACATGAATACAATCAAGGTACTTCGACTAGACTCGCCCTAGCATTCAGGTGTCATTTATATGCGAAAACATAATACTAACTCATGATTCGTACATACGTTCATTCGATTAGCACAACAATTTACAAAGAGTCAAATAAGTCACATCGTAATGATCTAGAAGCATGATAAACATATAGCAGAGTATAACATGGGTTTAAAGTAAGATAGCTAAGCATGGATAGGATGATAGAGAGTTACGGGTCCATGCAAATATTTAAATGGTACATGCACAAAATATCAGGTCATATATTCTGGGAACCACGAGAGGATACCACAAAGCAGAAGAAAACATTACGGGAATCAAAAGGTGAGCATGCTATGGTTTAGTGGTCATACATAATGAGTAGTGAGAGTAAAACCGTCATGCTAAGGGTCAGGCTATTATGAACCTAACCCAAAAGAGAGACTGACTATCATGCGAGTTCGTAACTTGCGACATATGCATTTAATCAATCATTAGTATGACAATGCAAGGAACCAATGAAATCAGGTTGTGCATTTAAAGGGGGTATGACATGAATACAACGAAGTATGACCTAAGACCTAAACAAGGTGGCCAAGCATGGATACATAATGACATACAACCACAAATCCACATTAAGGATCATCATCACAATATATGTTGGGAATAACACATCATGTCGAGTCTTGCATATACAAAACCAGGAATTATCGTGGTGTGTGCTCGTGCGGCGTGTCAGGTCATATATTCATTAAAGTATGTGAGAAGCATGGAGGTCATCATGGCATGACAGTTGGATAAGCATGTTGGAAACTAGGTGTCATATGAATCAGGTTGAACATCAAGTTGTAACACACACCCATCAAGTAAATTACTCTATAAGGATATCATAATGGAACGAGCACACTATCATGAGCCTACTTGCAGAGAGGACAGATCATGCGGTTTACTAACATATGACACATTCATTCGAGCATTAATATAACAATGCGTATCCTAAGTAGATCATGCTGGGATGATATGGGGGCATAACAGATGTAATACTGATCTAAACAATGGCTAAACATGGACATCAAGACATGGAGGCATAATGTCACACTATGGATCAATCTGCAAGTCTATGGGGTAGTACATATAGGATCATATAATCATGGATGAAGAAACTAAGATAACCCGACAAAGATCTACAAGGGCGACTCTGACTCACTTCCATGAACCCCATGATTTATTTCCCGTGAAATACCTGTGTAACTCTCGAGTAGGGTAGAAAAGGGCTCAAGTTAATAGTGTACTCCAATACACTCAAATGTGGGTACCCGTATATCACACCGACATTACAAGAAAATCTCAATAAAGACATTTAGTGGCATCAGGAAAAGAAAACCGAAGAAGGAAGTAGTCAGGCTTAAGAGATGAAAGGCAATCCCACAAGGACTGGGATCCCGACTCTATAATGGCAGAAGGTATCCCCCGCTATTCCATTCACATAAGCATTTAACACATGATTCATAGTCAAGAATATCAACCAGGTATCCAAATTAAGCATACAACACTCATCACAGAACAACCAGCAATCAAGCTATCCTATGGCCGCCCTTTGAGGGGTGACTAACCGGAGGGGCAAAACCTCACGGTCTCTACCTAACTCGCCACTCCAACCACTGCGGCGCAATCCCTTGGAGTCTTGTAGGCCCATCTGTAAGAACAAGCTATATTTTTGCTTACCCGTTCCCAACTACATCCAATAGGGATGGTCTAGCGCCTTTAATACCCCTTCGTTTCCCATTGTTTGATTACCGGATTTATTGAGTCAAGTTCATATTTGGTCCATTTGAGTAAGTCATATTAAATTCATTTTGCCCTTTCTAAAACATTTTGAAAAACCATTTGAAAACCTTGAGCCATTTTCAAAACCACTTCAACCTATCATACTCGGTTTGCATGACCTGAGCTCTGATACCAACTTTGTAACGGCCCGGGATTATGATTCCCGAGTTACGTTTCGAGGGATAAAACCCCTCGTCAGGATCTTGCGCCCCGAGTACAGGTTGAAGGTTTGAAATTCTATCCTAACATTTACAAGTGGGATTTCATACCCAAAATTCGAATGGATCGTTGGAATCCTCAGGGAAGTCCCCTTTACCTATCGTAAGTCTAAGCGTGAAAAACCTATAGTCATGCAAATAGCGGAATCAAGATGTAATACAAGAGGATGCCACGGTAAAGCCGGGTCAAAACCAAATCAAAAAGCGTATTTATCGAAATTTAAGATTAGACCATTTCTTTGCAATCGCCCTAGAGAGTTCCCACGTCACAAAAGCAAGGAATAATCATGCTGCAAAACAAACCTAAAAAAAATGTATGCGGGGCGGTGTCAGATCGAAGCCCTACGCAATATAATCCCAAACAAGCAGACACATACACACGCTAGTCCTAATAAAGATGCTTCTAGATGCAAGGCGGAATATTTACACACTAACATGCTCCAAAGACCAAGTGCATAAATATAATAAGGCCTTAGCACCGAATACCAAGTGGTATATCCCTCTCCTACCTCCACCCCCTTCCGATAGGGCGGAGACTGGCCAGCTCGTGAATGCATTCCATAATAATCAGGCGGCACGCATGCCCAACCCGTATCCACAATAAAGCCCGCAGGCATCTCAAAATATAAGGAAGTTCATGACTCGATTGACTCAGGACAGGACCCGATGAGACTAGGTCATCCTATAACCCTAGCAATGACTCTAGTTACTTCACAGATAACGGCCGTTCTGTTTACAAAAGCAATGAGTAAACGAATGCTTAATCATGAGTGCAATCCTAACAGGATACTACACGGCATGCTTTATTATGAATGCAAGCACCTAGTATGCACATGGCTAAAAGCAGGGAGATCTCTTTTCGAATCTGAGTGAGCTCATATAGGAACTCACCTGGAAGTGCAGAACAGCAAAGGCAACAACTAGGTATATAGAAAGCCAACATGTCACAGATGATCACCTAACACATATATAAGTAATATAAATAAGTCTACTTCTAATGTTATTTAAAGCATATAATATCACACACAAGTCATCAAATTTATTCACCAAGTTAGGCAAGTTAAGTCATTTTCCCAAGATTTTCCAAAACTCTTTCAAAACCTCAAGTTAGATCAAATCACCATTCAAAACGCTTTCTCAAATCATCCAAAAGAATCTATTTATAAAACGTTACCCTAATATTACATCTTCAATCTCAACCAATATTTTATATTTTAAAGCTCAAATAATAATATTTAATATTTTAAATACCACTTCCTTTTAAACCCTTTCATAAAATATTTCCAAATCCTTTAAAATCCCAACCACTTTTATAAAATCAGTCCCTTATTTTATAAAGATTATGAAGGTTCGATAATGTAAAAACAATGTAGTAAGAAATACTCTAGAAGGGGGGTTGAATAGAGTATGCCCGTTTTTCGCAGAAAGTCTCAAGACTTTTGGAGCTTGTACCAAAACCTTTGAGATAAACCTGAATCACAAAGTTAAACAATTCGAACCAAGTGCGGAAATAAGGTAAAGCAAATAAGTAAAGAACACGAGTAATTGTTTACGAGGTTCAGCACAACTTGGCCTACGTCCCCGCCTAGGGTTCTTCCACAACCCTAGGATTCAAAGGCTTTATTGATTCGCTTAGCTTAGGATCCTAATAGCTCACCGAGAAGCCTCTCTCCTATACAATTGCAATCTAGTCAACTCACGTTCCCTTGGAGTCCTAGACCAATCTAGAAGAGCCCCACCTCTCTCAGCTATCTAGTACAATCCTCTTACTCTCACAAATCAATAGCCTAGTGCAACTTCCCGAGTTATAAACTCTCGAGTAACACTTTAAATGAATATATCCTATAAGCTCACAGTGACTCTCAAAGGCTTTGAAATAAACAACAAATTCTTGAGCGCTTAGCAGAGAGACACTTTGGAAGACAGAATTGCTTGAAGATTGAAAACTCGTGTAGCACTTGTGTCATCTGTCTTTTTCCTTCTTTCCTTTATATATGAGTGGAATGGCGCCTGAGGATCTTCACCAACGGCTCTAGAATCAGGCTTGATCTTCAATCTTCTATATAAGGACACTTCGAAGCCATGATCCGTTTTTGAATAAGATCTCCTCATATGCACCAAAGGAAAGAGATAATCTCAACTATACTTCCTGAAAAGGTTAGTTCAACACATATATATAATATAACGGAAGTATATAATAATATAAAATAATATTCGGACAAATAATATAGGTTTTGTATTTCATCAACTGTTAATGCGTCAAGGCCTTTGACACAAACATCCTCTCAAAGCCCTTGAAACATTTATTCCATTTTCCATCAAGGGAGGGAGTTATCAATCTCCCCCTTGATGAAAGACAAAACCTGTGCATCCCTGCAACTTAGTCAAACAGATATATCATAAGTAAAATCGGACTAAGTACCTGCAAGGGTTAGACAAATGTTGGATCAAATTTTTAAAGCATGCAAAAACCATCCAACCGAAAACCATAAATCAAAAACCAAGGTCTTCCAAGACCCTTAAGCAGAGGGTTTCAAAGACTAACGATCATCTCCCCCTTTTTGTCTTTCAACAAAGGGCGGAGGTAAAAACAGTCACCAAAAAGTCACCAAAAGTTTTGAAAACGTTTCCAACAAACCAGCAATGTATCAAGTTTCAGGGGTGGGATAGGGTGGGTTAAGGTTTAGACTTAGTCATCCGGAGCATCATCAATGAGCCTCGTCCACAGTCCTTCCAGCATCTTTGAAATCCCGCTCATCTCCGTCATAATCTCCTTCTGCAGCTCCTTAATATCCAGGCGAACTTCCTCCAAGCCCAACTCTAGGTTGTCCATGCGTTCATCGAAAGTTGGAGCAGTGGGAAAGGCTTTTGAAGGAGTGGCAAGACTCAAGGTCCCTTGGGGAGACCGAGTGATGCCAATCTTTTCAAGGCCTTTAGAGTTGAACTTACCCGTATGACGCAACTGTTCTTCATTTTTGACATCAATTCTAGAAGCTTTGAGATAGGGGTCAAAAGGGTAGCAAAGGGGAGGGGAGAGCCTTTTCTAGCTTTTCTGGCATGAGCCATGGTTCCAAGGATAGTGTTGGCCAGATCAAGATCAAGGCCATTTAGGATGCGGTAAAGCAGGACCATAGCATTGTCGGTAAGGAGTGAGCCAGAGTTAAGACGGGGTAAGAGGCATCGAACAATGATGTTAAAAATTATTTTTTCCTCAAGGGTTAGGGATGAGTGGGTGAGTTGCTTTGAGGTGCTGTTGGATGCTTCGGGTAGGAGATATTTGGCTCGGGCTAGAATGATGCAATTTTCTTTTGAGGGGTGGATTTCAGCGGGTGGAACTGGGGTAGGTAGGCCAAGGAAGTCTGCAAAATCATTGGAGTTGAGAGAGATTCTAACCCCTTTGACAACAGACTCCAAAGACCAACCATCGGTGTCGTTTTTGGCTTTTAGGTTAATGTAGAAAAGTCGAGGAAGCTGGGGGTAGTAAACAGTTTCAAGGTTAAGAAGGGTCCAGGCTGGGGATTTTTGAGGAGATCAATGCAAGGTAACTTCAAAGCTTCAAAGAACTCAACATCTAAAAAATCAGAACAACTAATCTTACGAGTTCGAAACTCGTCTACCCACTTACCAGCAGTCTCAGCATCTTGAAACCAAGAGGAGGGCAAGGATTGATTTACCTGGATATAGGCCGGGGGGTCTGCATTCTTTCTGCGCGCAACTGTTGGAGCAGCTCTCTTGACAGGCGCTACAAGACTCTTGACAGTGCCCTTCCTGGTGCGCTTGGGGGATGGAGGCTTGACAGCAGCAGGGGCTTTCCGCTTCTTCGGAGACGGGGGAGGAGGAGGAGAAGGAGAGGGAGATTCTTCCTCCTCTTCCTCAGACCCCGAGTCCTCACCGGACCCCGCTTCATCTCCTTCAGGTTCCTCGTCCTCTCCAGATCCCTCTTGCTCTTCTTCTTCTTCTTCCTCAGGCTCCTCCTCGAATGGAACCTCCTCGGCTTCGGCTTCCTTCCGAATCCGCTCAGCTTTTTCCTCGGCCAGTTTCTTAGCAAGTTCGGCCTCCTCATCGGCCTTTTTCTTCCTTAAGGCCTCCTCCTCGGCTTCCTTGGCAGCATCTCTTTCTAAGAGGGCGTCGAGATCTTCTTCCTTCTCTTCCTCGTCCACTTCCTCAGCCAAGATCTTCCTCTTTCCTTTCTATTTAGCACTGATCGGCTTCTTAGCAGAGCGCTTTTGAGAGCCCTTGGGAACAATGGCCGAGCTCTCAGCAATGGTGCTCTGGACGACAGTTGGGACGATAGCTTGAGGAGCAGGTTCAGGTGTGGGAGAGGTAGCAGTGGCCTGACGTCCCTTGGGGGTGGCGCCAAGTCTTTTGGGTGTGACAGCTTTCTTGGTTTTGGGTGCCATGGAGAAAGTTGGTTAGGGTTTCTTGAGAGGCAATTGAGAGGTTGAAGATGGAGAAGTGGAGAGGGTTTGGATAAAGTCTGAGTGTGGGTTGTAATCGGGTACAGTATTGGGTTTAAGTAGAGGGAGTGATGGGACGGGTTTAGGGTTCCAAGGAAAGAAATCATTACATTGCCAATTTGAAGGGTTTTCAAATTCAAATTCAAATTCAAATATCCATTAAAATCGGACAAGATAACCAAAAAATCTATTTCCAAAAATAAAATATCTTTAACGGTTTAAGGAAATTACTAAATGGGCAATTTTTGAAATCCGATTAAAACAGATATAATTGATTAAATATCTAAAAAGATATTAACCAAAAATATATATGATCCGATATATGTACTCCACCATTTAGTTCACACACCTTGACATGGTTCTCAAGGGTCTTGACACTAAGTAGAATTTATCTTTCGTAAAGGGAAAGCTCCCCCTACGAAAGTGCATCCTTGTTAAGCATCCCAATTTCTCGTCTTATGAAGGTGAACATGTCCTCTGCCAAAGGCTTAGTAAAAATGTCAGCCCATTGATAATCAGTAGAAATAAAAGATATGGACACATCACCTTTTTCAACATGATCTCTAATAAAATGATGCCTTACATCAATATGTTTGGTCCTTGAATGCTGAACAGGATTCTTAGTGATGGATATGGCACTTGTATTGTCACACTTAATTGGGATACCTTTGAGGTTGATGCCAAGATCTCGCATTTGTTGAGCTATCCAAAGGATTTGGGAGCAACAGGCTCCAGCTGCAATGTATTCGGCTTCTGCAGTGGATAGAGCAACTGAATTTTGCTTCTTTGAGTGCCAACTGATCAAAGATGCTCCTAAGAATTGGCAACATCCTGATGTGCTCTTCCTATCCACCTTGTAGCCTGCCAAATCTGCATCAGAATATCCAATTAAAGTGAAATCCTTTTGCTTTGGGTACCATAGTCCAAGTTCCTTAGTGCCATTGAGATATCGAAAGATTCTCTTCACAGCCACGAGGTGAGATTCTTTAGGATCAGCTTGAAACCTAGCACACATGCAAACACTAAACATGATGTCAGGTCTACTAGCCGTGAGATATAATAACGATCCAATCATTCCTCGATACTCCTTTTGATTGACACTTATTCCAGTCTTGTCTTGATCTAGAGACAATGTTGAGCTCATGGGAGTCTTGGCTGCCTTGGATTGATCCATCTTTAACTTCTTCAAGAGATCCTTAGTGTACTTGCTTTGGTTGACAAAGATCCCTTTCTTGGATTGATGAACTTGTAATCCCAAAAAGAAGTTGAGTTCACCCATCAAGCTCATCTCAAATTCACTGCACATGATGTCAGAAAATTCCTTGCACAAAGATGTGTTAGTAGCACCAAATAATATATCATCGACATAAATTTGAATAACCAAAATGTCCTTTTCTTTGGTTTTGATAAAAAGAGTCTTGTCGATCAACCCCCTTTTAAAATCATTTTCTAAAAGGTATTTTGACAAGCGCTCATACCAAGCTCTTGGGGCTTGTTTCAAACCATAAAGCGCTTTGTCAAGTTTATAAACTTGATTGGGAAATTCTGAGCTTTCAAAACCTGGGGGTTGAGCCACATAAACTTCTTCCTCTAAGAAACCATTGAGAAAAGCACACTTGACATCCATTTGATATAACTTTATGCTCATAAAAGATGCAAATGCTAATAAAATGCGAATGGCTTCAAGCCTGGCTACGGGAGCAAAGGTCTCCTCGTAGTCAATACCTTCCTCTTGATTGTAGCCTTGAGCAACAAGCCTTGCCTTGTTCCTCACAACCTTACCATTCTCATCTAGCTTGTTTCGAAATACCCATCGAGTGCCAATGACTGATTGATGCTTTGGCCTAGGCTTCAAGGTCCAGACTTTGTTCCTTTCAAATTCGTTAAGCTCACTTTGCATAGCAATGATCCAGTCTGGCTCCTGAAGTGCCTCATCTACCTTCTTTGGCTCAATAAGAGAAACAAACACGTGAAAAGCACAAAGATCTTTAAGTTTAGAACGAGTTTGAACACTATAAGTAGAGTCAGAAATGATATCCTTTAATGAGTGTGATGAGGAGTATTTGAATTTCCTTTTGCTAGTCTCAGCTCCTTGATTCGTCACACTGGTAGGATTGACTTGTAGTGCATCTGACTCCGTGGTCCTGTTAAGTTCAGTTACAGCAGTTTCTGAAGTCTCAACACTGTTGGATTGGACACCAAGGGCTTTGGACGAATCTTCAACACCTTGGGCCAATTCTTCAGTGTTAAGAATCGGTTCCTGCATGTTCCTCTTCTCTGTGTTCTTGGTAGCAGCGACATCACCTTCCTCGTTCTCTTCATGGATGTTAAGATCTATATCTTTTTGGGTTTGAAGGAGCTACGTGTTTGTTTACCTCGTGTGCATGCATTGCACATATCAATACCTTTGAAGTTCATTTCAGGTAGCCCTCTTACAAGCCCTTTGGACACAAGCTTCTGTAGTGTATGTGGGCTCACATGACCGAGTCTCCTGTATCTTCTCTGCGCACAATGATGTCACACTTTCCTTTGTCACCAAGAGTGATTGTTCCTGTGGATTGCTCCTTTAGATCATGAAAGAGAGAACTCTTCCCACTCATATGCCTCGAGCATCCACTATCAATAATCCATTTGTGTTCTTTCACCTTGGTGATCTCCTGCAAGACAAACATCAACCTTTGTGGCTAGACCAATAAGCAAATTTGGATCCGTTGTTGGGGTAAACCATATTTGGTAAAATAGTGCCTTTGGGGACCCAAACTTGTGTTATCCGTTCTTTTCTCAAATGAACAGGAAATGTATTGCGAATAATATATGGATCCTTTCTTCTATAAGGGCAGGTCTCCTTTACATGTCCCTTTCTCGCACAGTGGTGACATATAGGAGAGGTTTTGCTTCCTTTTGCCTTTACAAAAGTGGTAATGTGTTGCTTCTTTAAAAACTTTGGATTGTAACCAATACCACTTTTGTTTAGAGAGCTTTGTTGCTCACCCAACATCTTATCGAGAGTGCCTTTGGATTTGGTAAAACTTATGAGGGCTGTCTGTTGGTCTAGAATCTTATTATTCAGTGAGATCTTCTCGTTCTCTAAGTCATGATGCTCATTTCTTAGAGAGGAGAGATCTTGCTTGAGTTCAGATTTCTCCGAGTCAAGCGTCTTGACTTTAATGTCAAGACCTTAATAAGAAGCTTCAAGACCGTTGACCCTCATAGACAGATCCTCAATAGTTCTTTCCTGGTCCACGGTTCTCTTAATAAGAATGTTAGTTTGGGCAATAAGCTGTTCTTCATTGGCAATCATATTGGAAAGGAATTCCGATAATACCTCTTTTGGACTTTCCATAAGTTCTCTTACAGTAGCTTCAAGCTTTTCATCGTGGGATTCATCTTCTGAGGCCATAAGACAAATGTTGGCCTTCTCATCGTCGGAGTCAGAGTCGGAATCACTCCAAGTAGCCACCATGGCTTTCTTCTTCCATTTGTCACCTTTCTTGGGCTGGCTCATTGTCTTTTGAGGGCAGTCCTTCACAAGATGATCTGTTTCACCACATTCAAAACAAGACAACGGTTTAGTCTTCTTTTCATACTTGTTGTATTGAGGCTTACCTCGAAATTTTGAAGACTCTGATCCATCCTTGTTGTTGAATTGATTCTTCATTTTGAGAATTCTAGCAAGGCCTCTTGTGATAAGAGCAAAGGGATCATCCTCATCGTCATCCTCATCTTCGGAATCAGATCCATCCTTGGGCTCATCCTTCTTAGACTTGAGTGCCAAGTTCTTGGTGCTAGCTGGAAGTTCTCCATCGTCTTCATTAAGGATCATCTCATGCGTGATCAGCTTTCCAAGAAGGTCATCAAGGGGTAGAGTGGTGAGGTCCTGGGCTTCCTCTATAGCTGTTACTTTTGGACCCCATTTCTCCTTTGGAAGGCACCTCAGTATCTTCCTTACTTTCTCAACATTGGTAAAGCTCTTGCCAAGAGAGTCAAGGTTGTTGGTGATTTCTGTGAATCGTGTGAACATGGCCTTGATTGACTCATCAGACTTCATCTTAAAGAGCTCATACTTTCGAAGGAAGATGCTGATCTTGGTGTCTTTCACTTGGCTCGTTCCTTCATAGGTGACGACCAACTTGTCCCAAATCTCTTTAGCTGACCTACAAGAAGAAATACGGTTAAACTCATCAGTGCTAAGACCACAATAAAGTAAGTTAATAGCCCTGTAGTTTTTGGAGATGGTTTCAAGATCTCTTTGGTTGTATTCAGACTCCTTCTTTGCAACTTTGGTGTCATTTGGTCCATCTTTTTCTGGAATCTTCGGACCATTCTCTATAATATTCCAAAGCTCTAGATCTTGGTCTATGATAAACATCTTCATCAAAGATCTCCAGTGGACAAAGTTGTTTCCTACAAAGAGTGGCGGTCTGCTTGTGGACCTTCCCTGTGCAAATCCTCCGCTTGCTTCACCAGACATGATCGAAAACTCACAAGATTGTTAGATCAAAAACAGTGAGTAAAGCTCTGATACCAATTGAAGGTTCGATAATGTAAAAACAATGTAGTAAGAAATACTCTAGAAGGGGGGTTGAATAGAGTATGCCCGTTTTTCGCAGAAAGTCTCAAGACTTTTGGAGCTTGTACCAAAACCTTTGAGATAAACCTGAATCACAAAGTTAAACAATTCGAACCAAGTGCGGAAATAAGGTAAAGCAAATAAGTAAAGAACACGAGTAATTGTTTACGAGGTTCAGCACAACTTGGCCTACGTCCCCGCCTAGGGTTCTTCCACAACCCTAGGATTCAAAGGCTTTATTGATTCGCTTAGCTTAGGATCCTAATAGCTCACCGAGAAGCCTCTCTCCTATACAATTGCAATCTAGTCAACTCACGTTCCCTTGGAGTCCTAGACCAATCTAGAAGAGCCCCACCTCTCTCAGCTATCTAGTACAATCCTCTTACTCTCACAAATCAATAGCCTAGTGCAACTTCCCGAGTTATAAACTCTCGAGTAACACTTTAAATGAATATATCCTATAAGCTCACAGTGACTCTCAAAGGCTTTGAAATAAACAACAAACTCTTGAGCGCTTAGCAGAGAGACACTTTGGAAGACAGAATTGCTTGAAGATTGAAAACTCGTGTAGCACTTGTGTCATCTGTCTTTTTCCTTCTTTCCTTTATATATGAGTGGAATGGCGCCTGAGGATCTTCACCAACGGCTCTAGAATCAGGCTTGATCTTCAATCTTCTATATAAGGACACTTCGAAGCCATGATCCGTTTTTGAATAAGATCTCCTCATATGCACCAAAGGAAAGAGATAATCTCAACTATACTTCCTGAAAAGGTTAGTTCAACACATATATATAATATAACGGAAGTATATAATAATATAAAATAATATTCGGACAAATAATATAGGTTTTGTATTTCATCAACTGTTAATGCGTCAAGGCCTTTGACACAAACATCCTCTCAAAGCCCTTGAAACATTTATTCCATTTTCCATCAAGGGAGGGAGTTATCAATCTCCCCCTTGATGAAAGACAAAACCTGTGCATCCCTGCAACTTAGTCAAACAGATATATCATAACTAAAATCGGACTAAGTACCTGCAAGGGTTAGACAAATGTTGGATCAAATTTTTAAAGCATGCAAAAACCATCCAACCGAAAACCATAAATCAAAAACCAAGGTCTTCCAAGACCCTTAAGCAGAGGGTTTCAAAGTCTAACGACCATCTCCCCCTTTTTGTCTTTCAACAAAGGGTGGAGGTAAAAACAGTCACCAAAAAGTCACCAAAAGTTTTGAAAACGTTTCCAACAAACCAGCAATGTATCAAGTTTCAGGGGTGGGATAGGGTGGGTTAAGGTTTAGACTTAGTCATCCAGAGCATCATCAGTGAGCCTCGTCCACAGTCCTTCCAGCATCTTTGAAATCCCGCTCATCTCCGTCATAATCTCCTTCTGCAGCTCCTTAATATCCAGGCGAACTTCCTCCAAGCCCAACTCTGACCTTCTGTAGAATTGCTGTAAAATGCCTCGAATTCTGCGAATTAAACAGAAACTGGTGTAGATTCCATAATTTGGCAAATAAACATTAACTACACAGATTCTGTTCTATCTCAGCCCAAATGAATGCAATGTATGCAGAAATCGATATAAAAGTTACTGTAAAACATGGCAGATTCAGCTCACAACAAACACCCCATACTTAAGCTTGCTTGTCCTCAAGCAATACTGTTATTTGTCATTCAGGGGAAGAAATCAAAACTCTCAACATCTTAGATTCATTCTTTATATGTCCCTGCAATCAATTACCATCCTCGAAAGGGTACTAGTGTCACAGATCCATGCATGTGCAAATATATAAGAGCAACATCTACTCACAAAAGGAGGTTTATGCACAAATAATTTTTATGTGACAAAGCAACAATAATCAAGAGGACTTTAATTTAAGCTCAAATAAGGAGTAGAATTGGTAAAAGGCTAAAGGTGGGCAATTTTTTGGCAATGTGGTGCTAATGATCCGGGGAAATGGAGTACTTCCAAACTGAATTTCCACATTCCTTCTCTTTGAGATTCATCACCTTTCATAATGCTTTTATCCATAATAATGCTTTTACCTCTCTAACCTCAGCACTGCCTTCTCGCGAGTCGCAAACATGGGTGTCATGAATGGCCCCGGATACTTAGTGCGTCGGACTCCTCACCTGGTGTCCCATCTCGCCAAACTATTATCTCAGCGAGCAGGGTCGATCTTTGATCGGATTTTCTTTCACTCATTAAATTTTCCATATATTCAAAACACTTTCCCGCCAAACTTCAATAACGATAACAACACAAACACCATATAGCAATCTCCATAATGTAACATCATTCTCAACATAATCCCCGGATAAGGTAAAGAAATGGTAATATTTAGAACATGTGGAGCAATATTTGAAATAAGGCACATTATGGCTTTTGTGATGCATAAGCATAGGTAAGGCTAGGATTTCAACAATGAGCATTATATGGAAATATAAAGTCCTCCATCATCTTATCATGCAATATGTCAAAAGCAATTTCAAATTTTACCTCCTTTCATGGTTTTCAAGAAATAATGCACTTCATCGTGACTTCCCTTTACTAGGCAATTTCATGCTATATCTCTAATGAATCTAAGTTTGCATCGTCGAGTTCAATATAAGCTTCCATGACATAAATCAAAATTTCAATGGGGGTCATTTTTCAAACTTTTGGAAAACATGCATATAAGCTCATAAATCAATAATGCATTCCAAAATAGCCATGTAGCAATTCAAAGAAATAATGCACATTTATGTCAAATATGATCAAATATTTGAATGGGGGTCATTTTTCAAACTTTTGGAAAACATGCATATAAGCTCATAAATCAATAATGCATTCCAAAATAGCCATGTAGCAATTCAAAGAAATAATGCACATTTATGTCAAATATGATCAAATAAATCAAATATGCACAAAGTAAGCCCTTCCCCTACCCCATACTTAAAATTTACAGTGTCCCCACTGTATAAAATCAAATAAAAACAAGAATAAAGGAAGGAACTCACAGGATAATGCATCGAGGAAGGTGAAACTGGGCATGTCGAGTAGGTTGCTCGTCGATCTCGAGTACGGTGTACTCGATCTCGAGGAGGCTCGTCTGCGTCTAGTGGATTCTGAAGTCGAGGAGTGTTCGTTGGCTTGTCGAGGTCGAGTACGTCTACTCGATCTCGAGTAGCTTCGTCTGGGCTGCTCCTCCTTGTCGTCGTCGACTTGGCCTTCGTCGATTCTGATTGTTTTTCAGGGACTTCTTCTTTCCACCTTTTGCGATCCTTATATTCTTTCCGACCTAAAAGTGTTAAAAAAGAACAAGACTATCCACATGAAGTATTCTAAAAGACCTAAAACCAAAAACCACAAACCAAAAACCAAAAAGTTCAAAAGTCCAAAAAAATAAATGTCTATGTACATGCTCTAGATTTTAGAGTCGCTAGGCCGACTTCTCCATTTGCGCTCAAGGACCATTATTGTGGGGCCCGCTCATGTTTGGCCCTTCTCCTGGATCATCTAGGTCCTGATGGTAGTATGCAAGCTCAGCTGATAGGTGGTTGCTTGCATCATCTCCTTTCCCTTTCTTCTACTTCTTTGTAGCCTTTAATTTCTGCAAATTCTCTCGCCATGGTGTCTTAGCTCCCTTTAAATCATTGAAAATTTTACTTATAGACTGAGGGGGAGTAGAATTCATACCTGCACTTACCTGTTCGGACCCAAAACAGAAATCTTTGGGCTGGCAACGGCGCCAATTTGTTGGTAGGAGGAAATCGAGATTGCAAATTAAAATATAAATAAATCACAGCAAACCAGATTTCGTCCCTTGTAAATAATTACAAGACCTCCTCCTGATGTAGCAGCGGGAAGTCAGGATCGATCCACGAGGAAGCGTGTCAGCGGATCCTAGGCAGCGGATAAATCTCACAGTCAGAAGTCGACAACAGGGTCCTCGATCTCGACTAGGGTAGTCAACAGAAGATCGGACAGTCGAACACAGCGCAGCAGCTCGGCAAAGGGTGGTCGATCTCGACCAGATGCTACTCGAGATCGAGTACGGTCTGTCGAAGTCGAGTTGGTCTTCGTCGATTTCTGCACACTTAAGCTACGGCGACTCTAGGTCGAAGATCAGTAGTCGAGGTCGACCAGAGTGTGGTCGAGATCGACGAGGGCAGGGAGTAAAACGAATGAAATAAAGAAAATAAAGAACAAATGCTTTTGGGATTTCGACTTAAACTTTAATGTAAAATAACTTCCAAGATTGGGGTTTGCAACGACAATAACCAAGCATGCATAAGGTAGAACCAAACAGATATTCATATAATTCGCATTAAAGGACTAAGCTTTCGCCTTTTCCAACAATTAGACAACTCTCTCAAGAAACCCTAATTGTCTCTACTGATTTTATGTTTATAATCCAAGTGGTTAACATGGATCTCCATTAGATGGGCAATAAACACATAAACAAGTAGGAAAATGCTCAAAACATGATAAAGGTCGGATCTTTACCTCAATTATGCACGGCTATCGTCGGGCTCGCCCCAACCCTAGAAGTGGGTGGACTACTCGCGCTTCATCGCAAACTCAGACATCATCGATTGGAAGGGAATAACTTGCATTAAACTAAACTCAAAAGACTTTACAATCCCGGCGATCCAACTCTCGTTGAACGCCAAAACCCTAAAACCTTTGAATTCCTAAACCGTCTCTACTTGTAACTACTTGTCTTGCTCTGAAATTGAATGAATGAAACTGAGCCCCATGGGCTTTATTTATAGTGATCAAACCCCGCTAATCAAGGAAAGAATCATCTATCTATATCTAAAACTTAAAAAGATAAATAAAAGTCATAACATAATTAAATCTAAAAATAGAAAATATATCTAAAGTCTTCCATGGATAGATCTTCTTCTCTTCATGATAGATGTTGATGATTTTGGATAGAATCGGCAATCTTCGCACCTAAGGACTCCCAATCCGAGTAGAGTTGATCAATCCGCGTCGCACAGCTTCTGAAAGCGTGGTCGACCTCGACAAGAGCCTTGTCGATCTCGAGTAGGGATCTTGGTCGACTGGGCTTGACTTGTCGTCTCGGCTAGATGGTGCTCGACAGACTCGGACTTGGTTCACGATGCTCGTCGACCTCGACAAGCCCTAGTCGACCTCGAGTAGAAAAGTTCTGTCGACTAGGTCTTCTCGGGTAGGTGTGCTCGACAAGCCTGGATCTGGTCTCCGGGCGTCGTCGATCTCGACCACTGCTTGTCGAGATCGAGTATAGTGGTGGTCTTCTTAGTCGAGCAACTCCTCCTCGGCAAGGACTCGGACTGGCACTGGGTGGCTTGTCGATCTCGACTAGTGTTTGTCGAGATCGAGTAGGGTTGCTCGGCTTCTCAGGCAGCTTCTCTCCTTGTCGACTCCGGGTGTGGTGCTGAGGCGCCGTCGATCTCGACCAGGGCTTGTCGAGATCGAGTAGACTCCCGGAGCTGGGCTGGTATGGCTCTCGATCAGGCTCTGTCGACAAGGCTGTGCTCGGCTATACTTGTCTAGATCGAGTAGGGTTTACTCGAGGTCGAGTAACCTTGGTTCTTGACTCGATTCGATTGGTTCCGTTGTTGCTTCGACCTTGGACTTCTGTAGCTGTTTTCCGAGCTTTTCTGACCTTCTGTAGAATTGCTGTAAAATGCCTCGAATTCTGCGAATTAAACAGAAACTGGTGTAGATTCCATAATTTGGCAAATAAACATTAACTACACAGATTCTGTTCTATCTCAGCCCAAATGAATGCAATGTATGCAGAAATCGATATAAAAGTTACTGTAAAACATGGCAGATTCAGCTCACTACAGAAGCTCATCGAGAGGAGGTTCAAAGCTCGTCCGAGAACGCTCGTCGGAACGACTGAGCTCGCCGGAGACGCGGGGAAGCTCCTCGGACCTGGTTCAGAGGTATTCGGTCACAAAGGTGGCCCCTTTAAGCGAGGTTGAGAGCGAGAGGGAGTGAGGGTGATCTTACCGATCGAAAATGGCGAGAACAGGGGAAGAGGAAGAAGGGGGCTGCGCTTGCTCGGCGGCGGTTCTCATGGGCGGTTTCCCTTGGTTTGCCGGCATCGGAAGTAAGGGAGGTGGTGCTGGCATCCCCGGATGCTGCTGCTCATCAAGAGAGAAGGAGAATGAAGGCTTGGAGCTCGGGTACTGACGCAGCGAAACAAGGGAGGTGGGCTCGGTTTTGGCTCCAGGCGAGGGCGACGATAGAGCCGGGAGTGATGGTGGTGAGTCCTGGTGGCTGCTGGCAGAACAGGAGGTGGAGTGGTGGTGATTGTGATGGGGCTGGACAAGGAGAAGCCTTGGAGCTCGCTCACGGCAAAAGGAGAGAGAGAGGTAAAGCTGTGTTTGATTTTGTGTTTGTGGGGGGGAAATGTGTGGTCAAAGATCTGATTTTATGGAACAAATTTTGGGTTTCCTTGGCCGCAATAATCGGACAAGACATGTCAAAAGGGTTGTCCTCATTTTCATTCTTGGTAAGTCAAAGCAAGAGGAAGAAAAAGGTGCATGTGTGTGTTGGGCTATTTAGAGAAAGGGGGAAAGAGATAGGAAATTTCCAAATCAAATCTCAAATTGTGGGAACCAAGGTTGAATTGGATAAGGATGGGAGAAAGGGAACGGAATTGTGGTCTCAAGTCGAAAACATGAATCCTCGACGATTGGTCTTCTGAATTCCGCTCTCTCGATCGATTAGATATGTAAAATTGAATATGATATCGCTGGCGAAAGAAATTTCCGAATCCCGAAATAAAAGACGGATTCAATCTTTAAAATTAAAAATTGGTCCGGAATTCACTTTAAATTCATTTTTAATTTCCTTTTTCCAAAGATTAATATTTGAAAATCCGGGCCTTTACACCTGCCACTTGCCCTCCTCCGGCCACCACCCGATTGCGCCACGCCTCCAGCAACGGCTGCCACCACCAGCCACCGATGGAAATAACGATTGTGAGGAAGAAGAAAATATAACGTGAAGAGAAAAGAAAACCAATTGCAAGAGGTGGAATTTGTATTGGAATAGGCAGGTGAATGGAGAGTGGAGAACTTGAGCGAAAAGGACTGAAAAATTTTCATTCTTAATTTTATTCAGTGAATGACATGTGGCGCAAAATTTTACAAAGACATTGTTTCTGAAATTATAAGTATAAGAGGTGGATTATTTTATTATATATTTTAACATAATTATTATTAAAATGTACAAAATTATCAAAATATTTAATAACAAATTTGATATTTTTTTATAGTTTGTAATGTGTTAAAAAATCCAAAATGATTTTTTTTATTAAGGGATGGAATATTAGACCATTCGAAATTGTTGCCCGATAGTATTATATATTAATAGGTAAAAAATAATTTACATAAATTATAATTATTTTGTAAATTATAATTCATATAAATTTAGTTTCAAACATTTGTGAAAAAATTATATAGTATAAAATTTTAAAATAATTTTGAATTAAAAAGCTAGGATGGATTTTAAATATTTTCTAAAATTTATTTCTTTATGATATTTCTTTTTTTTTACAAATGTATTTACATTATTATTTATTTATAAGATTAATAAGTATAATTTAAAGAATAAATTTTTTAAATAATATTGAAATAAAAACTAATGTGACAATTTCTATACATGTAGTTAACGTGTCATTTATTTATAAGATTAATAACTAATTAACTATGATATTATATGTATATATAATAAAATTGTTTTATACATGCAGCAAAACAACGGTTTTTTTTTATCCGGTCATACTACAAAACAACATTGTATATCCCTTGATGGTATTTAAGATGATTGGAAAATATTTCGCAGAATATATTTAATGTAAGCAAACAGTAAATGAAGATAATTTAATTTTTTTTTTATTTGAGGGTGGTTAAAAATAATTATGAGGGTGGTTATCTTTATAAAAAAAATATAATTTAAAATTTGATATAAATTTTCTTGGTTAAATATATAGTATGGTTAAGATAAGTTGAATTAAGTTATGATAGACTTTTTAGAAAGGTTATTGTTTTCTAATGTAAGATGAATTAAAAATGATAGGTTTTGTAACCACTTTAGATATGATGTTGAATATTTATATTAAAAATTAAATTTAATCTTCAATTAAAATAGACACATAGGATGATCATTAATTGACGTGTCAAATATTCGGGCCAGATTGCACCAAAGTACGACACGTAAACGAATCGCACCAGAGCCCGCCACATAGGATTTTCACGTTTCTGTTTTAGTATTATACTAGCACAGTACCCGTGCATGACCCACGGGATTTTTAAAATATATTATGTTGTTCTAAAAGATATTATCATAATTTATCTACATTATATATATAATAATAATATTATGATAATATGAAAACGATATAGAAAAATAATATTAAATCCAAACATCAAAATGATAAATATACTAAACTGGTCTTGCTCACTCGATTCACATCTTCGATCAATAATTAAAAGTGTGCTATATAGATCACGATAACTTCATTAATCCACAATGTTGGAGAATTCATAACGTCGTTGCACAGTTTTGGCTTTGGAGGTATTGTCGGGTTTAAGAAACCTGTAAGTTCATATTAAGATGGTATATTAAGTAATAATAGATACACCAAATAAGTAAAATAAGGCATTACCTTCTTTGATATGCATTAGTTTTGAAAAAAAAACGGATTTATATACAACTTTGTCACATCGGCAAAATTAAAGTAAATAATATTCTCTCATCTACACACAACAAAAGTTAAACATATAAAAGTAAAGAATGCATGTTCAGGAGGTAAAATAAAAGAAATTATAATTATTGGTAATATTGAGAAATAAGGTCATTAGAAATTATAATTATTGGTAATATTGAGAAATAAGGACAATAAATATAGTTAAATAAGAAATATGATTTGAAACTTACGTTCAACATCTTTTACAATAAGAAATTGAAATATATCAATGATGTATCTATTCAGCTCCATATTGATGGTATATATATATTTGTTTAAATAATTTCGAACCAACAGAGCACTTCAATATACGATTCATGTGAAAAAAAAATTCAATATTAAAGGTGGTAAAACAAATAACTTATAACAAAATATACAAATCAATGCATATAAAAATGAACTTACCTATCATTCTTCATGATAAGATAAACTCTACCAAGTGTGAGTAGAGATATATGATGAACTTCTTTTATCTGTAAATGGATAAATATTGGATTTTAAGAAATTATTGTATAAATAATTTCGCAATAAAAATGCCACCAAAATTTTGAGATAGCATAAATCCTACCAAATACGGGTAAAATGAGATTGTAATTTTTTTTTCTTTGTAATTAGAGAAACATTATATTTTAACAAATCATTGTATAAATAATTCAACAGTAAAAATCCCACCAAATATTTTGAGATAGCATTAGAAATCCTACCATATACGGGTAAAATGAGATTGCAATATTTTTTATTTGTAAATAGAAAAAAAATAGATTTTAAAAAATTATTTTATAAAGAATTCAATAGAAAAAATCCCACCAAATTTTTGAGATAAGTAGAAATCTTACCAAAAATGGGTAAAATGAGATTACAATCGCTTTTTGTTTGTAAATAGAATAAAGATGGATTTTAACAACTCATATGTTTGAATCAAATAGTAAAACCCACATAATTCAACAATCATTGATGTTTGGGAGATTGGCAGTGATGTGAAGAACACCAATTCAATGTTCCTACATATGCATCAAGATAGAGCTCCAATTTAATCTGGGCAATGATCGACTACAATGCTGGATCGGCATATGCATCGAGAGTAGTCACTGCGGCAATAGATGTGCATCAAGAAGCAAGATTTCATCAATGGATAACTTATTATCATCACCCAGCAACAAATCTAACTTAGCGTCTAAAAAATGGTCGATTACAATGCTGGATCCCCGTTTCTTAAGCACTTTGTTTTCGAAGCGTTTGACGGAGGTAAAAGTCGTTGATTCACCTCGCCAAAAATAAATCCCAAACAAACAAACTAGTATAGTATGCAAGTAAGGGGTCGAACCCTAGAGAATCAAGTATTTCTAAATATTGTGTATTTATCAATATAAAAGAAATGATTTTTATGAATGAAAATAAAAGAAAATAATATTGACAAAAGAAAATAAAGGATAGAAGAAAAGCGTTTTCACCTACAAGATCTCGACTTTGGTTGGTTTTATTGATCATCGAATCCTTTTCAAGTTATTATCTTTTCCTACGAATTCCTCTCGTCTTGGTTTATATAGATTAAAAGTCCTACGAGTCCAATTAATCTCTTACACCTCAATGCAACCTTAACACGGTCAAGATTTAACAAAGAGATAGCAAATAGTCCCAAGAACTTGAGCATATAAATAACACCAATTAAAAACGGTAAATCAATGTTTAAGATATATGTCAACTTCCTACATAATCATGCTTCAAACACGGAATCCACAATCTTATGCGCGCTACTACGGAAATAACACAAATACGAAAGTATTAAATCCTAGCATGAAATCAATATTATCAAGGTAGCTAATCAAGATAACATCAATAACATAATTAATATCGCACAAAGAAGTTGAAAGAATTATAGAGGAAAAATAACTTATATTAGAAACTCACAAACCAACCAAGTCTCGAAAGTGTAGGGGAAAACTACAAAATTAGCCAAACATGGCTTACCTAAGCTTTTTCTCTTCAATGGTGATTTCTCTACTTGAAAATTAATTAGAAAACTAAGCCTATAACATCCTATTTATAAGCCTAATGTCTTCCATAAACAAGGTAAAAGATAGATAAACTAGATAGAAACTTCCTAAACAAACTAGATAGAAGATAGACTTTCCAAATTTAATTCAGCGTCAAATTCCGCTGGCAGCGAAAATTTCCGCTGGCAGCGAATGGCCTTGATTGAGTTCCTGTTGGATTTTCGCTACCACACTCGCTGGCAGCGAATGCCCATGCCTTAGAATATTTTCAAGCTTCTTCGATTCCATCGTTTTCGCTTCCGCGAGTCCACCTTTCCGCTGCCGCGAGAGTGCCCATCCGCTGCAGCGAGTCCGGTTGTCCGCTGAAGCGACTCCATTCGCTGGCAGCGAGTTTTCTTTCGCTGGCAGTGAGTCTTGCTGCTCCTGGCCATGCTCCGGCTGACTCCACTCGCTGGCAGCGGAATTCCATTCGCTGGCAGCGAGTCATGCTCAGGCACTTTCTAGACATGATGTCGATGACTTGATTCGCTTCAGCGGAAATCCATTCGCTGTCACCGAAAATCCAGCAGAACACCATCACGTAGATCTTCGAAAGATCTTTCCAATGCATGCTCATATGCATCGATCGGACATCTGAGGCCTCCGGAAAGTGCGTTACAAGTTCAGCTCGCCGAGCGGACAGCTTTCGCGACTCGCCCTTGTTTTCGCTCTTAGACCTCGATTTCGTGCTCCGTTGCTTCTTAGGTTGTTCCATGATTTTCGGGACTTCTTCCTTTAGCTCTCCCAAGTCTTGCCTTAGCCTCACTTAGCTCCGTTCCTCGTGTTCTTTGCCTCGAATCTACGAATCTACATAAAACCATCGAAATAGGGTAGATTCCGAACTTTTCCACAAAACGGGCGCTAATCTAATTAACACTAAAACATGAATATATGGTAATCAAATGCACCTAAAATAATCTATAATGCCTATTGGAAACATGCCTTATCAGCGTGCCTTCGTCTCGAACACGTCATGCTTTCTCCAATTCAACTTGGGCAATGATCTTCTAAATAACAAAGATATTAAGTTTTAACACAAAATAAATGAGAAAAAATAAATTAAATTTACAATAGAAAGTAATTAATTGGTTAATTTAATTAAAAAAATTTAAATATCTTTAATTCAAACGAGTCAAAAAAAGTTTGGGAGAAATTAATATTCTAGTAAATTTGTTAAATTATCATTAAATTTATTTTAATTAATAATTGATTAAATTCTGTTAGTTATATAGGGTGGAGTCACACTTAATGAAAAACTGTCACGTAAGCCTTGGTTTAAGGAGAGGTTGTCACGTGTATCTTTCACATCTGTTTTATTATATATATATATATATATATATAGGGGGAGGTTCACATGGAAACCCCACTTACCATAGAAACACTCTTATGGTAGAAACTTTTAATACCAACCCTCCATTTGACATCAATGGCTAATAATAGGTCACTCATTTATGCATAATAAAAATAAATTAAAAAAATTTATTCACCTTTCCCTTATGCCGTTCAGGTTCTCTCCGACTCACCATGGTAGTCACCAAATCTACTCACTCCCTCCGATTTCCATCGCCGCCTCCTACTCACTCCCTCCGATTTCCATCGCCGGTGCCTCGTCCGGGATTTCTGTCGCCGCTGTCGCTGCCTCCTACTCTCTCCCTCCGATTTCCGTCGTCGGTGCCTCGTCCATGATTTCTGTCGCCCGCCATCGCCGCCTCCTACTCTCCCCTCTGATTTCCGGTTTGATTTCGCAATATATCTGACAAGGTATGAGTTTTTTGTCTGATTTTGATTTTGTTTTTTGTGTGCTTCCGTTCGCTTTTTTGGGCTGTTGATTGAGCATCTCTCTTCATCTTAATTTTGAGATGATGACCCGATTTGATTTGGGGTCACTTTTATTTGATTTTTCGAGATGAACTGTTAATAGAACTGCTAATTTGTTTGCCTCTGTGACCTAGCCTCTGTATATTAGATAGATTGAACTAAAATGGAACAAGTACCTGTGGCAGGTACAATCAGAAATGAGAAGAAAGAGAGGAGGACGATCGAACAACTAAGGAGATACGAACTGGAACCCAGGTGGCAGGTACAATCGATCCATTTTTCCTCTATGCA
Source organism: Persicaria maculosa (assembly GCA_963922045.1). Lineage (NCBI taxonomy): Eukaryota > Viridiplantae > Streptophyta > Magnoliopsida > Caryophyllales > Polygonaceae > Persicaria > Persicaria maculosa. The sequence continues at coordinate 39,136,451 of OY998258.1, read as the reverse complement.
AATGCAATGTGAATGATAAATTTGAACCTGAATTACAACTCATATGACATTGTTTGTACTGAATGCTTTGACAAAATCAGACATGAAATTAGTTGTTGCATTTCTTATAATTTAAATTCATGGCCTCGTTCCTGTGTTTGGCTTGTCTCATTGAACTGGTGGATTAAATGTCTAGAATGCATTAGGAGGATTGATGATAATCTTAAACAACACAATGGAAAAATATAAGGAGTGAAAAAGTGAAAAGAAATGTCAACTAACTCTTTGCCATTCTCCCAAGATAATGATAAGATATGAGGCTCTTCCTGATGTTTTTCTTTGGATTGCTCCTTGCCTTTGCTTTCCGCTCTATGTGACTTGGCTTGTTGCGTACTTTGCTAATTATGAACATACCACTACTCATAAGTGCAACAATTTATGTTATGAAAACTCAAACAAAAACAAATCCGTTGACTTAAATAGAAGCAACACTTATCTTATGAAAAGATTGAAAACTCAAACAGAGGCAACTTTGATGTATATTCATCGTTTGGTTTGATTGAGTGCCAAATTCCTTGTGCAATTTGTCAAGTCTATTAGCTCAATTGGTAGAGCAGTGTGTTAATATACACATGATGTGGGTTCGAATCCCATATAGGCTTTCTCTAAATTGTAGATCTAAGAAACACAAATGCAACAATTTGAACAGAAGCAATAGTCTAAATTATGAAAGAAAACAAATGAGTCAGAAGCAATAGAAGCAACAAATGAGTATGAAAGGCTTTCACAGCTACTGTCATATTGTTTCTCATACAATATATTATTTCACATTTCAGATTGTTGCTATCTGTTTGTTTCTTTGATCTGCGGTGTAGAGAAGGTCTATATGGGATTCGAACCCATATCATGTGTATAATAACACACTGCTCTACCATTTGAGCTAATAGACTAAAAAAAGCAGCCAAAACACTTGTGACAAAAACTGAATTCAATAAGTGGTGGTTTCTATTGCTTTTGTTTTTAGTTGCCAGATTTTAAAACCAACGGTGACTTCTATTTTTCATAATCCATAACTCAATGTTGCTTGTATTTCATATTAGAACCAACTATTGTAGATTTTTGCTTATGTTTTTCAGTTGGTAGTGTTTATACTTAAAAGATAGTCAATACAATTGTGACAAATTGCACAAAGAATTTGGCACTCAATCAAACCAAAAAATTAACATAAAGAGACATATTAAGCTATAATGGCAGCAAAAAACATTATAAATAAACAACATCACTCCCCAAAAGAACTTATTGTGGCAAATTGCACAAACAATTTGCATTTGTATTAGCAACCTGTGAACTAGACTAATTGAACAAACATCACAGGAAAGCAACAACAGCCGCTGGAATACAACAACAGCAGGAAAGCAACAACAACAGTTGGACAGATCAACTTCAACCCCCAAAATCGTGCCTAATTGGTTGCAATTCAATCAAATTTAGAGGCCATTAGACACTCAATAGTGTATAAAACACCCTGCAACCCATCAAATTAAGCATAAGGAAACCCAAACCCTAGAAATTTAGGGCAAAACCAAATTTCATGTAAAAGGTTAAAGGAATCAAATCCAAAATTTTAAGGCGAAGATTACCTCAGCAGCGAGATGCTCGAGGACGGAGGCGAGGTAAACGGGTGGCGGCGTCCATTATCATTCAATGGTGGCGAAGAGGCGGCGAGGAGCGAGGCGGGCGAGGAGCGAGGCGGGGTGATGGCGTCGAGGGGGCAAGGAGCGAGGCGGCGTGACCAGCGGCGCCCTTCTTCGCTTTCAATATATGGTGGCGCCCTTCTTCTCGTTCATTGATGACGCCGTTCTAGCCTTCGCCTTCAAGAACGCATCAACAGTTGGGTGATTGAAGGGAAGGGAAGACTGAAGAGAGGAGGCAAGACATGATAAAAAAGGGTTGAAATTTTACTTAATTACAAAATTGCCACCGTTTTATTAGGAGCCATTGATTGAAATTGGACGGTCAGGATTAGAAGTTTCCACCATAGAGTGGTTTCTATGGTAAGCCTTGTTTCCACTTGAACCTCCCAATATATATATATATATATATATATATATATATATATATATATATAGGGGGAGGTTGAAGTGGAAACACCTCCTACCATAGAAACACATTTATGGTAATCTCAACCCTTCAATTTTGATTTTTGATCAATGGTCTTTTATAAAGGTGGCAATTTTGAAATTTATGTGAACTTTAAGCCTTTTATAAAAATAAAAAAGAAAGCTTGGTAAACCCTTCCCCATCTCTCAGACGTGAATTCCTCCCACTTCGCTCCTGCCGCCACTTTCCTCTTCCTCGGTCACTCTCCGCCACCACCTCGGTCGCTCTTCGCCTCTGCCTCGGTTGCTCGCTGCCTCTTCCCCTAGCTTATTCGCCTAGATCTATCAATAAATTGGGGTGTCCTGTCGGATTCGATTTTAATTTAGATGGGGGGCAAGCAGCAAGGCATAGAAGATGAAGGACGAAGATTGGGCGAGAGCAAGGCTACTTCTCAGGTTCGGATTTTGATTTTGATAAAATTAGTCGGATTCGATTAGGGCTATGATTCGATTAGTCGGATTTTGATTTTAATCTCCCATGAATTGTTTTTTGAATTGGTCTAATTCGATTTATCTATTTCCGATAGTGTTTGGGAAAATTTTGAATTTGTTTGATTTGATTTAGCTGTTTTCGATTGTGTTAGTATGCTCATATTAATCTAACTAAGAAGTGTGAATTGGAGTTCTAGTTTGGTCTAACTAAGAAGTGCAATGTAAAACCTATTCAGTTTTGTTTTTGAAATGGAGTTAGTGCAATGAAGTCAGTTCGATCAGTTTAGCAGTTATAGAAAGTGTAAAGTACACTGATCAAGCGAAGAAGTTGTAGTTAGCAGTTAGTTGCTATTGAGAAGTGAAATTGAGAAGATTGTGAAGTGAAATTAGAATTACAAGCTGAGTTATGGGTTATTATACACATGATGTGGGTTCGAATCCCACGTAGGCTTTCTCTAAATCTCAATGACACTAATCAAGTTGTTAGTTTTCCATATGATTATTGTGTTTGTTTCGGATTGCTTCTATTTCATATTATCTCAGATTCCGGCTTATTGCTTCTAGTTTTCTGCTAGTCTTATTGTTTTTTAGATATTATTTCACATTTGAGATGTTTGCAGTTTGTTTTGTTGTGTAGAGAAAGTCTATACGGGATTCGAACCCATATCATGTGTAAAATAACACATTGCTCTACCATTTGAGCTAATAGACTTAAAAATAAGTAGCCAAGGGACAAAACTGAATTCAATTCAATAAGTAGCCAAAGCAACAACAATCTGTATGCATTCTACATATGATTTCCAAGCTAACAAGCTGGCAATTTCACAATGGAACCCAAGTGTATGCATTCCATATATGAGATTCCAAAAACTAAACTAACATTTGTCCAGGATCTTTGTTGGGTTCAAAAGGAACCCAAGTATGGTAGAGAGTACTTCGTTCAAATTTTCAATAAAACAACCAATTAATTTCCAAGCTAACCGAGCAATTTCACAATGGCAAGGCAAAGAAACACTACGTACATATCATAAGTATCAACAACGGGGTTCGAAAATAAAGTGTAAAGTGATAATTGACCATTTCAAGAGCAATAATCCAGTTACCTTTATCAATGTGTGATTTCTTGGCGATTTCATGATCTGCCCGAGTTGCAGCTCCCTTGAATGGGTGCAGACCATGACGGACAGAAGAAACGAAGAGGTGCGACCTCCCCAACTCTCGCGCAGCACGCCTCCAGACCCCAACCGACAAACCCTCCAACCACCGCAGCTCGGACACCCATCTAGCAACTTGAGAACTATTCTACAACCTGAGATAATTTTTTATGGGCAATTCTCAATGAAACAAACCAAATTGCACTTTCTCAATTTCATTTCTCAGTTTTAGTTCTCAATTTCTTACCCCACAACTCAATTTAACTTCTCAATAGCTTCAAACAGATCCAAAAAAAATAGCAGTCAGTCTATTTGGCAATCATTCAGTCAATTTCACAAAGGAAGCTGCTAATCAGTCAGCCTCACCATCTTCAATTAATCGATAAAAGCCAAACCACAATCTTAAACAAAATTGACAGACATTAAAATGAAAATCAAAACCTGACAAGTAGGGGAAGAGGCGAAGAGCGACTGAGGCAAACAAATTCGCAGATCGATTGACAGTTCTTCATCTCGCAAAATCAATATAAGCTACCCAAAATTGAATCGGGTCTCCATCCCAAAATTGATGAGATGTTAATAAAATAGAGGGGAAGAGGCGGAGACCAGCAACAAATACGACGACGGCGACTGGAAGGAAGCGGAGGGGACGACTCGGAGGTGGCGACAGAGGAGAAGACTCAGAACAAAAACCCACAACTTGACAGAACTTGTGAAATCAAAGGGGAAGACTTGGAGACGGTAACGACGGCAATCACGGACGAGGCACCTACGCCGACGGACGAGGGACCGGCGAAATCAAGAGGAAGAGTCGGAGGTGCACCTTGACTGAGAATCTGAGACAAGGGAGGCCGTGAGGGGGGTTAGGGTATAAACTTCTGAGAGATGGAGTTTATTAGGCTTTTTTAATGATTTTAATCAAAAGGCTTATACTTCCTATAAATTTCAAAATTGCCACCGTGTATTAATAACCATTGATTCAAAAGGAAGGGCTGAGATTAAAAGTTTCCACCCTAAATGTGTTTCTATGGGAAGGGGTGAATAAACCCGTAACCTCACCCCGCCACCAAACTTGTCAAGGTTGCCAAGATACCACTAGACCACCAAGATCAGTCAAGCAACAAGTAAAGAAACCTGCCTATACCCTGCCTAAACCCTTCATCCAGAGGCTTTCACTTGACTGAATCCCAACAAGGACTAGAGCTAACAAGGGTATTTGATGTGTTGTTTAGTTGTACGTTGTGTGACCAATCTAAGGAGAACCCAACCCATTTGTCTATTGAGTGCAACCTCACGGTTCAACTAATTAACATAATAGACCACATAACATCATATCAATGATCCAAGACGTTGATACCAGAAACAAAACAATTAAATCAATCATTTATAAAAACATTACATCCATTCAAGATATGATAAACTATGCCAACCAACAACTATAGAACTGGATAACCATCAAAGCGACTTTTGAAGACAAGTCCCGATAAGAAGAAATTTAAGATGGAATAAATCAACTGAAGATTCTTTCAAAATTAATTTCAATGGATCTAAACAGTCTTCTAGAGTTCTAGTGAGGCAACTCTAGACTTAATCATCCGAGACTATCAGGGTTGACTGTTGATTGTGAGGGTGTTCATTGTGGACACAAATTTGTGCTAGTGTCGCAAAGGCTTTGGCCCTCAAAAAAGGTATCGCCAAGACGAGAGCACTTGGGCTCTCACCATCCTCACAATTGAGGGTGATAGCTTGATAGTCATTAACTACAACCGTAGACTATTGAGCTACATGTGAGAAATCAAGATGTTGATCTCCAATTCCTTCTCCAACTCTTTGACAGGGTGCATTTCAACCACGTCTTCCGTGAGACAAACTCGATTGTTGATAAGATCGCGTCAGCATCTTCACAAGGCCTTCTTGCCGACTCGAGTCTGCGTGTGGTCCAACTTGGCCTAACCCCCACCCAAAAAATTAACTTATATATAAAAAAAATATACATATGTTACCTCATAACCAAAGTTATAAGAGTAACGGTATTAATCCTATCCACAAAAATGCAACTTTCAGTCCTTAATCCAGCCACCTGCAAGAACACCAGCAACGATCTCAACGACCAAATCATCAAACACCATAGCCTCAACGTCCACCGCGATTCCGAACCCATCTCCTTCGAAATCTAGCCATCTTCCATGGGGAATGCTCATGTCCTTATCCACAACCTCATCCACCATACAACTCCTCATCCTCCTCCATCCTTGAATCTCTCCATACACCTCCTCCACCAGCCTCTCCTTCCTTCTAACCATGGCTAACCCCCTCTCCCAAGCCCGAAACCCGCCTCCTACGAACCCCTGGCACCTCCACCCCAAACATTCGCTTACGCAGTCGAACAAGGCCTTCTTTTCAGCCAGGGGGGCGTCCTTGTAGGAGCTTGAGCTCCCCCTCTTTCGCTCCAATTGATCAAAGAGGTGCGGATTGATTGTGTCGCGTGTTCTCCCAGAGGCGTAGTCCTTGTACATCAGCTCGATGCTGCTTAGCACGTCTTTAATGTAGTCCATTTCCCATTCTGTCGAAAACAAGTAAATGTTGATCGAAATCGGAACTTTCAAGTGTATAAGAAAAGATTACGAATCGGGTTACTATTACTACCTTCTGTTGGTGTATCTGATGAGTTGCAACTCTCAAAGAAATCGGAAGAGCCAAGAATGGAGACCGGACTTGGATGTCGATTGGTGCTGCTACATTCATCCATTTCTTCTCTCTGGAGATTTTGTGTAACCCACACATTGTAATTGAAACAAAGCAATCAGCACATTGCGTCAAACAGATCAGATAATGAACGAAATTCCATCGAAACACGAATACCTGAAGCCTAACTGATGCTGATGATGCTTCGGCTTTGCTGAAGCTGCACTCGGAAGACTCAACTCCAATAGTTAACTCCCTCAGCTTCTGCTCGAGCAAAACGCCCAAATCCAATGATCGAGACATTGGAGTAGTGAATGTGAATGAAACAACATCTGTCTTTGAATCTGATTGACTAATCTTTTCGTCGTTGTCATTTCTCCGATTTTGTTGATTGCCATCAATAATCCGCTTCTTCCGTGGCACATTCCTTGACCCCTCTGAACTCGGTTTCTTTGAACCGTCTCTATGCAAGTTTCTTCGACGCCCATGAGATGAATCTCCCGAAACAGCCTTCCTATAAGTACCTAAAGATTTAGCTGAATTGCAATTCTGTTTTTGGTTATTCTGCCTTAGGACTGACGGTTTCTTATGCGCACTCTTCTGGCTGCTCGATTCGTTCTTGCTGGACTGAGTCGGTCCAGAACCCTCGTCGTCTTGTCGCCGCCTTGGATTCAGTCCTTCTCTTCTCTGAACATTAACCTTTGCTTGAATAGCAAGGCTAATGGACTTCCCTTTCTTCAAAGGCTGTCCTTCGAAACCTCCTGCAGCCATTTTTTCTTTCAGCTCCTTGACTTTCAGAGGAGCAGATGATGATCCAGCTGAGTAAATTCGTGCTCTTCGACTACCTTGGGGTCCGGAATCTATAATCTTAGCTGCAGCCTCCATCATGTCAGCTAGATCGCTAGAGGAGACGAAACGCGGGTTCTTGATAGGAGATAGAAGCCTATGCTGAGTTATAGGGATTGATCTGGCTGATTTAGGCGGCAAAATCTCTGATTGGAACTTCTGTACCGCCCTGCTAGGTGACCTCGGATGCTTAGTTAGACTCTTAGCCTCGTCGAAAAACTTCCCTGAGTGTAAGATATGATAGTCTTTTCTCCGATATAGAGCCTCATTAAGCGATTGTGTGTCGAAAAATGGATCAATAACGTTTGCTGTAGGTAAGGAATCCAACCCCATAAGCCTTGCAACCACACCAGGAGCCTTACTTCCATATCCTTCATCGTCAGTGACAGATAAAGCGTAGCTGTATTCACTGCTTCCCTTAATGCTTGCTGTTGCTCCAATCTCGTCTTCGTCTAGCTGTATTGGAAAACAGGTTATCAAAAATTGGTATAACCAACACAATATCAATTGATGAAGCAACATGATCTTACCATCCGAATCCTTGTTGTCGGAAAGTTTCCCTTGCTTTTCTTTCCTTCTTTCGGATACTCTGCATATGGGATTTTATTATAAGTAAAGTTTGTGCACAAAATTTATAAACAGATGCACCCTTATGAGTGTGACAGCACACAAAACCAGACCTGGGAAATCAGATCTGCTTGAAAACAGCTTCTTTCTAGATTTTGAATTCCAGTCAAAGATCTGCAGGAAGCCGCCTCCATGGCGACTGCTCTTTCGAGCTCGTCCCTCACCGCCCATTTTCGGCTTTATAACATTCAATGTTTAGGCAGTAATAAGAGATTGAGAACACCTAATGAGATGAAAAAATCATCATTTTTATTTTTTTGAATTAATCAGAACATTTTTATTTTTTTGAATTAATCAGAAAAATGAAGTTGAAATCAAAGCCAAAAAAATGGAACAAATCATATACAATCTTCATATTTGATATTTCCTAGTACTTAAACAAAAGGTTGGAACTTTATTTGAATCAAACTCAGTAAATTACAATACAAAGATATCATAATAACTGTCATAATAAATTCAAGCTAAAACCTTCAACCCAAGCATTTCAAAGGTCAATTGAAATATTGAATCCATATTTGATGCAGTGCAACCATTTGCACACATTTAACAAACTCTTACATACAACTGAAATTGAAGCAAGAGGCAAGGGTATAGAGAAAGTGATCAGCTGACTGAGCTTGAATTAGATTGAATTGAGAGCTGGAAATTAAACAGCTAATCATTTGAAGCTTCTTCCCCAAATCCATGTCAATCAGGCCATCAACTTATAATGTATAACGAAACCGTTATAATCGATTGAAGAAAATGGAAAGAGGAGGGAGAAGAGCTTACAGTAAGGCAATTAAGAATGATCCGATTGCGGGATGAAGCCTTTGCCGTATGAGATTTGAAGAGGAATTGAGAGATACGATACGCAGTTGGGGTATAAAAGCAATGAATTCGGTAGTGAAGAACACAGTAATGGGTGAGTGGGGTAGAGGGAGAGATTGAATTGAATAACTCATCAAGAATTGAATTTAAGGCTATAGGAGATGGAAATTAAAATTCAAAAAAAGAAAGAGAGAATAAAAACACACACACAGGAAACAATTATTTTTGGGGATTTGGAAATTAGCGAGAGCGTACATAAATACCTCTCAATGAATACCTGAAAAAAAAAAAAAAAAAAAAAGGGAATGTAGGCGCTCTGTAACGTCTATATGAGGATTTCAAATTTACAAAACGCAACGGAAAGGTGTCGTTGTGCAACGGGAAGGGAAGGGAAGGTGGTGGAGTTATACGGTGCTACGCGGGTGTATGGAAAGACTGCACAAAGTGGGTGCTTTACTGCTTTCAGATTTCACGATGTAATGACACGTGTCATTCTACTGTGGTGAATTTATACGCCGAGGGTTTGAAAGTCAAAAGCAAAATAGGACTGACATACCAGGGTCTTTGAATTTTTTAATCTTTCGCCCTCAGGCCATGTACAATGGTGTACATCTACACTGTGTACTTCACCCATTTTATCTTCGCCACATCAGCATAAGAACACTTTTTTACCTTTTTATCAGTTACACCCACATCCGTGTACTCCACTTTCGAAACCATCTCCCAATTTTTAATCATTTGCGTTTTATGTACTAACCCGATATTATAGATTAATATAATTGTTAAATTATTATTAGCAATTATTTTGGGCATGCCGTTACGAATATTTAAAAAAAATATTTTTTTAATAATTATTGAAATTATATATTAAAGCAAAACACCATACATAAAGTTTCTAATCACTATTAGCTACATAGAGACGGATTAGGGATGGAATAGAGAGATTTATGATTGTTGTGGGGTGATGAATATTGATGGAAGAATGTACGTTATATTTATAGGGGGAGAAATATCATTAAAGTTAATATAAGATTTGCTTATTACTAATCACTATTAGTTACATAAAGTTTCTTGTGTTTTTTTTTCCTCTAAAACATATACAAAATGGATGTTTATGGGTAGACAAAATTAAGGGCATTTCAAAAATAATTTTTATAATTTTTAATTCTTAAGTAAATGCAATTAAAAATGGATTAAAGTGGTGGCTAATTGTGGAAGATAAAATATCTCTCCCTCGTTTGATTGGAGTGGTGCCAAATTGAAGGAAATTATTTCATTTCCACAATCTCCAACACAATTGCAGGAGTTGGAATGTGTGCCTATGTGCATTTGAAAGTGTCTCTGCAGAAGCACACTTGAAGAGTGTGCTTCAAATTTTTCTTTTTTTTTTAATTACTTTTTGGGTGAAAAACACTCCCAAAGTACACTAGGTTGATCGGATCGCACAAAGGCTATTTGATGAGGTGAGATTGGATCTATTCCGTCAAGAAAAACCCAATACGTCTGATAATGTACAAAAATATGACAACAAAATACGAAAAAACACAGAATTGAAAAGACACGATACGAAAATAACACGAATCAGAAAACACAACATCAAACCGTTTATATTTGGATCGGACATATCTCCTTTTTGGATATCTTACACAAATATTTTATTTTCTTATTTTACAGGTATAGTAATATAGTATTAGTATAAATAAATACAATCCATAAACAAAGTTTAATTTTTGTTTTGCCTCCAATTTGGATTCATGGTGCTGACAATTAACTTTTGAGGCGAACAGTTGTCACGCAGTAGGATAGTATTAGTATAAATAAAATCTACGAAGTATCAACGGACTTTGATAGCCTAGTTGGTATTGGGCTCATGCGTATCTTGTGCCTCCCAGGTTTGATTCTTAGCGTTGTCACTTAATTTTTGTTGTGAACAGTAGTCTCACATATACACGGTTGGTTCGTGTCGGATCACTTAGCTTTATCGTATCGGAGGCGTTGTCACTTAATTTATGCTATGAACAGTAGTCTCACATACACACGGTTGGTTCATGTCGGATAACCACCGATTCAAAACGGATTCGATTAGCTTTACCGTGTCAGATACCCGAATGTAAATGGTTCATGTACGATTCGACAGTTTGGACCTAAACGATTTCGGGTATATATCCGACACAATTACCTAGTTCGTATCATGTACCAGGATGTGTCCACCCCTACCTCTATCCAATTTGTTTATCCCCTTGTCTCACATTCAACCCCATCCATTGGGTTATTTAAAAAGTCCAACAGAATAGGATTTCAAATCTAACGGATGTAGGGAGTGTGTAGAAAAATACAACACGGTTAACACGACATAAAAACACGACGAAACAAAACGGAAAAAACAAGAAATTAAAAGGACACGACACGAATATGACACGAAATGGTAAAACACGATAATAACCATGTCGAATACGAAAGAGTTTTTTTTATCTGATATACGACATGACGCGATTAATTATTTTTAAAAAATATTTTACAAGTTAGTTTAGTATAAATATAATAAGTATGATAAAGGAATATAAAAACAAGTTGGCTCGGTTGGTTATGAGGTTTCTTCTTGTCGAATATCCGATAGTAACCATGTCGTGTTCATGTAAGGGGTTTTGGTCTTATCAGTTTATGGTATCCGACACAACATGCACTCCCCTAGCTTCTTTGACAAACATGAGACAATGATTCATCTTCTTCGCTTTTGAAAAGCACTCACTCTAAAACACTTCTTTTTCTCTACTTTTTTCTCGAAAGCAATTATGACTTCCCATTTTATCCTTCTCCATGTCGCCTCTCTTCATTGTCTTCAATCCTTTATCACCTGGTTTAAATTCATCTCTGAGTCCTCATAATTCACCCTCACGTACCCGTCTTTCACGTCTTTTCGATTCAAACCTCTTCAATCTCCACTGTCTTCAATTCTTCTTCATTTGGTTTCAATTCAACGACATCTGGTTTCGATTCGACTCCTCATTCATTCTCATCCATCATCTTTCACACTGTCGCCATTGGAAATCTCCACGAAGAAAGGTAATTCAAAGTTTTTTCATTTCTTTAGTGAATTGCATATTGTTTCTTTTGAATTCTAGCATTTTTTTTATATTTGAATTCCATATTTACAAGGCTTCATTTAAGGGTAGGGTTGGATTTTGAATAGTTTTACGGGTTTTTTTTATCCTATGCCCTAAGGGCATAATATAAGAACCTAATTTTAGTATGCTTATCCAATGAGATAGATATGCATCTCTCTCTAATTTTAGTATGCTTATTCAGTATTTAATTAGTGTGCTACTATTCACACGGTTATTATATTGCATAATACACTGTCATCCACCGTGGATTGCGAGTTTACGGATTTATGCAAACTCGCAATCCGCGGTTGCAAATTTTTTTTACATTTCCGCAATCGCGGATTGCGAGTTTGCGAATTTTCGCAAACTCACAATCTGCGGTTGCGATTGTTTGTTTTTTAAATAAAATCCAGATTACCGTATACGTTAATCACTATCCTAAATCAGATTGCGGATAAATATTGACGATATTTGACGATATTCCGTTGATATCAATTTGTGATCTAAACATGCACTTAGGGTATATACAGAGGTCGTTGGCGAATATTTTAGGAAATAAAATATATTTATATCCAAATATATCTAACTTCAAATATCTTTAAAACGCGATATCTTCAATATCCTTATCGCATATCCAAAATTGATATCAACGGGATATCGTCAAATATCGTTAATATTTATCCGTAATCTGATTTATGATTGGGATTAACGTAGTATTCCCTCCGATTTTTAATATAAGACATTTGACTTTTAAACACGTACTTTAAGGAAGTAAAAACTAAATAAAACATTAATTTTTTCAATTAATTTTTTTTACATAATAATTATTATAATGTTAAAAAAATAATTGAAAAAATCAATATTTAATATAATTTTTAGCTCCTTAAACTACGTGCTCAAAATTCAAATGCCGTATATTAAAAATCAGAGGAAGTGTATGGTAATCTGAATTTTATTAAAAAAAAAACAATCCGCAAACTCGCAATCCGCGGTTGCGGAAATTTAAAAAGAAAATTACAACCGTGCATTCAACCTACGCAATTGCGAAGCCCATCCGTGTATCCGGCGAGATTTTCACCGTGCAGATAACAAAACCGTTTAATTATTTTGTTGATCCTATATCCTTGTTTTAATTATGGTAAATATTTTCGTTTCCTATTTATTTTATTCTCATTACCAAATTCATCTTTACTCAAAACAAACCCACCATTTTATTAGAGACAAGTCACGTACATATATTACAGGCTCGTGTGCTTGGGGTTATTTAAATGGTCCAACATAACAGGGCTCCCAAAAAATTTAGTACTCAATATCATTTTAAAGATATATAATAATATCTTCTATAAAGATTAAATGAATCAGTTACCGTATTGAAACCCTAGGGCAACAAGCGATTCCGGCGATCTCCCCCTGGTGATCTCCGACCGCTTGATCTCTCTCCGGTTTAGGGCCGTGAGAGCTAGGTATCCTCTCGTCGAGACGTGCGAGATTCACCGTGTGTCTGGTTCGTTTTGGCTGATTGACAGGAACGAGTTTTGCCAAATAGGTTATTGCTGGCGATATGGGAGGTAAGGGAAAGGAGATACATCTGACAAAGGAGGAGGGTTTCACGGTGGTTGGGGACGACGCAACGAAGGGCGAGCAGTCTATCCATAGTCGGCTCTCTACGAACCACGGTGTCGGGGGTTCGAATCCCTCTTTAGTTGGGACAATGCTGTCAAAAAAGAACCCTAATGCTCAAGCCCTAAAGGCGACCATGAAAGGAGCATGGAGAACAAAAAGCGGATTCTTGTTTCGGGAGATCAAAGACAACCTGTATAGCTTTCAATTTAGTGACGAAGAAGACAAGGAGCGGGTTCTGAAAGGCGGGCCGTGGTCCTTTGATTGATCACTGGTTATGTTGAAGGAACCGGGGATGGAGCAATTGTCATCAATCGGCTTCACTCATACAGCTTTCTGGGTAAGAATTTACGATCTCCCTCTAGCTGCATATACTAAATCTATGGCAATGAAATTAGGGCAGGCTTTTGGCGGTATCATTGAAATGGATGAAGAGGAGTTAGTTACGTGCAGTAGGTTCTTAAGGATGAGGGTTTTGGTTGATGTCAGAAAGCCGCTCCGTCGGGGGATTTTGATCACTATCGAAGGGAGGAAGATGTGGGTTGAGGTTAAATATGAAAGGCTGTCGAATTTTTGCTATACATGTGGTTGTTTAGGTCATGTGGAAATGGAATGCGAAATAGGCGAGGGAGAAGAGCAGTTTGAGGGGGAGTACGAGGATTGGATGCGAGCTTCGCCGGTGAAATTAATAAGGGAGAGGGGGAGTACTGAACGAGAGGCCGAAAGGAGAGTGATAGAGTGCATGGTGGGTAAGAAGGAGGGAGCAATGAAGGATGGGAGGGGCAAAGGGAGTAGGAGAACCTTGATTGAGCGTTTGGAGGATTGGGAAAAGGAGGATGAGCAACAATCAATGACTGATAAACAACTGATGAAAGAGGCAGCAGAGGTCCTTAAAGGAGTGGTTCAGGTAAGGATTTCTGAAGAAAATATTGAGGGTGGGGTAAGGTCAATGGGAACGGGTGGGATGGAGTCGGAGTTAGGGAAGGGTGGAAATCATCAAAAAGAAGTTAGTGGGGTGAAAGTTTCGTCAGAAAAGGTGGTGGGGGTAAGGGATGTAAGAAGAGCTGGAAGAGGGTAGCTAGGGGAGGAGTAGGGAGCGCAGTAGGGGGGGGGGGGGAACGGGGGAGATGGTTCCGACCATCAAAAGTGGCACAAAGAGGAAGGAAGGGGAGGTCTTTACGGGGGATATTATGTGTGTGAATCCAAGTGAAGAGGAGCTGTCTGTGGAGGATAAGGAGAAGAGAAGGAAGGTTGAAGATTACCAAACAAGCAATATTTTGAGATCGGCCGAGGAGAATATCCCCCGTCGGGAGCCATGAATTACATAAGCTATAACTACCGGGGATTGGGGAAGGCCCGCACAGTTAGAAAACTTGCCGAAATGGTAAGTAGAGAGGCCCCAAGGGTGATGTTTTTAATAGAGAATAAAAGTAATAGGCACCAGATGGAGGAAATACGAGTGAAGTTGGTTTATGCGGGAATGTTTGTCGTGGAGTGTATAGGACGATCTGGTGGCCTGGCCTTGCTGTGGGAGGAAGGGTGTGAGGTTTCTGTAACGTCTTACACACAACACCACATCGATAACACTGTCAGGTTGAGTACGGAGGAGGAGCTAAGGCTGACCGGAATCTACGGATGGCCCGAGAGCAAAGATAAACACCATACTTTGGGCCTGCTGAGGAGCTTATATGAGGAACCACACCAGAATTGGCTATGTATGGGCGATTTCAATCTCTTCACCTCGCTTGAGGATAAACAGGGCGGAAATGCAGCTAGTTTCAGCAACCTGGTGGAATTCAGAGAGGCTGTAGAAGCTTATGAGTTAAGGGAAATTCCATTTAAGGGGAATAGAATCACCTGGGATAACAATAGAGACCGTACACACTTCATTCAGGAAAGGCTGGATATGGCTTTTGGGGATGCATCTTTCATGGAGAGATTCCCAGGGACAGTGGTGATGCATCTGGGGAGATGCAGCTCTGATCATGTACCAATTAAGGTGTGTTTGGAGGGGGTGATGAAGACGGGGAGGACGAGGACTCAGAGACCGTTCCGCTTTGAAGCGATGTGGCTAAAAGAGGAGGACTGTATGGAGATCATCGCTAACGGGTGGTCAAATCCGGGATCAGCCCAGGCCGAACCGGGGATCAAGTGTAAGATAGAATGGTGTGCGGTAGATCTCAAGGACTGGGATTACAACGTGTTCGGTAATGTGAGGGCGGAGTTAGAAAGAGTCAGGAAGCGGCTAGGAGAATTAGGGAAAGGGATGTCGGGAGACAATGTGAGTGAGAGGAGGGAGCTTGAGGGGAAAGAAAGAGATATGATGGATAAGGAGGAGGTTATGTGGTTTCAGAGGGCTAGGGCGAATGAATTCTGTTGTGGGGATCGGAATACAAGCTTTTTTCACAAGAAAGCTTCTGGAAGGAGGAAGAGAAATCGGGTGCAGAAACTTGTTGATGATGATGGGGTGGAGGAAAAGGGTACAAAAGGGATGACGAGAGTAGCAATAACCTATTTCAAAAAACTTTTCCAGTATGAGGCTAGGGCGGATCCGGCTACGGCTACTCAAGGAATCGAGCCTTTGGTCTCGGAGGAGGATAACCAGGAGCTGTCTCGTCCCTTTACCGCAGAAGAGGTAAAATCTGCCCTTTTTTTCAATGCATCCCATAAAATCTCCTGGCCCCGATAGTATGCCTGCACTTTTCTACCAAAAGTGTTGGCATATCGTAGGGTCGGATGTGACTAAGTTTGTGATTGACATCCTGAATGGAGAGCCATTGCCCGAGCGATTGAATCACACGTTCATAAATTTGATCCCGAAGGTGACGGCTCCATCCAAGATGCGGGATCTTCGCCCTATCAGTTTATGCAATGTTATCTATAAGATTGTGCCGAAGGTACTGATCAACAGGCTAATGAAGGTTCTCGGCAAATTGGTGGCACCCAATCAGCGTGCTTTTGTTCCGGGAAGGCTCATTACCGACAATGTGCTTGCAGCCTTTGAGCTTTTCCATTATATGAAGACGAGGATGGGAGGGAAGAAATGGTATATGGCGCTGAAGTTGGACATGGCGAAGGCCTACGATAGGGTGGAATGGGGCTTCCTGGAGCAATGTTTGCGTAAGTTTGGATTTGGTGAAGGATGGGTCTCGTTGGTCATGAAATGTGTCACAACAGTCAGTTTTTCAGTGCCAATGGAAGGAGTTCCCTCACAGAGGTTTGTTCCGAAAAGAGGGATACGGCAGGGGGACCCATTGTCGCCTTACCTCTTCCTCTTATGTGCAGAGGGGCTGTCTGGAATGATTCGGGCTAGCGAGATGCATAACGGACTTAGGGGTATTAGGGTAGCACCGTCGGCTCCTACCATCTCCCACCTATTTTTTGCTGACGATTGGGTTCTTTTTTTGAGAGCATCCTGTCAACAGAGCTCAGAAATCATCAATATCCTCCATATTTATGGAGAAGCGTCGGGTCAACAGGTAAACTTATCAAAATCGGAACTCTCTTTCAGCAGGAATGTATCTGAGGAGAATAGGCAGGAGATTCAGGGGATGCTGGGAATCAGAAGTCTCAAAGCACGACCGCTACCTCGAGCTGCCTACCATGGTGGGTAGGTCGAAAAAAAAATCATTTTTGAGCAACTGAAAAAGCGAGTTTGGAAAAAGATGAAAGGATGGAAAGAGAAGTCTCTGTCGAGAGCGGGAAAGGAGGTGTTGATAAAGGCGGTTGCTCAGGCCATACCTACCTATACGATGTCTTGCTTCTTGCTTCCGGTGAGCTTGTGCCATGATCGATAGAAATGTTGCTCTGCGACTTCTGGTGGGGAGAGGGTGAGGGGGGTAAGAAAACTCATTGGATGAGTTGGAAGAGGATGTGTAGGGCGAAGTCCCGGGGAGGTATGGGGTTCAGGGACTTCCATTTATTAAATAGAGCCCTCCTAGCGAGACAAGCGTGGCAGATTCACCAGGAACCTGAGTCACTTTTGGACAAGCTACTGAAGGCACGATATTTCCCAAGGACTTCCTTCCTACATGCCGAGGCGGGATACAACCCGAGTTATACGTGGCGAAGCATTATTAGTGGAAGGGATTGCCTTGCCAAGGGGCTTGTTTGGTGTGTGGGTAATGGTGTCACCATTCGGGTATGGGAAGACAAGTGGATACCTCGCCCGACCAGCTTCAAAGTGTTGGGGAACTTCCTCGGCGGTGACCTGAATTTGAGGGTAGTCGATCTAATCGACTGGAGTGTGGGCCGATGGGATGAAGAGGAGGTGAGAAAGGTCTTGATTCTGTGTGATGTGGAGCTGGTCTGTAAGATACGCCTTATTGACCCACTTCTGAAAGACCAACTCATATGGAACTACACAAAAAATGGCATCTTCACAGTACAATCATGTTATCATGCGATGGTGGAGAGGGCCATCGACGAGGCGGGTGGTGTGGGAGCTTCGGATAGCAGAGGTATGGAGAGCGCCTGGAAATCTCTTTGGCGGCTGCAGACACTACCCAAGGTCACATCCTTGGTCTGGAGAGTGGCGAGAGATGTGCTTCCATGTAAGGCTAACCTTGCAAGGCGGAGGATCACGGAGGATTCGTGCTGCGATGTGTGTGGGCAAGAGGAGACCTGTTTTCACGCACTCTTCGAATGCAAGCTAGCAAGGAGGGTATGGAAGAGAGTACCGAATCTGGAGAGTGTTTGGATGCGTCACTCGACGATGTACACGACCTTTGCAGCCTTGTTCACTGCAGGAACGAAATTGGATCGGAAGAAGTGGGCTGCTATTCTGTGGCATGTTTGGTGCACTAGGAACAAGAGAATCTTTGAAGGGGAGCACAAGGATCCAGACAGAATTCTGATGGAGGTGGCGATCCTGTTGGACGAGGTGGAGAGATAACGAGAGGCTGAGGGAATCACCTCTATACCGGCTCGGAGTGCAGGGGCAGAGGCAACGTGGACAAGGCCGGAAGAAGGCACAGTTAAGATTAACTCTGACGCAAGTCTGAGATCCTCGGACAAGGCGGTAGTGGGGGTTGTCTGCAGGGATCATTTAGGGGGACTAATATTCGGAGGACAACGAGAGATCGGACATACCATAGAGTTGGAAGTTGCTGAGGCCGAAGGGGTGCGCTGGGGCTTCAGCTAGCGAGAGAGAGGGGGTTCAAGTACATTCAGGTGGAGTCGGATTGTCAGTCGCTCGTCACGAAGATCCGAAGGGGAGAACAGGGGAAGGATGTCCTCTATAACCTTATTTCTGTCATTACTTCTTTAGCTAGTTATTTTGATTCGATTTCTTTTTCTTTCATCAGTAGGCATGGGAATATGGTTGCACATGAACTTGCAGCCATAAGGCCCGTCAGCCATGCGTTATTTTTTGCTGCAAATTTGATTCCTTCGAACATTGTTGTACTGTTGGCAAAGGATATGGAATGAGGAAGACTAGATTGTTCTCAAAAACAAAATGAATCAGTTTGGCTCATTGGCAGGGATTTAATGCACTTCCTTAAAAAATCCTCATCCACTTGTGTTCGATTCTCTTTCGGCTCGTTAATTTTTACCATCCAAACCTTTGCTAGGCCCTTCTCATTTCTTCCTTACTAATTTTTACCATCCAAACCTCTACTGACCCTTCTCATTTCTTTTCCCTTCTCCAAGATGCTAAAGGGAAATTTATTATTTAATTGTTGGATATCAACTATTTCTCCTACAAATAAATTAGTAAATTGTTAGAAACTTTTTTTGTCCTTAAAAATTGATTAATAAATTAACTTATCACCTTGTTACTATTTTTTTATCTGATAATTGAATAGTATTATAATATATTTTATGGGTTGATTTCTTGAATTAAAAATTAGTCTATGTAGTTTGTTTATCTGGTTCTCCCTCTGTTAATTAAAACATACTCCCTCTTTCCAAAAATACATGGACTTTTACTATTCATGCACGCTTTTTTAGGAGCTAAAAACTATATAAAGTATTAAATTTTTTATTAAATTTTTTTAATAATTACAAACTTATTATCAATAAGTTTGTAATTATTAAAAAAAATTAATAAAAAAGTTAATATTTTATATAGTTTTTACCTTCTTAAAAAAGCGTGCGTGAATAGTAACGGCAATGTATTTTTGGACGGAGGTAGTATCATTTTACTATTTATTTATATTTTTAGGAGCTAAAAATTGTATAAAATATCAAAATTTTAAATAATTTTTTTTGTAATAATTTATTACTTATTACTAATAAGTATGAGTTTATAAAAAAAAATGTAAATTGAAATTTTATATAATTTTTATCATAAAAAATGTATGTAAAAACAGGTTTTTTTCTTAATGGATGAAGTATAACCACATAGAAAATCTAAATTCATTGATACTATAAATAAAACATAGTTACTTTTTTTTAGCACAGTACCCTCGAAAAGACTGGCACGACTCTGATATATTATTATGAAAAATAGTGTAGGTCCCATCATACGGAGAATACATTACTACATATTATAAATAATCTAGATAGATTCCAGTAAATAAAAAAAATCTAAATATAAATAATTTTTTCATCAAAAAAACTATAAATGTAAATAAAATTAGTTCGACAGATTATATACCATCTAAATATTATTTATTTAGATCCTCTAAAAATATAAAATAAATTCACATTTATAAGGTAAAAGGTTTTTTTTAATCTATCATTAATTAAATCTCATGTAATTTAATAGATAATTGATTTTGAAAAATATTTTAATATTCTTTTTTTTTTATTAAATATGTAGTGTATATTTATCGTGTTAGTTTACTAAAATATCTATGCACGGATGGATTGTGGCTACATATTTTTAGTCTAAAAAATAATATAGATATAAATAAAATTAGTTCGACAAATTATATAATTTAAATATATTTTATTTAAATTCTCTCAAAATATAAATAAAATTCACATTTATAAGGTAAAATGTTTTTTTTTCTAATCTACCATTAATTGAATATCATGTAAATGATGTAATTGAATAGATAACTAAGTTTTAAAAATATCTTAATATTTTTTTATTAATTCTTTTCACCAGAAAATAATCTAGATATAAATAAAATAACACTTATCAAATACTACATGTTTAACAATTAATGTTTTTGGTAAGTATGACTATGAAATATTTTTTATTTATATTTTTGTCAATTAACTAAAATATATATAGAATGTGGCTTATCTAACTTTCTATAAAGTGTGACAACATATTATTTTATTAACTTTTTTTTTTCCAGAATCAACATTAACGCACCACATAGGACGCTATATAACGGTTGAAGTATATGTATATAGATAGATAGATAAAACTCCCACATTATTCTAAAAATGGGGAGAAATGCAAGCCCAAATTCTCGGTAGCAAACTAGCAATTGACGAGAATGAAAATAACAAGTTTATCTTACAATGCAACATTAATTAATTTAAAACTTTAATGCAAATAATTGGATTTGGATTTTCACAACGTTCTCCTCCTTTCTTCTTCTTCTTCTTCCTTGTGCTGGTTGATGAACCATTTTCAAACTCAACATTATCATTTTCAAGGCAATTCCGCACTAGATGTCACCCCAAACCTGTCTCCTCCGGTGGCTCGTGAGTCCATCAGTGCCGCTTTCATTTCACCACAGCTCCTGGAAGACTTCCCTGGGAATCTCAGATCTTTGCAGACTCCTTCCACTGCTCGTGCTCTCATAATTTCCACTGGGTAAGTGCCCTCTTCCATTCCAGGCTTCTAATTTACTGAATTGGGGATAACATGTTGGTAGATTTGTGTGCAAGAGATTTGAAATTAGTTGTTCTGCTGAGTTTGGGTGTGATTTGCAACATAAAATTTTCCCAATTTCGTAGTATTCCATCTAGAATTGAATTTGGTTATTCGTTTTGGGATTAATTGGTTTTATATATTTCTGAGTTTTGGGAATTGGTTGTGAAATTGTTGATTGTTTGCTTGTACTCATTGAATCTTCTGCCTATGTTGCATTAATGCTACTCTAGTGTTGATTTTTTTTCTATGCAACTTGCATCTGGTGTGTGTCTATTGTGTTTTCATGTGCTTATCTTGGCTTTTTGCTTGCTTGTTTATGAATTCTATTTCTGATAGTATGCGTGTTGCATTTGGTATATTAGCTCAAATGGGAGAGCATTGTGCTCATGCACAAGGACGTGGGTTCGAATCCCGCATAGACTTATTGAATTCTTCATCCATTCTTGACAACGGATATTACACTAATGGATTGAATCATTGAAATTTAAACTATAAGCTCATATCAGTTAGGATATGCTTGTGGCTTTTATTTGCTTGCATAAGCTTGATATGATGGTGGATTTTTTTGTATGCATTTAAACATGGGTTTGTTTTGTTTTATTGATAATCGACTGAAACTAGAATTTCTTAAGCTTTCTTAGTTCCTACTGAATTTTGGAACTAACTCTATAATCTCACTTCTTCCATAATCTCACATGTTCTTAGTTGTCATGGTACATATTTCATCTTTGTCAAGTGAGATTTAGCAGCATCTCAAGCTATAGTGAGATTTAAATTACATTATTAGCTCGATCTTGTTTGTTTAGCTTATTAGTGGGATCTAAATTCTAATGCTTTTTTAGGTGGGTAGTAAATGATTTACTTTCCTCTAAAGTTGCAAATTACATAAATATAAGGGCACTCATCTGTTATACAACATCACTAATCACATCATAACTCATCAAAATTTGACAACATTCACTATAAAAAAAAACATATTGGCTTCGGCAAATAACCGTAGCCAAAAGCCTCTTTGTGGTAGCCAAAGGGCTTTAGCTTCGGCTTAGCTACGGGAAATCAGGGTGTAGCCAACTGGCGGTAGCAAATAGACACTAGCTTCGGCAGATAGCCAAAGCTACTAATCTAGCTACGGCGAAGCTACGGCTTGGTGAAGCTAGCTTATAGACAACCAACTATGCTACGGTACCTGGCCGTAGCTACTCCAAAGCTTTCCCACCAATTTCTGGCGCCTTTTTTTGCCTTGTTTGTTACGGCTCTTTGCCGAAGCTATAAATATTGGGTTTTAAGTGTGTTACCCGCAAAATATTTGGTGCCTTTTTTCCTGGTTGCCGCGGCAGCTACCGTAGCTACTGTCGCTGTCATTCCAAATGTCCAGTATGAATGCCCAATGCCCCATATGTGCTTTAATATTCACACACATCTAGTTTATTCACACAACCATAGAACTAGCTAAGGACATTCATATTAAACGAAAGTGCATTCAAAGTTATAGTCATGCATACACCTTGTTTCATAAACTAAAATAACATTCAAAGTCGAAAGTTTAACCTTTCCGACAAAAGATGCAAAATACATTAAGTCTAATACTAGAAAAGTTCAAGATTCAACGTTCTAGCCATGCATACACCTTGTCTCATTCAGCAGCTTGTTGAGGATCCCCCTTGGAGGATTCTGCAGCCTCTCCTTCGACCGGTATGTTGAGAGCTCCCTCATCGGTGGAGAAGATAATAGCCTCGTCTCCTATAGACTCCCTCTGATGACCACTTGTCTACAAATACCATAAAACACTAAATTCACTACCACTAGCATGCCAATACCCATCCATGATACAGAAAATAATCCAACAAATGACAAACACATGCATTTTCAGAGTTCATCGAATAATTCAGCATTATGAAGCCATTTAATATGATCTTCCGAGTGAATAGAAATTAAATGAGTAATTAAGTATTGTTCTTCAACTACATATTTCTGATTCCTCTAGTTGACAACTTGAACTCATCAAAAGCAAAAATCAGAATTCAGCATTATGAAGCCATTTAACATGATCATCTGATTGAATTAGATAGCTCCTAATCCTATATTCCTATTACTATCAATTGCTAATAGTGAACACTCAACAAAGTATCGATCTCCCTAAAGTAGTATCAAAGCCACCAATCAAATTGTATGGTAACATAATGTGCTAACAAGCAGAATGACTGACCTGTGCTTGTGATTGTGAGGTTACTCGGTCAGTGCACCCACCCACAAATTCAGCTCTCAAGTCCTGAATTCGGTTTTCAACATGGTCCTTTATGTTCTGTTCTAGCTGTTGGAGCATTTGGCGCAGCATGGACTCGTTGTTAGTAGATATGCTTGATCCTTGATTCACCATACGAGGAGGGACGCTAGCACCAAATGTTCGACAATATCCATGACCATCGTGTCCACAAATCCGATGGAATATTTTGTCTTTGATGGTTGCAAGGTGTTGCTGATCCTCAGGTTCCAAACTAAGGAGATCATTGTAGTCCTTCTACATTTTGACAAGGCAAAAAATGAGCAAGCTAAAAAATGGTCACACATTTACAACATTTAAGTAAATATTCAACAATACACCTACAAGGTCCGAAAAACTTACGATAGCCGGAATAACATCAGGATCACTTGTGTTTCGGGTGCTCATCCACACACTCATCTTATCCGTTGGTTGCCCCTTTTTTAGGGGCTAGTTAATTGGTTAACATGCAACTCAAATTAAAAATTGATTTGATGTGTTTGATCTACACAAGTATTCAAAATAGCAAGCACTCAAATTTAAAAAAGAAGCATAAATTAAGCTACAACAAAATACGTACCTCGTGTCTCACTGCATCGAAAGACTTTCGACCAGTGACATGTATCGGCTCGTGCTTATCTCGATTTTGAGAATTTTGTTTTGCTTGTTTCTATACATAAGGCGTACATTCCTCATCTCAGCTCCAAAACCAGGGTATTTAACATCAAGATGCTTCCAAGCAAGAGATTCTGCAGGATGCCTATACACCCCATCGTCAACACGCTTGAGATTGTGCCATTTCATCAGTGTAGCTGGCTCAGTTGTTGCAAAAAGCCTTTGCAATCTTAGTGTCAACGGGAAGTACCTAGCTTGCTGTGCAGCTCTTCGTGTGCCAGAATCAGACCCTGCATTAGTTTCTCTCCACCGCGATGTCTTACATATTGCACATTGATCTAGGTTTGCATTTTCATTTCGAAACAACATACAACTATTAGGACATGCATCCACAGTTGTAAAGGTGAATCCTAAATCATCGACTAACTTTTGGTCTTGATAATAAGATTTAGGAAGGTTAGCTCCATCGGGCAAAGTCTCAACAAATATCTCTAACGACTCTTTGAATGAGTGGTCCGTCCATCCGTGCAAACTCTTGGCTTGTAAGAGGCGAACAACGAAAGACAAGGCTGTGTGCTTCTTAGAGTCGGGATATAGAGGAAGCTTTGCAACTTCTATTAGCTTTAAAAACTGCTTACTACACTCAGTTGGTCCAGGTGTAGCACCCTCATGTGCACCATCATTATCCAGATTTTCCGGGGCAGGTATCTCGATCCCTACAAAAGCATCTTCAACCAATCTTGTCATATCCACATCCATATACCCATCTGACTCTTATGGCACTTCACTCCTTTGGTGCGGTTCCTCAATCAGATCACGAATGGTCTCACCGTGTTTAGTCCATAATTTATAACTAATCAAAAACCCATTGTTTCGAAGATGCTTTCGCACAACTTCTCTAACATACAAAGGCCTATTTTTACATTTCCTACAAGGGCAGTATATGTGAGACCACATTAGAAGATCACGCAGCAGCCCAAATTGAACCCTAACCATCAATGAATAAGTAGAACTCATTTCAAGTAAAACTCATTTCAAAAAAAAGGGGGAAGTAAATCAATGAATAAGTAGAGTGGAAGACATAAGTAGCTACTGTAAAACTAATCAAAAGAAAGTGAAAGGAATTAAAAAAAACGCAGCAGCATATCAACAACACATTAGATCAAAAAACACATGACAAATTGATAAAAAAAAAAAAACAAAAAAACACAGCTGATCATCATCTCCATCCTCACATGACAAATTGACAATTAAATATAAACACATTAGATCACCAAACGCTGCACATCAGCCCAAAAACGCAGCAGCTCAACAACACAGTAGAGGCATATAAAAAACGCAGCAGAAGCAGATAAAAACCACATCAGATGATCAGAAGATCACACAGCAGCCCAAATTGAACCCTAGCCAAACCTAAATTCGACCACACAGTGGGCAGATTGAACCCTAAACACAAATTCGACCACATTGAACCCTAGCCCAAATTGAACCCTAAACACAAATTAAATTGGTTTTCATGAGTTGAAGTTAAAGGGTTTTAGGAGATATTACCCATGGGGAAAGCCACATCCTTGCTGAGAAGAGTAGTGCGCAGAAGCGAAGAGGGAGTCGGAGAAGATGAAGGCGCGCAGAAGGAGTCGAGGATGGCTGATGAACGAGAGGAGGGAGTCGAGGCCGACTTCGGTGTGGCTATGGAACACTTGTGCGAAGAGGGAGTCGGAGAAGATGAACTGAGAAGTGCCGTGAGGGCCTGAGAAGATGAACTGAGCGGGAGCGAGCGGGAGTGAGCGGGAGAATGAGGGTTAGGGTGGGACTGAAGAAATGAAATGAAATGAAATGTGTTGATTCCTACTAGTTTCATTATGCAAATTTCAATTTCCTTTTTTTTAATTAAGATGATAATATTTTCTTTTATTATAACAAATTAAATTAATAAGTTTAGCTGCGGCAAGGAACCTACCGAAGTAAGAGTGCAATCGGTAGTTACGGGGATACCCATTGGCGAAGCAAATGTAAAAGATGACGCCTCAGCCGTAGCAATGCCGAAGCTAAAACTACCCCAATGGCTACGACAAAACCTTTCCGAAGCTAAAACTAGCACAACAACCTCTTCCGTAGCTATGCCAAAGCTAAAACAACCCCAATGGCTACACTAGAACCTTCCCGAAGCTACTGTCCGAAGCCAATAGGATTTTTTTTGTAGTGATTATAGTCTCACTAATCACGTATGCCACCAATATAACGGATGCAAATTAATACTAGAGGACAAAAAATAATCAGAAAAAGGACCTAATTAGAAGGGATCAACCATCCTAACTAAACCAAAGAAAAAAGGCGAGAAAACAGCATAAACTGTGAATCCTTTGCTATGAAAGTTTAGAGCAAGTTACAATACCAGAACTTGTAAGCCTATGTGGGAGTCGAACCCACATCATTGTGTGCAAACACATAGCTTTACCAATTAAGCTAATAGGCTACTTGTCAATCTCAATCACATTCAAAGATAATGCCAATCCCTATCTCTTTCGTGAGGGCCAGGAGAGCAAGGTCATGGCGAATTACCTTCATCTAACTGAGATTTGGGAGGGCAGCTTGCGATTTATGTAGGTGTATGCCCTGAATTAGGCTGTTTTGTAAATACGAGTGGTCCAAAAAGCAAAAGAAATACACAATCAGTTAACCATCTTCAAGCATTTCCTTCTTCGACTTCAAATTCCATACTTAAATGTGATAAGAAGAATGTATAGGGACATTTTTAAAAGAAAGCATCAATGTTCAGTGGTACTAAATTACAAAAGTAGATAAGAGGGAAAAGAATAACGGCACATTGTCACTTAGCCAAAAAATACATAAAAGTTCATCCTACATGTCAAACAAAAGTTGGCATTCAGATACAGAATATCACATCACTATTTCACAAGGAGTTCGGAATATGTTTCATCCGGCACCATGCCACAAAGGATTCAAATGGAAAAGAACGATCTTTTCTTTCCCTATTTGGAAATCTAAACTTAAAGCCTACTTTAATTGCAATATTTGTGTTTTTGACAATAGAGAATGATAAGACTAACAAGAGCACCACGTTCAAACAACTGCTTTTACGAAAAACAAACAAGCAAGCAAAAATCCAAGATAAGCACATGAAAGTACAATAGACACACACCAGATGCAAGTTGCATAGAAACAAAATCAGCACCAGAGTAGCATTAATGCAACATAAGCAGAAGATTCAATGAGTACAAGCAAACAATCAACAATTTCACAACCAATTCCCAAAACTCAGCAATATATAAAACCAATTAATCCTAAAACAAATAACCAAATTCAATTCTAGATGGAATACTACGAAATTGGGAAAATTTTATGTTGCAAATCACACCCAAACTCAGCAGAACAACTAATTTCAAATCTCTTGCACACAAATCTACCAACATGTTATCTCCAATTCAGTAAATTAGAAGCCTGGAATGGAAGAGGGTACTTACCCGGTGGAAATTGTGAGAGCACGAGCAGTGGAAGGAGTCTGCAAAGATCTGAGATTCCCAGGAAAGTCTTCCAGGAGCGGTGGTGAAATGAAAGCGGCGCTGATGGACTCATGAGCCACCAGAGGAGACCGGTTTGGGGCGACATCTAGTGCAGTTGTTGGCTTCGATTCGCATTAAGAAATTCTAAGAACCGGATAAACATACCATGTTTAGGCACAAAGTGCTTAAATGCAGACCACAAGAGTGCAAGCGAAGCGATGTCAGATATGATGAGAGCTTTTTCTTTCTGATTTGCATGTAGCATCTAGTTGTCTATCTATTTAATTAAAACAGGTCTTCTTTCTTTATACCTTCTTGCTTTTTGCTCAGAAGTTTCCAACAACTTTAATTTCATGTAGCTAAAATTTAAACAATATCCGTTGTTTGTTTTTTTATATGATCATAGTTGTTTTTCCTACCCAAATAAAAAAAATCATAGCGGGAGATCATCTAAGCAAAGAACCGTATTATTTCCCATTTTTATTGTAAAAAAGAGTTTTATGTAATATCTTTATGTATGCTTTCAAGCAGTTAGATATTTCATATATCCTGAACCGGTAAATATATAGATATTGGCAAATGCCAAAGAGTAACAAAGAAATAAGACCAAACCAAGGGTCTTATATAAAATGTGTGAAGCTACCACCACAAAATCCTATCACTATTTTTACCCCCACTTACCCCCTTTGACTAAGAAAAAACCAAATAAGTAAGAAAAGGGCCTAACCAACCAACATATGTCCAAAAAGAAATTAATTATGAACATATGTTGGATGAAAAAAGCCCATAACCTATTCGGTTTTACCTAAGTCAAAAGGGAGGCCGGCCCACTTCAAATCAGGCCCACTCCAAAATAAACCCACTACTCCCTAATCCGGCTCACTTATCCCAGTAACGAGAAGCCTTTCTCAGGTCTACAAAAATACATGACTACTCCTTTAAGATTTTTTCCAAAAGTATGACAACAACTACCACATCAGTACGCACCAATCTTCCACCTGTTACTCATTTGTTCAGTAGTATTTCATTCTTTTATACTAGATATTTCATATATCTAGTATACATATTTAACATATCTTTTTAACTATATGCAGTATTTCATTCTTTTATAATCTCCTTATACGACATTTCAAATTGATGAAGTTAGAGAAGAGTGGGTTGAGTACGTCGAAAAACAACTTATATGGTAATTGTATATACATATTACATCCAATATATTCATTCAAAGATTTGAATGACTACATCTATTTTTGTTAATGAATAAATATACTTTTATATCATGATACAGGGAGATGCATCGAAGAATTTGTCAGGCATTAATATGGAGTAGGTACAAGATTTTACATCTTTTTTTATTTATCTTTGACTCTCAAGGATAACTAGCTAGATTTATGTAATGGTGACATATACTCATATTTGATTACATATGTGGTTGTAATGATATCTGACGTTGAATAAGAACTAGTTGATATGCTTTGTGACATATATAGTTATATTTTGATAAATCAATATACAGGTGGTTCCATTGTGTGTAAAAGGAGCTAATATTGTTTCAGCCGATAGTCACAATGGACAACGGTTAATTTACTCATTGTCTTTTATTTTACACAACATCTAATGGAGCTTAGAGAACGGTTCAAAGATTTATATGCAACGATTTAAAGGAACATCGACAATGGTTAATGATTGCTTAATTAACGGTTAGAACGTACATTGACAACAGTTAAATCTATTTAGACAATGATTATAATATACCCAGACAACGGTTGAAAAATACTTAGACAACAGTTTAAGCAAATCTAGCCAACGATTTATTAAATTTAGACAACAGTTAAAAGATTATATACAACGGTTCAAAGGAACATAAACAACGGTTAAATATATTTAGACATCGGTTACAATATATTTAGACAACAGATATCGGATATTTAGACAACGGTTATAAATTATTTAAACAACGACTGAAAGTTACTTAGACAATAGTTGAATGTTACTTAGACAACGGTTTAAGCGAATCTAGACAACGATTTTTGAAATTAGACAACGGCTAACGATTATATAGACAATGGTTAAAATATACGTAGACAACGGCTTCAATGTACTTACACAATGGTTGCATTTGTCTTAGACAACGATTATAGTCGTTAAAACCGGATATCCTAACTTGAGACAACGGTTATAGTGACCTTAGACAATGGTTAAAACCGGTTAATATGATTCAGAACCAATTTTGGAGGTGCATAGACAACGGTTATCCGGAATCTATCACAACAGTTATAACCGTTGTCTAATTGAACCGTTGTGATAATCCCAACCGTTGTATTTGCAAAAACCACACGGGCTGATACAACGGTTCCAAAACCGTTGTGCGTTTTGTAAAATAACCATTGTGTAAGGGCTTTATTGTACTAGTGCAAGTTGTAATGTTGTAACCACTTTGTTTGCAAAAACCACATGCTCTACCTTGTTTTGCCAACTCCTTTCCACCTCTTGCTCGCTTTGTCCTAGGGCGACCTTCTGTTGTTGAAGACGGAAGACCTTGGATAAAATCGTTCGAATTGCAGCTAAGATTGCAATTGCTTGATCTTTCACCCGTATATGATTCTTGACTAGGTATTGAACTAATTACCTCAAAGAGGTATGATATTCATCACGACACCAACGCAATGGCAAGTATACAACTGGAATCTTAAAGCAATCTTTATGGAGGAGCAATCTCAAAACATGACAACAGATTTTTCCCCAAAATTTAAAATTCTTACAAAAGCAACTAGACACAACTCCATCCCAAAACACTTCATGCCTCTGAGAATGTGGCTAAAATGATGCAATATGAATACTATTGGGTTCAGTTCATGTACCTTATATTGAGTTGCCTTCCCAAACTCTTATGAAACTTCTTTAAAGAAGAATTTGTGAACATTTTATGCACTTATGCCTCCAATTAGACAATGCTCTCAAACAAGACCCCTTATATGCATCCAACATGGTATTTCGCAATTTTGTCAGGCTAATATCCTCGATGGCAAGATCAACCTAGTTAAAACATCATGTTTCAAATCAATAGAGGTATGTTTTAATTGAAAATTAATATGTATCGTAGTATACTTACTTCTTTGATTAGTTGAGCTAAATATGAACGATTTGAAGTATAATGCTTCAAAAAGCTATTAATTCTCTTTGATCTCCTAGTTGTTGTCATACCACAAAAAAAAGTAGCCACAAAGATAAGGTGGCAGAAGACCTGTCAAACAGGTCGGGTTATCTCGGGTTCGGGTCATTCACGGGTCGAGTCATTTCGGGTTACGGCTCATGAAATGCTCAACCCATACCCATATTTAGCGGGTTTGGGTCAACCCAACGGGTCAAGAACGCCATTTTTAATGGTAGACTATTTACATATTTTAAAAGCTAAAATTGTTATATTAACTAACCAATCATCATTAATATATTTTAAAAAATGATAATTAATGTTGTTAGAATAGATATATCTATTTTTTATATAGGTTTGCAAGTTGAAAAGTTGAATTATGAAGTGAAAATGATGATTAAAAAAATAATCTTCAAATCACGTAATATCAATAATATTATTTTTATTAAATTTCAATACGCCCAAATTCAAACTTAGGTTTCATAGTGGAAATATAAATAAGAATATAATTGATATATAACTCCCTGCTTAGTCATCATCTTTGTCATCGCCTTCATCAGCTCTCGGTAATGCCATCTGAAACTCTATCCCTTCAATTTCTTGTTTCTCCCCACTTTATGTATTGATAAAATAAATATAATTAAAAACAAGATTGCACTAAAAAAAATTTTAGTTATCGGATTCAAAATTACGTACCTTCATCTACATCAAATCCAAATATCCAAGAACGGGTAGTAAGTAAAGCGTTTACGTACAGTTTCTGGATGAAAAGAACCTCTCTACTTGGTTATCACCCGACTTCCCATACTAAAAGCAGACTCAGATGCTACAGTATTTATTGGAATAGCTAAGATGTCTCTAGCCATTTCAGCAAGCACAGGAAATCTTTTCTCATTATTTTTGCACCACACCGGTACATCCAAATCTTCATGGAGACTTGACTTGTATTCACTCAAATACATATTCAATTGAGACCTTGCAGTTGGAGTTGTTTTTGCAAGAGGAGATCTTCTTGGGGGTGATTTGAGGCTGTTTAGGTTTTGAGAAACACAAAAGGGGAGATAGAAGGGAAGAGATTTGGATCAAATGGAAGAAAGGTGAAGGTTTTGGATAAGGGTTTTGGATCTTTACTTTTGGTCTAGGATTTCTTCTTTGGAGGTTGAGATTTTGGATGAGAGGATCCATTTGGAGATTGATATTCTTTATATAGGAGAGACAAAAGAATCTTCTACGGTTTTCATGAACTAGAGAACAAAACACTTAAGCAAGAGAGAGAGAGAGAGAGAGAGAGAGAGAGAGAGAGAGAGGTGTGAGGGGAGGAGAGAGAGTAATTCCGCTCTTCTGACTTTGTATCCCGACGTTCCATCCCGAAACCCGACATCGATCTCGAAATCCGACATTTCAAAAATCCGACTTGGAATTCAAATTCATTTCTAACGCCCAAAAATCTCTAAGCGCCTTTAGCGAAGCACGACTCGTCCTTACCCAAGCTTCACTTTTGAAAGCCTAACTACTTTCCTTATTACAACAATCCCTCACTCCAATTCCCTTGCCAGAATCCTCGATCAACATGCTCAATTACTCACACATTTCCTCAAAACATTGGACAAAATCACCCAATCCTTCTTAAAACTTCATCTCACTCTATTGTCGTCTTATCTTAAGATTCGATTCCCTATCGCTCCCCAACTCCCCTACGGAAATGACCGCACCCATATAATAAAGAATGAGAACCAGCACACGTAATCTTACATTAGTCAGCACATTAGCACATCAAGGCAATCAAGCAATATTTACTATCAGCTTAGCAGACTAGTGTTAGCACATCTAATCGTCATTAATCATCATATCATGGTTAGCAATTCGAACGGAAGATAGATACTCCTGCTTCATAAACGATGTTGAAGTTAGTGTGCGAGTTCTAGTTAACGGATATAAGGGAGCGACAAGGCGAGCAACCCGGACTCTTCGGAGTTAGGTAGGAACCAAGACTAAAGACGACGAGACTAGAGACAAGGTTCTAGACCGAGAATGACAACGACGCCCTCATGGAAGTCTATGGGGTTATAATTGCGACAAGCAAAACACATATCGATCATGAAGCATACTAGTTAAATCAATGCACATTAACACGTTCCTAACTTCATGAATACTAATAATACATATTGATAACCAGAGACATAATCAAGTTTGGTACAGACGTACATACGAGACAATCAGACTAAGTGTCATGCGAGAGCACTTAAGAACGACAAAATAATTATCACATCGGACCACAATGATCATAAAATGAGTTAAGAACGGCAGGTAATCATACAACGAGATACATTTGCAAATTATAGGCCCTACATGATACTAGCGACATACGATGAGACATTGCGTAGTTAAGAGTGATTTAAAGGAATTCAATATAATGTTCATGAGAGCATGCATGTTTATCATAGAGTGAAAAAGAGATCATCAAGGTGGCAGATTTGTAATCATGTTAGGAATGAACCGTCTTAAGGCACATAAAACAATACAATAACGATCACATTATAGGACAAGCATGTTCATGTAATAAAATAATTTTGGCAAGTTACCTATTTAGCGAGTCAATTAAGGCATTTCGCACCAAAGCTTACAAACCCCTGCAAAGTAGAATTAGTCAGTATTCAACTAACTAGTACAAATGATAAAATGTATTAATAACATGTTAAATTAATGGCCCTTACATCAAGGTCGTCAAATGCCGACTCATTTCGATAATCATATGCACTTTCTTGAGGGCAATTTTTCACATACTCATTGAACAACTTGTAAGATTGGTCCTTCACATATAGACCCATCAACTACAGTTGTAACATCTAGCTCACGGAAACAAAATTCAACAAAATCAAACTTATAACGAGGATCCAACATTGCAGCAAAAGAAAGGATCAAGCTATAAGAATCCCAGTATTTGTCAAATTTCTCCTTCATCTTCACTGCCATATTTCTCAAAACTTCATCAGCACAACCCACATATTTCAGTAGCAACAACTCAATCTTCCATATACTTTTCAGGTAGAAATTTGTTGTTGGGTAATTTCTTCCCGACATGAGAGTTGTAATATCATCAAATGGTTTCAAGATTGCACAAACCTTTTCGATTCTAGACCATTCTTCATCTAACAGGGGAGGAGGAGTGTTTGAGTCAATTCTCTCCATCCTCCTTATGTTTGAAAATGCAGCACGATACTTCAAAGCCCTAATAAGCATCTTGTATGTAGAATTCCATCTAGTTGGGCAATCCAAACATAACTTTTGAGAGCAATCAACACCAGCAGCCAAAGCATTTTCCCGAAACATCAATTTTCTACGTTTTGAGCCAACAACATAACTGACCAACTTCCTAATTTTACGCACCCCCTCATCAATCACTAGCCATAAACCATCTTGTACAATCAAGTTCAATATATGTGCACCACATCGTACATGAAAATAATCACCATCACAGGGAAAAGAAGAAAGCACAGAAAGACTATCAACTAGCATCTCTTGCATATTATCATTGCATCTAGCATTGTCCAATGTGATTGTGAAAACTTTCTTAATGATTCCCCACTCTTTCAAAACATTTAAAACTGAATCATGCAACATTGCCGCATTGTGAGGTGGTGGCACATGACAAAAATTCAGAATCTTAGCATGTAATTTCCACTCAGCATCAATATAATGAGCAGTCAAAGAAAGGTACCCTTGGTTCACAACTGAACTCCATGTATCACATGTTAAGCAAGTTTTCCCTGGAACTGAATGCATGAACTCTCGAAGTTGTTGCTGCTCTCTCCGATAGATTCTAATAACATGATTCTTGGCTGTATTTCTTGAGATGGGCTTGCACTCACTGTTCAAATATAAATGAACATTCCTATTCCCTTCATGTTCTGCATAAGTGAAAGGATATCCATGTCTGATGATTGTAAGCGAACCCATTTCTTTGTAGACGGATGGATCAATTTTTCTTGCCAACATCCCACCTCTTGTTAATAATGTTTGTCCAACATCTGAATATGACCTTGAAGGACAAGTTTCTGTGTGACGTTTAAAGTTAAAGGTTTCGTTCGATGGAATAGCAATTTTTGGTCCTCCCTTGCAATACTTGCAAATACCATCTTTGTGTTGATCTTCCTCTTCTATATCATAGTGATCCCAAACAGGTGAGGTCCATTTCCTCTTTCGATCTACCGTGCTCGATCCAGATTTTTTATTAGCATTTGGGGTTATTAAAGATGGAGACAAAGGTGCGTCTACACATTGAAAAGAGATGCAATTGACTTAACAAATGAAGTGTAAGTTTTTCAATTACAGTGCATATAAGGAAAAAAAGACAAACCTTGAGATTGGGATGAAGCTGGCACCGGGGCTGGAGAAGAAGCTAGTATACCTTGGCCTAATCTCGATGATGGAACAACTGTTGTTCTTGGTGGACACAGCCTTTTCTGTGGTGGCATGTTCTAAAAAAAATAAAAACCATGAAATTAACATGTGCTTAGACTGCATAATGTTGTTTTCAATCATTGACATGCATAATTCTATACACCTGGACACGAATTTAAACATAGAGGAAGCCTTCCATGTAAGCACTAAGCACAGAGTAGCCATTACTTAAGTGGAAAATACACTTCATATAACAAAACAACTAAGGGATTAAGTAGATCTCTTGTATTCGTAATTTCGTATAGATGAAAATCAATCAATTACATAAGAAGATTGATGAAAACGTACTAGGTCAAGTTGAATGGAAGATGTTGATGTTTTTCTAGGTAGGGGAAGGAAGTCAAAGGAGGCTTAGGGATTGAGAAAGGAGTTTATTAGGTTAAATTCTAATTTATATCTGTTTTTATTACCCTGACCCAACGGGTGACCCACGGGTTGACCCAACCCGACCCAGAAATTTGCGGGTTGAACGGGTTCGAGTTGTTCCGGGTTGAAATATTTGCGTCAAAACCCACGTTTTACGGATCGGGTCGGATCCTCGGGTCGGGTCGCATTTTGACAGGTCTAGCTGGCACCCAATGTTCCTTGACCTTGTATAAGCACACTACATGCTTATTTTCTTGGAGGTTATACTTTGAAACCATAAGGGGCCATTCTTTCTCAAAATTATCAATGTTGTCAAAGCCTATACAACCTATAAAAATCAGAATACCAAGCAAAATGGAGGTGCCTAAGAATTATAGTGAACCAACCACTGAATTTTGAAGTTATATACCGTATACAAAAGACATGCTTTGTAATGGGCTTTTCAATGGCAATGGCTTCTGTCATCCATGGATCTTGATCGGTGATAATCGTCTTAGGTGGCTTTCACATAAGGGAAACAAAAGTCTGCCACCAAAGACATATACACAAATAAAGATTTTATAATGATAAAAACAAAAAATTGCATCAATTAAGTTATAAAGAAACAAGCTGAAATTTGTATATACCTTTATTAGCCAACGAAACGTAGCCATTGTTTCATTTCGAAGGAGAGCACAACCGGGTAATATAGTCCTTCCATTGTTGTCAATGCCAACAAAAATACCAAAAGGCATGTCATTTTACCTTGTATGTGGTATCAAATGCAATCACATCTCCATAACTTTGATACCAGTCGAAGCAATGAGCAGGCACCCAAACATATGTTGTAAACTGTTTTGTTCATCAAGGGTAAAAGCATATTGGAACCTCGAGTCTTCCTGTTTGGCATGTTGACAACTGTTGAGGAACTTCATAACATTATCACCGAGATTACTTTGGCGAATCTTGTTGAAGAAATTATATATATCTTTACTAAGAAATGGAAAATCTCTATGATTCACATTTTTTTGCAGCTCCATCGCTCTCATTAATTACTTGTTTAACAAGAAGACCAACTTCTTTATATAATAGAATGAATTTGATGCTCATCTTCTTTCAAAATGGTACAATATGATGATAGAAAATGCACTTGCTCGGCTAGAAACAACTCATGATTTTGTTCAGGTACAAAATCAACAACATGCCACTCTTCTGGAAAAATATCAAAAGATCTCTTCAACTTGATTCTCATTATTGCGTTGCGTCCCCATCCGTGTTTCCTTGCTGTTTAGATGGATTAATAATGCATATTTTCCATATGCATATATTCTAGGTAGTTTTAGGGTAGTGTGATGTTACACTGCATATGTTTTTATAGCTAAGTCGCATCTTTATCATTTTATATTTGAATTTCAAAATCTAGGCTTTTTATGGTCAATTATGCAGATTCACGAATCCGGGCTTGAGAGATGGTGCAAGAGAGCGATGCTGAGCCATAAAGCTGCTAGGATGGCTGGAAAAAAGAGAAGAAGAATCCAGGAAGAAGCTAAAACAAATCCAAGAGAAGACATGAAGAGTAAGTAAATGAAGAACGCAGAGGCGACGCCCGTAGATAGAAGAGCAGCGCCTGCCGCTATAGGCGCTCGCGGAGTCGTAAACACGGAACAGGTGTCCGCCAATGATGGTGCATCACTCGTCGATGTTGATAACTACGAATATGTGAATGCTTATCCGATGTAGATTTTAATATATCTTTTAGGTTAATACTTGTACGCTAAGGCTGACGAAATCCAGGGTTTTTTTAGCCATTCTAAGGCCTATAGATATCCATCTAGTCTAGGGTTTTTACATCCATTATACAACACAACAATCTGCCACAAATCCATTTCATAGTTTGCATATTTTTAGTCGTCTTTTCGAGGTAAGTCATGCTCGACTAATGTCGTTTTAGTTTTGCTTACATTTCAATACATGGTTAAGGATATATGAGGGTTGTTTTAATTTGCTATTTTATGGTTTATGCATTATGATTATTTCAATTCTCTTTGTTCTGTTATTTTTTATATGTTGTTAATTTATCTTAATTTGCCACTAGGAAAGATTTGCATGATGCTAAGAGTTGTAGCTTCATTCCGATATTGCGTTCCTTAATCCATTATAGTAGCCGACATATCTTGCATGAACAAGTAGGGAATTTTGATGTTGTAGGAGAATTGACAAGTAAAGGTTATAAATAAAATTTCTAATTAATTTTGTTTGTATTATTCCATCATCTCCATTGATTATAAATTTTTAAAAAATTTATATGTATCAAATACTATTATAAAACCAAAAGCATCTTCCACCCATGTGGCTCAACCAGGAAACTTCATTCCACATGTCATCATTTAAAGGCTTCCACATCCTCCCCTCCCTTTCTCATTTTCACCTAAACCACTAATATGCATCCACTTCATTGATTTTTGCCACATCATTTATTACCAAACCTTTACAAACAAAAGTTTCAACAAACCTCCTTGCAACAAGCGCAAGACATATACTTAAACTTCAATGCAAATCTCAAACCCACTAGTGGACTCAAACTGATCAAAGAAGCTGGCATCGACATCTTCATAACAACAAGACTTACATGAGGGAAGCTTGGATCTATTTTAAACTTCCTGAATGGTTAAACCAAAACAGCAGCTCTTCACGTATAGGTCTTAAATGATATATTGTTGAATCCTGCACCACCTTACTTTGTAATATGCTAAAAGCTCTTCTTCAACGAAATTCTTATGATTAAAGCCGCATATTGGAATGTAAGGGGTTCCAAAAGGCCTCTCTTTTGGCAAGAAATAAACCATCTTAGACCTACAAATCACCTTGATGCCCTTATGCTTACTGAAACTAAAGCTTCTGAAGCTCCGTCGGATCAGATGATCAAAGCCTCGGGGTTTTACAAAGCTTTTAGCATCAATGCTAAGGGTCACAAAGATGGCATCTATTTTCTCTACAAAACAAAATTTGAAGACATAAGTATAGTTCTGGAACAGTCTGACAGATATCTCATGATCAAAACAACGGTGGACAAGCATGACTTTGCTTTACTATTTGTATATGCTCCATCCATCGAATCAGAAAAAAAAAACTCCTTTCTGGGAAGAAATTTTCTCGATAACTCACAAACACTCTCTTCCAGTCCTCATCATTGGTGATTTAAACGATATAGAAAATGATACGGAAAAAATAGGGGGTGTTACTCCATCCATATCTAGATTTAGACGATTACAATTTATCAAGTATGAACTTGATCTACAAATTGTACCCTACACTGGTTCTCCTTTTACTTGGAGAAAAAACAAATCAAATTTTAACAATACATATGAATGCTTGGATAGAATTTTGGCAAGTCAACAAATCTTCAATTGGTTTCCAAAGATTCATACGAAACATCATTCTTTCTCTAATTCTGACCATTGCCCAATCTCTCTAGAAATAGGATCTCGAAATCCTACAAAAGGTGCCCCATTTAGATTTGAAATGGCCTGGACGACAAATCCTATATATGAATCTATGGTTCGACAAGTTTGGCGTAATAATTTTAATGGATCCCATGACTCTAAGCTAATACAGAAACAGAAATTGTTCAAACGGAATACCAAAAACTGGTGCAAATCTCAAACAAGTAATACCGCTAAGCAACTTTCTCAAGTCGAGAGCCAAATTATGAATCTGCAAAATCGTTTACCTTGGGGGAACATCAATAAACAAGAAGAAGAAAAGCTAGCAAGATTAGAACTCAAGAGATATATACTCTTAGAATGCAACCATAAGTTCTGGAAACAAAGGGCCAAAACAAACCATCTTCAATTTTCAAACAAAAACATGAAATACTTTCAAATAACAACTAGAATTAAAAACTCAAAAAGACCAATTAAATCCTTTACAACAAAACAGGGCAATATCCTTTATGACAACGACAACATCTCTGATCAAATCACAAAAGAGCTATCGGAAAGATTTATAGGTACTCATCAATATCATGTTAACCCAGGGGATGTTTGGAACATTCAACCTCAAATAACATTAGAGGAAAACCGAAACCTAATCTCTCAACCGACTATAGCTGAAATCAAAACTACTATATTCGAAATGGCAGAAGATAAATCCCCTGGTTCGGATGGCTTTCCCCCAGAATTTTATAAAAAATATTGGCATATAGTAGGACCCTCTTGCTGTAAAGCTATCAAAGCATTCTTCCACTCAGGACAATTATTGTCGGAGATAAACAAAACCTTCATTGCTCTAATGCCCAAAACTAAGAACCCTACTACAATAAACCACTACAGACCGATTAGCTTATGCATCACCATTTACAAAGTAATCACAAAAATTATGGAAAACAGGTTGAAACCTATTCTCCCCAAACTCATCAACCCTTTTCAAGGAGCATTTGTAGAAGGTAGATCCATTCAGGATAATACCTTAATAGCTCATGAAATATTCCATAGCTTTCATAAAAAAAGGAAGAATTGGTTGGATGGCATTAAAACTCGACATGGAAAAAGCCTACGATAAAATCAACTAGAGCTACATCAAAGCGGTTCTTCATAAGTTTGATTTCTATCCTATATGGATCAATTGGGTTATGACCTGTCTTACAACATCCTCCTTCTCAATTCTAGTTAACAATTGTCCAGGTAAACAGTTTAAGCCTAACAGGGGAATTCACCAAGGAGATCCACTTGCACCCTACATCTTTGTGTTAGTAATGGAAGGTCTAGCGAGAGAAATG
This sequence comes from Persicaria maculosa, assembly GCA_963922045.1. Taxonomy (NCBI): domain Eukaryota; kingdom Viridiplantae; phylum Streptophyta; class Magnoliopsida; order Caryophyllales; family Polygonaceae; genus Persicaria; species Persicaria maculosa. The sequence continues at coordinate 39,096,122 of OY998258.1, read as the reverse complement.
CACAATGAAGCTTTGCAAGAGGATGCATTAATCGGAATCAAACTCACCAAAAACGGTAACCCTATACCTTTCCTTACTTTTGCAGATGACACGATTATTTTTGCTAAAGCTGCGCATACTAGTCTAAATACCAGTCAGAACATGATAAACAACTTCTCCAACCTCTCGGGTCTCACTATTAATTATAGTAAAAGCTCTCTCTAATGCTCTAAGAATGTAAACCAAAACCTAGCGAGAGACCTTGCCCAAAGTATGAGAATTCCAATCTCGAGTACTCTTGAAAAGTATCTAGGTATTCCAATGATCAACGACTAAATTAAAAACTCGGTGTTTGAGGAAGCCATCCAAAATCTGAAAAAGCAACTATCCAAATGGAAAGCCTCGAATCTGTCTCAAGTAGGCAGAGCCATTTTAATTCAAGCCAACCTAAGTTCTAAAACTAACTATTTGATGCAAAAAATTTTGCTCCCTAAAGGAATTCTTAACCAAATGGACCAAATAAAGAAAAAATTCTTTTGGAATAAACTTCACTCGGAGAGATATACCGCACTAATAAGTTGGGATAACATCTGCAAGAGTAAAGCCCAAGGTGGATTGGGTATTAGAAAAGCCGAATACCTAAATATAAATCTTCAGTTTAAATTACTTTGGAAACTTTACACTAATGAAGATAATGTTTGGGCTAGAGTTATAAAAGAAAAATATTTGCCTAATAGCAACATCAGGGACAAACCAAATCAAGCCACCTCTTGGCAATTTGGCAGACTATTATCTCTTAGAGAAAAATTTGAGAAAGGTCTCATTTGGATTATAGGAGACGGTAATCTCATAAATATTTGGAATGACCCTTGGGTACACAATAAAAATCTCAAAACCTTCATGGGAAACAATGACCCAAACATGAAAGTCAGCCACCTCCTATCCCCTCAAAAGTTATGGAATAAGTCTCTCATCAGAGTCTTTTCCCTCAAAACATAGCTAACAGTATTTTATCCCTCAACATCCCATCATGGCAAGCCCAGGTTATGCCAATCTGGGCGCCTAACCCCACAGGAAAATTCACCACCAAATCTACAAAGAAAATTACCAACACCCATAACCACAACACAGAAAACCATAAATGGATCTGGAACCTAAACCTCCCTCCTCGCCTTAAAAACTTAGTATGGAAAATTAAAAAAAGATGCTCTTTCCACGACCAGCAAGCTTAATAGATACATCAACAGAGTACCAAACACATGTTCCCTATGTAACCTCGTAAATGAAGATGCCACTCACCCCTTTACGGAATGTTCCTTTGCAAAGGAGCTAATAGCCCAGTTTGAACAAGCAATAGGTAAGTTCTTTCATAACCTCTCTTTGCAAGGTTCCCTATGTGACAACATTAATCAAATCAAGCAGGCAAATCAATTCTTCGAAGATCTAGTGGTTATTTGGGAAATGATCCGGGAAACTAGAAACAAACTAATCTTTAAACATACAAGCCTTGACACTTTTGGTAACATGATAAAGCAAATTAATAAAAATATCCAGGACTGGAGAGAAACAAATCCCATGAGTACTAACAAAGACATCAATAAGAGAAAAAAAGGTCTAGAGCTAAGTGGACTAGACCAGCAGGAGCCATCTACAAGATCACTACTAGAAAACGCGCATATACTCTCGAAACTAACCTCGAACATAGCCTCAATATTAGCCTCGAAAATATATTACCGTCAAAAATGCCCTCGAAGTAGATCTCAAGACACATTTCGAGGCGTAGAGGAGGGAGGTTAAATGTGGCATCGAATAATAACCTCGAAATATTGTTTTCAGGGGTAAGATAACCTCCAAATAATTTCGAGAGCAATTGCGAGATCATTAGTATCAAACTATTTCGTAACTAAATTCAGTGCTATTTAGCCTTCAAATTGCCTTCAAATGTAATTGGTAGGTATTTTCGAGAGTACAGATTTCGAGGCTAAAATAGTATCTGTTGACTCCCCCTTGATGATAATATGTGATATATTTTTGTAGGGATGATGGAAGACAAATAAGTTAGTATTTTATGCAAATATCAATTATATTTTGTGGTTGTTTTATTTAATTTATTATTCTCGGAATATATTTATTTGGTAGCATTTATACAATATCAATTAGATAGATTTTTGCGGTAATATATATACCTACTTAAATTTTATTTGAATAAAGATATATGTGGTTTCTGATTTGAATAAATATTTGCTAATTGTTTTTAAATTGGTTTTCAAAATCAGATTTGATTTATCCAAATTTATTTTAATTTAAATTCATTTTTTATATTGGATTTGCTTAAACCGAAAGATTTGGTTTTAGTTGGTGGATAAACTTTGATTTGAATATATTCTTTTATTGGTATTAACCTTGGCACAAGTTCAAATCAAAGATTTGTAGGGAGTGTACAGGTGCTGATTTCGTGGAAAAGCAAGTAGGAAATTCAAATTCAAATGCACCTATTTTATGGGAAGTAGTTCAATGGGAGAAGGAAATCAAATTGGCTTCCAACGTTTGAATTTGAAGGGCTGATTTTTTGCAACAAAAAATCAGATTTGGTGGGATTTAAATGGCTTCAAAAAACAGCCCCTGCAACATATAAAAGGGAAGGAGCAAGTGGTGAAGAACAACACAAGCATATCCTTCAAGCAAGCACTTCAAAGCCAAAGCGATCATCTTCAAGCTTATTTATTTTCTTTCTCTCCCTTGTTGTAATTGTTGTTATTTCTAGTTTAGAGAGAAGAAAAATATGAGCATTATAGGATAAATTATTCTCGTTATACTAAGAGTATCCCTATACTCAAACGTATACACACGTTGGTGTGATTAAGGCTATTATTTCACGAGCGTTTTGGGTTGACTAGATAGTAGTGGGTGAGGCAAAAATCTATCTAATTGATATTGTATAAATCCTAGGCCTACAACTGTGTTCTCTAAATGCTACCAAATAAATATATTCAGGGAATAATAAATTAAATAAAACAATCACAAAATATAATTGATATTTGCATAAAATACTACCTTATTTGTCTTCCATCATCCCTACAAAAATATATCACATATTATCATCAAGGTGGAGTCAACAATCTCCCCCTTGATGGAAGTCAAAACAACACAAAATCAATACTACCTCCGTCCAAAAATACATTGCCTTTACTATTCACGCACGCTTTTTTAAGAAGGTAAAAACTATATAAAATATTAACTTTTTTATTAATTTTTTTAATAATTACAAACTTATTGATAATAAGTTTGTAATTATTAAAAAAAATTAATAAAAAATTAATATTTTATATAGTTTTTAACTCCTAAAAAAGCGTGCATGAATAGTAAAAGTCCATGTATTTTTGGACGGAGGGAGTATAAATTATGCAAATAAATATAGCACATGCGAAACATCATATAACAAGCATAAGCATAAGCACCATATAGCATTTCTCCCCCTTTTTGTCTTCCAACAAGTAAGGAAAGAAATCGAGTTTAAAAAAGATAACACCAAAAAAAATCTGTTACAGTCAAGACCTATAAACTGATCTCAAGGCCTTGAGATGTCAGCAGACAGCATTATAAGAACTAAAATTCAGCAGCCATTGCTCCCCCTACGATAATACTTCCCTGTTCAACATATCAAGCTCCAAAGAGAAATACTAAGCAAAGAGAATCATTAGTAGCATATAATAAATATAAAAAAAATCATTTATCACCAAGAGCGATTGTTTCAATCCATTTATGCTCTTTGATCTTGGTGACATCCTGCAAAACAACCAAACTTCAACCTTTTCGGCTAGACCAAGTTACAAACTTAGATTCGTAATCGAGATGGACCATGTTTGGTGGTCTAGTCCCTTTAGGAACCCAAATTTGCTTTACCTGTCCTTTTAAACATAATGGAAAAGTATTAGGAATTATATAAGGATCATTTCTACGATAAGGACAAGTAGTCTTGACATGACCCTTCTAACAACAAAAATAACAGGTGGGTGTGCGCCAATTCCCTTTAGCCTTTACAAAAGTGGTAGGAGCTTTCTTTGGAAAATTATTGTTATATCCAATGCCACTTTTGTTGAGAGATGATTGGTGCTCACCTAACATCCTATCGAGAATATTCTGGATCTTTAAAGCACCGAGGTAAGTCTTCTAACCCTCGTAAGAAATCGAAGATTCTAACTTGCTTTGAATGTGGTGAAACAGATCACTTTACAAATGAGTGTCCTCAAAAGAAGAAGAACAAACACCGAAAGAATGATTCAGATTCCTCCATTGAATCGGACCCGGAAAATGATCCAGCAAATCTTTGCTTGATGGCAGATCAATTAGATAGATTTCTGCGGTTATATATAACTACTCAATATTTAACCTTTACTCGCCCCGACATCACTTACGCTGTCCAACAGGTTTGCCTACATATGCATAATCCCAAAGAAAGCCACTTTGCTGCCCTCAAACGAATCACCCGCTATGTAAAAGGTACTCTCTCTTGGTCTGACTATACACAAGTCTCATTGTCAAAGCCTCATTGGTTACTCTGATGACGATTGGGCGGGTTGCCCCGATACAAGAAAGTCTACCTCCGGTTACTGCTTGTTCTTGGAGACAATTTGCTGTCTTGGTCCTCAAAAAGGCAAAACACCTTATCCAGGTCCAGCGCTGAAGCAGAGTATCGGGCAGTGGCGAATGCGGTTGCAAAAACGTGTTGGATTCGTCAGCTTCTTCAAGAACTACATTCTCCAATCAACCAAGCCACTATCATCTACTGTGATAATGTGAGTGCATTATATATGAGCTCCAATCCGGTCCAACATCAACGGACTAAGCACATTGAAATCGACATTCATTTTGTCGGGGAAAAAGTGGCTCTAGGCCAACTACGAGTTCTTCATGTTCCCAGTTCCTCACAATATGCAGATGTCTTTACCAAAGGGTTGCCAACATCAACATTCACTGAATTCAGGAACAGCCTGAACGTCCATCAACCTCCCGTTCCGACTGCGGGGGAGTGTTAGAGAGTGAGATATTATTGTTATTAGTTGAGATATATCCTCCGTATATATCTCTTCATACCCGTTGCATATCCTCCGTGTATCTCTCCATATCTCTTTTGTAACCTCCTCATGTAAGTACTATATAATACAGTGAATACAATGGCAACCCCACTAATGGGGAATTAGCCTTTCTACACTTTCCTTGCATTCAAATTGTCCTTTGTCTTCCCATTCACATCCATGACAGTGTTAAACACGTTTTCAAATACATTTTTCTCAATATGCATGACATCAAGGTTGTGACGGAGAAGCAGATGTCTCCAATAAGGAAGAGTCCAAAAAATGCTCTGCTTTGTGAACTTATGAGTACTATTGTAGCCATCTGGATACTGCTTGGGAGATTCGACAACCATTGGCATGTGTTGAACACGCTCCCAAATCTGATGGCTAGACAAATACGGAGGAGGAGCTCTAGTCTCAGTACGCCCTTTGTAAAATTTATTTTGATCCCTCCTGAATGGATGGTCTGCTGGAAAGAAACACCTGTGACAGTCAAACCATGAAGCCTTTCGTCCATGTTCTAGTCGAAAGGCTTGTATGAGCTACATACAATAAGGACATGCAAATTTTCCAGCGGTACTCCACCCAGATAAATAACATCCCATATGCTGGAAAGTCATTCACTGTCCATAAAAGAACTGCACGCATTCTGAAATTTTCCTTTGCGGATGCATCATAGGTTATGACGCCTTGATTCCACAACAATAGGAGCTCATCAATCAAGGGTTGCAAGCAAATATCTATTAGCCTTTTCGGAATCTTCGGACCTGGAATAATAGTGCTAAAAAACAGATAGGCAGATTGCATGCACATACTAGGGGGTAGATTATATGGAGTAATAATTACTGGACACGATGAGTATTGTTGACCACTCATACCAAAAGGAGCAAATCCATCTGAACATATACCTAACTTGACATTTCGAACCTCTGATGCAAAATCTGGAAAAATACTGTAAAAATGCTTCCAAGCCTCTGCGTCAGAAGGGTGACAAATGAACCCTTCTTCAGTTTCATGCTCAGCATGCCAACGCATGTGTGGGGCGGTGTCCTCCATTGCATATAATCGTTGCAAACGCGGGATCAAGGGCAAATATCGAAGCACCTTTCGAGGAACGGACCTCCCTTTTGCGGTCATCTTCTGCTTGTACCTGGGACTATTACAGAACTTAAAATGTGTGGCATTACAATCCTCCTTCCAAAATAACATGCATCCTTCGGCACACATGTGTATCTTCTTCACTGGCAAGCCCAAATCTGCAACAAACTTCCCACTCTCATAGTAGTTCGTAGGAAGATTATGGTCACGTGGTAAGAGAATACCCACGTCATGCTTAAGTCTATCATATCCTGCATGTGGCAAGTTATAATCGGCCTTGAACGATAAAAAATTACTCACTGCAGACAATTGTGTAACAGCACAACCATGATAAACAGGATCTTCTGCCGCCTTCAACACATCAAAAAACCTCTCAGATAAATACGAAGTGTTATCATCAATAAAAACAGAATCTGTTGTTTGATGTGGCATGTTCATTTCTTCTGTAAGCCCTATTGTGCTTTCCAACCCCTCTCTCTCTCTCTCTCTCTCTCGTTGTTTATATCAATAGAAGAATCATCTGAAGTGCCAATAGCTGAAGTACCAACATCAAACCACTGAGGAGGAACAAAACTAGGCCCAGCTGCATCAAATACCATTCTCTGACAAGGATTCAAATTATCAAATAGATCCATTCCTACTCCAAAGAAGTTCAACTCGTTTATGCTCGACCTAGATTGATCTTCGGTTGGAAAGGTTGGAATAAATGGTGGTTCTCCATGAGAAATCCACCGATAATAATTATCAACAAAACCTTTTTTTATAAAGATGAAGACATACCGTTTCAACATCTTTAAATTTTGTATTCGTACACTTTGCACAAGGACACATGATCTTATCATTGTCCATAAATTGGACTTGTGATTTTGCAAAATTGATGAATTCTTCAACTCCATCGATAAATAATTCATTCCAACCACCTCCATGTGGCAAATGCCTCATGTACATCCAATCACGGTTACTCATTTACAAGAGGATCAAAAAAAATTAGAGTGTGATAAGTACAATAGAACAAAAGATCGGTAGATAGTTAAAAAAAAAAGTTCTACATTTACCCAGGAACACACTCTTGTTTGCGCCCTCAAATCGATGATTGGAGGCTATATTTAGCATCAAATTTGCCCTCGAAACCATAATATTGTTGCTACTGGGAAAGGGTTTATGCACTCGTTTACCCTCAAAATTATGAACTCGATGGCATATTCAATGTTAATATTTACATAGTATGTGACTCCATTTTCAAGCTATCTCTCTAACGATTTCTAAATTATATAAATTTTTTTGCTTTTCCACCATTTAACTTGTATGAAAATAAGCAAATAAATGTCAAAATGATTATACTTACCAGAAATGAAGATCAAATACCACTCTTGATCGAATTTAAGAAAACTTGCAAAGTGGAAAGTAGATAGAGAATTTGAGAATGGTTGAACGTTGTGGCTTAGAGAAAGCACAATAGGAAGACAGAGATGAACCTCGTACAAATTTTTCGAGGTTATATACCTAGAAATTTACCTTCCAATCCATAATTTGAGGTTACTTAGCTACATTGTTAGCACCTAAAAAAATCGTAACTATTTAGGATCAAACATACCCTCGACATTAGCCTCGTAATATATATTAAGTTGTTACGCCGCCAACCCTACCCTCCAAAAAATATTCGATCCTATCTGCCCTCGAATGTAACCTCCTGTTTACCCTCTAACAACTTCATTACTAATCTCGCTTGGCCATAGCTTCAAAAATGTGCCCTCGGCTTTTATTTCGAGGCTAATATACACTCGCCTACGCCCTCGAAATTTACTTTCGTGGTTATATGGCATGTAAAAATAATACCGGTTTTATTTCAATGGTACTTAGCCTACAAATATTTTTTTGAGCCCAAATTCGAGGGTATTGGCTACAATGGTACCCTCGAAATAATTGGTAGCCAAAATATTCGAGGCTATACAACGTGTTTCTAGCAGTGGATTAACGTAGATGGTTCTGTCAAACCCACCGGCATTAGTCAGGTGGGAGGAATCATTCGTGATTCTAGGGGCCATGTAACCGAGATCTTCTACCAGGAAATAGATCAAGGTACGGTTATTCAAACTGTAGCAGCAGCAGTTCTAATAGGGATGAAGGTAGCTCGAAGATTAGGCTTGAACAAGATCGTTGTAGAAGGAGACAATCAAGAGCTGATGAGAATTCTTTCCAAAGGAAAAGACACCAGATGGGAGATTATGCGCCAGACAGAAGAAATCAAGATCATGGAAGCACCTTTCGAAAAGGTTGAATTCAATCACATTTACAGAGAAGCGAACAAAGTTGCAGATTATATAGTCACTAGGGGTATCATTAGTAATAGATCCACAATCCCTTTTAATAAGGAACTTTGTACCATCATCCGTCACGTTTACATTCTTTGTAATAGCTCCGAATGTTTGCCTACTGTAAAAAAAATCATGGTAACCATCACACATCCATTAATCATCCAACTAACTCCATTATTAAGCGATTTATTTAATTAATAACAAAATAAAGTAAATGATATAATTAATGAATAAAACTATATGGTATCCTTTTCCTACAATTTATTTCCAAGTTTTCATATTATAAATAAAAATTATTTTTGAAAATAAAATATATTTAGAATTTTATGAATAACCCTCATATATTTAGAATTTTATGATTAACTCTCCTATATTTATAATCAATGGAATTTTATGATTAACCCTCATATATTTATAATTAATGGAGTTTTATGATTAATCCTCCTATATTTAGATTTTTAAAAAAAATGCTTTTATTTTTTAATTTATTAGATCCCAGGGTTTATGCATTGTACAACTCTAGGATTTTACTTCCTTTTAATGTTCTAATTGTATGTTTATAGGCACATATTATAAAAACACAATCAATGACATTTTACAAACGGTTAGTGGGTTAGGCTAGCAAACCAAACCGGGGCAAGGGTCATTTCCTTTAATTCCCTCCATTTTACATTGGGTTAGTACTTCTCTTTATTTTTATTGAGAAATTATTCGATTACAAAATTATAAATAAAATTTCTAATTAATTTTGTTTGTATTATCTCATCATTTCCATACATTATCAAATTCTTTTATGTATTTTTTAACATATTACTACCACTTAACTTTCAAAAATATTTACATTAAATTTTTTTTCAATTAAGTTGCAGTCGTAAGTCAATGAACTCATAACGCCTGTTACTTGGAAAAAACATTTTGTATTAGTTTCAGAACGCTCTCTTTTGGAGAGTTTTCCTCCTCCTCCTCCGGGAGCAATTACCCCTCTTCTGGGAGCTATTACCCCTCCTTCGGGAGCCACCGTCTCGCCTCCTTGGTCCTTATTATCACCGCTCGCCACCAATTGCTGCTTGTGTGCATTCGGATTCTTCGTGAGTTGGGGCTGCTGCGCTGCTCCTCTCTTCGTTTGAATCCGACCTTGTTTCTCTCCGACGTTGAGTCCTCTGCTGGCCTCGGACATCCTCCGTCCGGCCGTCCTGAATCCCTTTTCCTTTGAGGTTGTGAAACCTGCCTTGCCAGACCCAGTTCCGCGGGTAGCATTCCGTTCTCGTTTCTGGTCCTCGACGGTCGGTATTCGTCAATGGATTCTGTCCTTCGTTTAGTTCGATCCTGGGTGGTTGAACTCTTTCCTCAGATTTTGTCCTCGGATCCTCGGGGTCTATTCCCCCTTGCCCCACCCTGTCCTCTTCCTCTTCTCGGAACCTCTCTTCCGTTCTGGGCAAGGGGATTTACCCCCTCCGGCGCCGCCTTCGGAGTCTCCAGCTTCCTCCTATGGGAGTCTTTCGGCTTTGAAATTTTTCGATTCCATTTCTGGGTTTGGCCTATGTCTCCGCCCTCTATTGACCTTCTTTCTGTCTCAGGGTTTGGCCTCTACCAATCCCGCTCACCCTGGCAGCCAATTAAATCCCATCTCCTCCCTCGCCGTCCACCATCTTTCGCCATTGGCTTGGCCGAAGGCACCTCTCTGACGACCTGGTTTCCTCTTCGTGGTTGGGGTTGGCCTCTTTCCCCGGCTCTTCCCCGCATCATCTACTGCTTCTTTGGGTCAGGCTTTCTCCGGGCTTGGCTTGGGCTCCAAGTTGTGTTCGGGCTTGCTTCGGGCTTGGCTTGGGCCCTGAGTTGTATCTCTTGGCCCTTTTGCTTTTCTTTGGGCTTTGGACGATATAAAATTAATAAATATATTTATAATATTATGGTATATCAATATATATGTTATATATATATATAATCCCCGATCTGGGTTAGTTTACCCCTCGTATGAGTTCCTAGTGCATTTTCGATTCAGGCGGTGTTGCTTTGCGGTTTGTGGGATTGGCTTTTCTTCTTCGGTTGATGGGGTTCTGGCTGTTCGGAGTCGGGTTAGGTTGGGGTCGTGGCAGTGTGTATCGAGGCGTCTCCTTTTCCCGGAATGCTGCTTCCTTTGAGGTTCGTCTTCACCGCCCACAGATGTTTCTGATAGATTATATAGGTCTTATATTGTATAGTGGGCCCAAAGGCCCAATACCTTTGTAACATATATATATGTTTATCAATGAATGGAAACCCTCAAGGAGGATATTACAATCAATCTCGTGATCTCACATGGTATCACAGCCTAAGATCCCAAAAACCCTACTTTTCTTTTCTCCTCAACCCTAGTCGCCCCCTCCTTCCGCCGCCACCTCCCTCTCGGCCACCCATTGCCGTCGCCACCCTTCCCCTCTCCTTCGCCGCTGACTTCACCCCCTCTCAGCCTTCCCCCCCTTAGCCGCCGACTCCCCCCTCCCTTTCTCAACCTTTCTCTCTCTCCCTCTCGTCCCAATGGCCACCGAAACCACCGCTACCAAGCCACCCTTCCACTCCGCTCTCATCATCTCCAACATCAAAAACTGCATCTCCATCATCCTTGATCATAAATCCATTTCCTACACCATGTGGTCGCACCTCTTCACGACCCATGTTAAGGCTCATAAAGTCCTCCACCACATTGACTCTTCCGTCAATCGCCCTGAAAGTGAAGACAACGATCTCTTCGCTCAACTCGACATCATTGTCCTTTAATGGATCTTCAACACCATCTCAAAAGATCTATTGACCACCATCCTCAACCCCAAAGACACCGCCTTGGATGCCTAGAAGAAACTTCAGAATCTCTTTCAAGACAACAAGTCCACCCGTGCTATCTATCTTGAGCCCGAATTTTCAAGTTGCAAACTTTCCTCCTTTCCGTCGATCTCCGCCTATTGTCAGCACATCAAGACCTTGTCTGATCAACTAGACGTCATCGACTCCAAACCCAGCGCCACCCGCCTTGTCCTCCAGGTACTTTTGAGTCTTCCCTCTGAATACAATGCTGCTGCTACTCATATCCAGCAGACGGAACCTCTCCCTACATTCGAAAAGACCCGGTCTCAATTGATCCTAAAGGAGACTCGCCTTCACCGTCAGACCACCGAAGCCGCCAAGGACAAGACGACATTGGTCTCGTCAAGCGACATCGACGAGTACTATGCCCCGCAGACCAACCGCAACAACGATCAACCAGCTACGAGAGACGGCGGCCGCAGCAATGGCTGGCGGCCGCAGCAGCACGAGTCCTCTCGCCCCTCTTGGTACCCCAACCCCGGGTATCCGCCTTGGATGCCCTTTGGCTACCCTCTTCCGTCGTATCTCCCACCAGCCCCATATCCCAACCGTCAGCAGGGAGTGGGCTTGTTGGGTCCTGCTCCTCGACCCGCAGATCATCAGGCCTACCCGTCGTTGTCTGATCCGGCATACACTCCAACTGATGTGCAACACGCCTTCTCTTCGATGCAGCTGGCACCTCCTGACTCCGCTTGGTACATGGACACTGGCACCACTTCTCATATGACGAACTCCTCAGGTACTCTCTCTTCTCTTTCTTTTAAGGGTCCTGCCCATTCTATTATCGTTGGCAACGGTGGTCGCCTTGCTACTTCGGGCATTGGCCAAGCCACATTACCAACCCCAACCAACCCATTACACCTCAACAACGTCCTCATTGCCCCCAAACTTGTCAAAAACCTTATCTCTGTCCGTCGGTTCACCACTGACAATAATGTTTCTCTTGTGTTTGATCCGTTTGGTTTCTCTATGAAGGATCTTACTACGGGGGTTACTCGCCTGAGATGTAATAGCATCGGGGAGCTCTATCCTGTGTCGTCGCCCTCACCATCCAGCCCGTCAAGTCCAGTCGCCCTCTCGGCATCATCATCCAGTCTTTGGCATGCACGCCTTGGTCATCCCAGTCCTGCAGTTTTAGATTTACTTCGTTCTAAGAGTCTAGTCCATTGTAATAAAGAGCTTCGCTCTAGTTTATGTTCTTCATGTCAGTTAGGCAAGCATGCCAAACTCCCTTTTCAGCGGTCTTTAAACACTACTTTTGCCCTATTTGATATTATTCATATTGATATTTGGACATCTCCTGTGCCTAGCAAGGAGGCTCATAAGTATTACCTTTTGTTTCTGGATAATTATACACATTTCTTATGGGTTTTCCCGTTGCACTTTAAATCACAAGTGTTTCCTACCTTTGCAAAATTCCATGCTTATATCAAAACACAATTTCACACCTCTATCAAGTGTTTCCAATGTGATAATGGCCGTGAGTTTGATAACAAAGAATTTCACACTTTCTTCAACACCAATGGGATCTCCTATCGCTTGTCCTGCCCCTATACCTCCCAACAGAATGGCAAGGCCGAACGAATCATCCGAACCATCACCAATATGATGCGTTCTCTCATCTTCCACGCATCTCTTCCCTCTCTTTATTGACCTTACGCATTAGCCACCACATGCTACCTCCTTAACATCCTCCCTTCCACTACCCTCCACCATCGCTAACCAACTCAGACACTGTATTTCACTTTGCCTAGGTATGATCACCTACGTACCTTTGGGTGCTTGTGCTTTCCAAATCAGTCATCCACCGCCCCTCACAAGCTTCACCCACGCTCCACCCCTTGTATCTTTCTTGGCTACCCGTCTGATCATCGCGGTTACCTCTGCCTCGATATCAAGACCCACAAGATCATTCTGTCCTGTCATGTCACTTTCGATGAATCTCGCTTTCCCTTTGCATCTCCTACACCCCCTGTGTCTCAGTCAGAGTCAGAGTCATCGTTGCCACATTTTCTTTTTCCCCAGAGCTCTCCCGGTGCTCCTGCCTCTCCCCCTCCCCCACCACCACCACCCCCTACCACCAGACCACACACCCGCAGCGTCTCAAGTGTCTTCCGACCTCGTCAGATCGTCTCCATGAACACCGCACATCACCTCGCCTCCTATCTCCCCATTAACTCCTCGCCATCGCCCCCGCCAGAACTGTTGCCGCGGCCGGAGCCAATCAAAAGCCCAAACTCCCCCTTACCCCAGCTACTGGTGGCGGCCGCAGCATCTTGCCCCGCCGCCTCACAGCCCCCCCTGCGTCCATCCCTTCCGACTCCCCATCCCCCCTGCCTCCTCCCCGACCTCCCTTTCCCCTATACCCACCACCCACAAAACAGCCCTCCTCGACCCAAATTGGCAGGCGGCTATGCTCGACGATTACAGGGCCCTTACAATGAATGGTACTTGGGTTCTTGTCCGTCGCCCTCCTAAGGCAAACGTCATTCGTTGTATGTGGCTCTTCCGTCACAAGTTCCGCTCTGATGGGACGTTGGAGCGCTACAAAGCCCGTCTTGTGGTCAACGGTCGATCTCAGCAGGCAGGTATTGATTGTGATGAGACGTTCAACCCTGTGGTCAAGCCTGCCACTATCCGAGTGGTATTGAGTCTAGCTTTGTCGTGCAACTGATGCTGATCATTCGGCACCCTCGAGCTAGGCCTTGAAGCGGATCATTCGGTACATCAGCAGCACCCTCGAACTAGGCACCACGATCACTCCTTCCTCTAAGCTTGACCTTGTTGCTTACACTGATGCGGATTGGGGTGGTTGTCCTGACACACGTCGCTCCACGTCTGGTTATTGTGTCTTCCTCAACGACACCCTTGTGTCATGGTCAGCCAAGCGTCAGTCTGTCGTGTCTCGCTCCAGCGCTGAGGCCGAATACAGGGGTGTTGCCAACGTTGTCTCCGAGTGCTCTTGGCTCCGCAATCTCCTACTTGAGCTACGTTGCCCTCTTCAGAAGGCCACTCTCGTCTACACTGACAACGTCTCCGCTGTCTATCTGGCTAGCAACCCAGTCCAGCATCAACGCACGAAGTACATTGAGCTCGATCTCCACTTCGTCCGGGACAAGGTTGCCATTGGACATGTCCGCGTTCTACTTGTCCCGTCCTCCTATCAGTACGCTGATATATTCACCAAGGGTTTACCTCGACAGTTCTTCATTGATTTTCGGTCCAGTCTCACTGTTCGGACCCCTCCAGTTTCGACTGCGAGGGTTTGATAGATTACATATAGGTCTTATATTGTATAGTGGGCCCAAAGGCCCAATACCTTTGTAACCTATATATATGTTTATCAATGAATGGAAACCCTAAAGGAGGACATTACAATCAATCTCGTGATCTCACAGTTTCCTGATGTACCGCTGGCCTGTGGTGTTGTCGTTGGGAACGCTTAGCTTCGTTCGTTCGTCTATGTCTGCATCTCGTCCGGTTTAGTGGGGCTTGTTTCACTTTGTAGAGCTCTTGTGCTTGTTTCTTGCACCTTCGTTGTATGTTGTCTCTTTTTGACGGTTTTCGTCTGCCGACTTGTCGGCCATCGAGGTCCAGGTTTGTTTGGCCTCGAATTATTTCCTAAAAAAAACACTTACATTAAAATGTAACTCAAATTTTAAATAAATACCCGGGTCTAAGACACGGGACTCACATTAGTTGTTTTAAAAGTATTAGTACCTTCTAGTATTTTTAAATTTTAGTTTTTCCTTTAAATTTTGGTTTTAAATATGGGTTCATTGACTCCCATTAGAAAATCTCTTTTTTATTAAATCTACTTATCTGTAGTAAATCACCACTAACTGCGAAAAGTTGTCGTTCACTATGACGATCAACCTTATGCTAAACGAACAAATTCTCAAAGTTGGTAGAACCTTGTTGCACTTTTACAAAATTAGTGCTATATTGTGTGTAACTTTCCCCTAAAGTGGATTTATGGGCTTCAAATGAATTTCAGTGATGGGCCACGTGGCCCATTTGGGTTCAGCGGCCCAAATTTCGGGTTTGATGTCCATTTTGGTTGAGTATTTCGATGGTGGTTACCACTCTCTGTCTTCTCAGCGTCAAGACGATGTGAGTATGAGCCTTCGCACTCTTCCGTGTTATCGTTGTTGGAATAATTAGCCAGACAATCGAAAGAGATGTAAAAGTGAAAATTGGGATTGCAGAGCCGTAGATGAATCTACTGCACTTGAGCGAAAAACCGTCTAGACATCGGTGCATATCATACAAGACGGCTCACGTTAACTCTGCCCTCAATCGATAGGTGCACTCCCATCAATCGAGGTGGAACTCTAGGTCTTTTAATGTGTTTGAAACCAGAAAGAAGAAGCAAAACCACGTTCTCACCCACCTTCTCCCCAAAATCCAATAACCACTCATAAATAGAATCAAAAAAACCACAATAGAGAAACTTGGGGATCAGTCCCAAATAGTTGAGAAATTTTAGTTAAATAATAAATAAATAATCTTAAAACATTTTTTTCCAACAATCCCCCACATGGTTTAAAATTATTTGATCAAGCAAGATTTTTGAAATGACTAATGTTGATGTCTTGCGACTTGAATCAACACCAACATAAGAAAATCGACCAAGAGTTCCGCGATCTATCAAGCGCGTTATAAGGCCCTGCGCTTCGACCCTGCATCATGAGTGTCCTAGGGAGCTTGCCAAAGACTCCTCTAGTAGGCGACCTAACCTTAACACTCACTTAGGTGACTCATCAAGTGTGTGTTGTCTCACACCCCCATACAGAATAAGTCATTAAGAGACCAATTGTCTCAACCTTCCAACTGACAACATATACGAGACTTTATCAACATCAGTTATCACTCGCACCTTCGTTTGACCACATTGAACCAAAAATTGACCATTTCTGGAATTTCTGGTTGGGTATCCAGAACGAGTTACCTGATTAGGCATTACAGTCTCATATCCATGATTGTGTCCAAGGACCAATTTCCTCCACAATCCAATTTGTGTCCAGGGACTGAGTTCCCCCACAATTCACATGTTGTGTCAAGGACCAACTTCCTTCACAACTTTGCATCAGAAAGTCAGCTAAAAGCCACTCCAAACTCAAAATATCTCTATTGAGATTCACATTGTCTTCACACATACATGATAGCTAGAGCGAGCAGCACAAGCCTGCAAAATCAAACTTTCTTAAGTTAGCTCCTCCATCATTTAATTGAATTGTATTCCAACGTCATCAACTATAAGATGTAATATCCATCATCACGCTTGGAAGCCTATGCCATTTTTTCCAATGCACCAATACCGATGAGCCTGTAAGCTCAAAGACAACAAATTAGATTTCACAAATCATAATATCAAAGTGTATCAAGTGCCAATTAATGTATAAATGCATTTTCGATCTCTTCATTACATGGTGCGTGCATTTGTTGCCCTTGCAATTGCAACATCAAAATCACATCCAATGTGAATGTTAGACTTACATCAGCGGGGTGCCAACCAATAGATTTTTACAACAATTAGCTTCTTGACCTGCCAACAACTAGTACAACTGGTAGAAGTATGACAATAATAAAGAAGCACAATTCTAAGGCTCCCATTAATAATCCAACGTACTCATATGCCTAATTTTCAATCACATATATATATGAATGCTATATTGCTATATATCAAACCAGGTTTGGCTCTCCGATATCAGCTAGACCTACTATATATCTCAAAGGCAATTGATTAGATTCTATATATAAACATTTAATGATTGAATACAGAAACACATATATGTTTCAAAAGCACTTAATTGACATCAGTTCCCTTCGTGGTTCACTAGGAGCAGATTCCATGCAAAGTAAGAATACAATTAACAAAAGGAGCTGAGTACGCATGGATAGAAGAAATCAATATAAGAACTCATGAGTTCAAAACTTTCTCCTCTTATCACAAGATCGAAGACCATCAACAGTTGATCTATTGTCATTTGCTTTAATCCAATAATTTTTTTTGGTGGGGTTTAATCCAATAATTTGTGATCTCGATCATAAGGACTATTTTCATGCTAGTGAAATGAACATAACCAAAATATACAGTGATATGAACACCCGGCCCCCACATTTCCTTACTGTGAAATAAATGCATAGCCAAAGACTAATTATAAGATGTTTAAGCAACATATATATATATAACATGGTCAAATGGTTCAGTTAGGTGGCATGCCATACAATATATTTGTATGAGAACATTGTCTCAACAGTAGGCAACCCAAATTTGAACTAGCTACTACAACCTAAGCTTGGATGTCATCCATAGGCTTCAAATTAAATATGTAAGCCAGCATGCATGAAAGATGAATATATAAGGACAAAATTAAGGTCTCAAACATATATAGCATCCAATTAGTTTTGATGAAGAGATCCACATGCCAGATAGATCCAGAAATTGTACCGGATCGGCGCCAACTCGATCGCTCAAACCAACCAAGACCCCTGCACCCCCCACAACCGTCGCCTGTGCTCCACCCTTTCTTTCACCCTTAGGCGATTGCACCACTGATGCCTTGGCTGCAACGGTCATCAATGACCTCGCCAGTACCAGAGGCGCCTCCAAGCCTTGGGTCAAGGAAGAGTAGCAGTGCAAGCACTCCACACCGGAAAGGAAGTCATACGGTTAGGTTGAGGTGGTGATCCACTATAGGTTATCTTGGAGGGTCGACCGGTTTGCCGTATGTCCCCACTGCAACTACGACCAGCACAACCATCGGCCGTCCGTTTAACCCAGAGTTCCAAGTTTCAACCCCAATTTTAACAACACACAAATCACAAATTTCATGTTTCATAACTCAATTTCATCCTCATTAGGGTTTAGGTTTTCATATGTCAAACCTCATGAAATTAATTCAAACAAATTAAAGGCACAAGAAGCACATGAAATTTCTACATCTAACTGATTAATTAATCTCAAACAAAATAGTTAATTAATCAAAACAAAACAAACCAGGCACAACAAGTGGGTAAGAATAACTGCTCGAAGAAAGCGGTTTCTGGCGATTTATGGCGATTTGTGCCCTAGCGTGCCCTCCACTCCTCTTCACGTCTGCCATGGACGGCGGCACCCTGGTAACGGGGGACCAAGCCGCTCCGCCGGCTACTGAGAAGGATCATGATGGACACCAGGATGCGGTCATGGTGGACGGAAATCAGGCAAGTACGAACGTAGCGGCGGGTGGTAGTTTCGCTACGGATTTTCCCCCAAAGTTTGTGATAGGGAAAGGTGATGAAGAGCCAAGGAACTCGGGACCGTCGCCGGGGGCCTCAGCTCAAGATCCTCGAAAACAGAACTTATCTTGGATAGATATTGCGAGAGGGGGACGTGCAGGGGGTTCATCCAACGCCCATCTGCACCACAACTCATTCCAAGGAAAGATCACCACTGAATATCCGTTTGGTCCGGATGGTGACCCGGTTATTACAGTGGCTAATGATGTGGCCACAATACTCGAAGATGCTTGGAGGAACGCCATCGTCTTCAAGGTTCTAGGGTATCCAATTGCGTTCCCGGTTATGGAAAGAAAGGTCAGAGAGCTATGGAAACTGGGAGTAGTGTGCAGATCATCGATCTACCAAATGAGTACTTCATGGCACGGTCCGACAATGAGAATGATCTGACAAACGTCCTTACCGGGGGACAATAGTCTATATTTGGAAGATGCTTGATCATGAGGAAGTGGGCACCGGAATTCTCCCACACGGAACCGATCACCTCCGCTCCTATTTGGTTGAGAATCATGGAAGTACCCATCCAGTGGTATGAGGAAACCATTCTATGGAACATGGCAGCTGGGGTAGGGAAACCTATAGTGGTGGACCCTAAAACCCTGTATTTGAAAAGAGGTAGATTTTCCCGGGTTTGTGTTGAAATTGATCTTGGGAAACCGCTGAAGAAAGCTATATTCATCAATGGTAGGAGATGTCCTATTGAGTACGAGGGCCTCCAAACCATCTGTTACAGTTGCGGGAGATATGGGCACTATGCTGCACACTGCCCGTTCATCCTGAGGATAGAGAATGGGACTGATCAAACGGATACTTCTAATGATCAAGCCGGCATGGGGGACAGGAGCAGGGGGAGTGGTGGACGAATGGAATTTAAAGCGGACAAGACCAAGTTGAATAGCGTCGACGGCTCCAACAAAGGCTCGGAGTATGGTCCTTGGATGCACCCTCAGAAGAAGTCGGGAGGTTAGAAAACCAAGGTCCAAGGCAAGATGCAATTCTCTGGGAAGAGTAGCAATGGAGCTGGTGAACAGAGCAGCGGCAACTACAGATCACAAAAGGCTAAAGCAGGGTGGCACGGTTCTCAGGATAGAAAACAACAAAGGACTGGGAACATGTTTGAGATGTTGGAGAGTGTGAATGAGGAGGGTACTGTCGGAGAGCAAAGGAAGAATCGTGGAAGTGAGGGTGCTGAGAGGGCAGCCATGCAGAATGGTAACAAAAACAAAAAAACAGGCAAAGAATCTGGAAAGGAAGGGAAGCAAGGGGTCCAAGTCATCACGGTCTTTCGCAGCAAGGAGAACGAAGCGAGCACGTCGGGCACCAAAGCTAACAGCATGAAGAGAAACAAAAACAGGAGCCTGGCAAGGAAGAAGGCTCTTAAGAAGATAGAAGAGGAGGATGTCGCAGGGAACACGGTGGTGGGCAAGAGGAGACGGTTCCAGACGGATGGCGAGTTGGATCAGACTGAAGCAAAGGAAGAGAATGCGGGCACAACTGTGAATGACACGAGCGTCGGAACACAACAAGCCAACATGTCCGTGACCTCCCCCATGGATCAGAACACCGGAGAGTACCAGAACACCGGAGGGGTGAGTAGCACGTGTGTGGAGGATCCCGCCCGAGCTCCAAACCATGTTATTATGACAGTGGGAGGGACACCAGAACGCAACGAAGCCACTCCAATGGGAGACGATGTGGAATCAGGGGAAAAGCAGGACCCTCCACGCAGTGTCGATATGCAACAGTAAGGTATGTTTTCTTCATTCTTACTTAGTTTTATGGATTGTTTATTTTTGAATTGTTACGGGGCTGGTAAAGATGGCTTCCGTAGAGCGATGAGATACATTAGTAGGCACCACAAGATCCACCTGACGGCCGTTTTTGAGACCAAAATCTCGGGGGACAGAGCTGATAAAGTCTGTGCCAGACTTAACTTCAGTAACTGCGCCCGGGTGGAGGCCACCGGCAGATCGGGGGGGGGGGGGGGGATATGGCTTCTTTGGAACGATGAGAAATTCAATGTCTCCATCATCAATACGCACAGGAACTTCATTCATGCCAAGGTAAAAACTGGTAAGAGTATTATACATATTATTGTTGTGTATGCTCCTGCTACTGTAGAGGAAAGAAGGGACTTCTGGCCGCGTCTCGGGACTGAGATCAACAGCGTCTCTGAACCTCTTCTTGTGGGTGGAGACTTCAACTGCATTCTCCACCCTGAGGAGCGAGAGGGAGGCTCGGGAGGGCTACATAGAGACTCTGGGACCTTCAATCAACTAGTGAACAGAGAACAACTAATCGACATGGGCTACTCGGGGCCGGACTTTACATGGTCGAGAGGTAAGAATACTTTTAATCGTGTGGCCAAGAGACTTGATCGTGCGTTTATGAACATGGAGGCTAGGGTGGCCTGGCCTGAGGCCAGAGTTAAGCACCTAGCGAGATTCTCGTCCGATCACTCGCCGATCCTCCTTTCGCTTAACCCTAAGCGTGTCACCGAGCCTAACAGACGTCCATTTCGGTTTGAGACGGCGTGGACTACCCACCCGGACTTCAAGTCGGTGGTGAAACATAATTGGCAACCCGATTCTAAGGTCAGCCGTTCCCTTTCTTATCTCCAAGACATATTAGTTGATTGGAATCGCAAGGTTTTTGGGAATGTTTTCTACAGGAAAAAGGATCTCATTCATAAGATTGAGAGGATACAAAAGAATCCTAACCTGCATAGTTCGGCTAATTTGTTGGAGGATGAAAGGACCCTTCAAGAGGAACTGGAGAGAACGCTGGATCAGGAGGAGCAAATCTGGCTTCAAAAATCCCGGGAGGATTGGCTCGTTCAGGGAGATCGCAACACAGCTTATTATCACCTCTCAACGCTTATACGGAGAAGAAGGAATGCTATAGAGGGGTTGTATGATGAAAAGGGGGTCTGGATTGAAGATAATAAGAGCATGGAGAAGACTGCTAGAAAGTACTTCAAGGACCTTTACAGCCTTGTCGACGTGCTCCCAAATCAGACGTGTGAGATTCAGGCAGGTGATTTCCCTGAGATCGACAGCAGTAGGTGGGAGCACCTCTCCACGCCCTTCACTAGAGAGGATATCTGGGCGGCGGTCAAGGGGATGGGGCCTCTCAAAGCCCCAGGCCCGGATGGCTACCAACCGGTGTTTTTTCAGAAGTATTGGGACATCGTAGGAAGCTCGGTCATTGACGAGGCTCAGAGCTTCTTCAGGAAAAAGAAAATGAGCAAAGGGGTGAATAACACGCTGATCGTCCTTCTTGCGAAAGTGGGGAAACCGGAGTACATTAAACAGTTTCGACCCATCGCACTGTGTAACGTTATCTACAAAATCATCACCAAGACTCTTGTGATGAGAATGCAAGGGGTGATGAGAGAGCTGATTGGCCCTACTCAAGGCAGCTTCTTGCCTGGGAGATGGATACAAGATAATATCGTCCTTGCTCAGGAGGTGGTTCATACGCTGAAAAGAAGGAAAACGGGTAGGAAATGGATGGTTCTTAAGCTGGATCTCGAGAAAGCCTATGACAGACTTAGATGGGACTTCGTGGAGGTGACACTGGATAAGGCGGGATTCCCGGTTAACTGGATTCAGTGGATTAGCGCTTGCATTCGAACCGTCTCTACGCAAGTGCTGTGGAATGGTGAGACGTCTACTAGCTTCAAACCCGAAAGGGGCATCAGGCAAGGGGATCCGATCTCGCCTTACCTGTTCTTGCTGTGCATAGAGAGACTCAGCCACTTGATCATCGATGCTGTTGATGACGACCGATGGCAGCCCATTCGCATCTCCAGGGATGGGCCGCGGATATCGCACATGCTCTTCGCGGATGATATCATTTTGTGCGCGGAGGCGTCGGAGAGGCACACTACAAAAAATAATGAAATTCGCCACCCTATCTAGCTTCGGCAGGGGATTGTCGTGGCAATTGGTACCTTTTGCCACCGATAGTAGCTTCGGCAAAGGTTTCCCGTAGCTATGGGATTGATTTCGCCACCCTCGGTAGCATCGATAAGATTTGCCGTGGCCATTTATTTGGTTTTCATATTACTCAATACTCTCTCGCTCACCCCAAACCCTATAACCACACATTTCGGCCCCTTATATCTCAAACCTAGATCTCCCTTTCTCTCAGCCTCCACTCCCAATCTCAGATCTGGATCTCGCCGTCGCCTGTCGCCGCCTATAGATTTGGATATCGTCGGTCGACGGCGTCGTCCTTCGTCATTCCTCGTCATCTTCTGGTCACCCCTTGTCCCTCCCGGTCACTCATCATCATCCTCCGGTCACCCTTCGTCGATCCTCGACCTGATTTCAAGTATTCGTCTCTCGCCCTCTCTCGAAGCCTCCACTCCCGTTCTCAGATTTAAAAATCGCTCTCTCTCTCTCGCAACCTCTACTCTCATATCTGGATCTCGCTGTCGCCAGTCGCTAGTCGCCGCCTCTAGATTTGGATCTCGCTGGTCAAAAACGTTGCCCTCCACGCTCCTAATCGCTCATCGTCATCCTCCGGTCACCACTCGTCGCTCCTAGTCCTGACTTTAGGTATTCGTCTCTCCGGTCCCTCCTTATTGATTCAATCCCCCTTTTGTTGATTATACAGTATTTTTGTGATTAGATATATGTTCTATTGTTGTTGTTCACCTATATCACCAATCAGATTTGGCTTCTGAATACCATATGATTAAAATTTTAAATAATCTTCTTTCAATCCGAGCTTCGGAATTTTTTTTTCACAATTACATGGTTCGTTGTAGGTAATTATGAGCTCTGATAGCCTAGATGGTGGAAATATTCACCAATTATCCGTTCAGCTGCAAATTATGAAAGCCGAAAAGGAAAGGAAACTGGGATGGTATAGTTTGAAAAAAGAGCTGATAGAGTTTATGTTAGTGCACTACTTTTTAGATGAATCTCTCATGAATCCTTTGACCAATATGAGGGAATGAAACCAAATTTTTGATGGAAAAAAGAAGGTACAAGATAAGAGGCTGGAGTTTTGGTTAATTGAAATTATTGAATACTATCAGGATAGATTCATTCTCCTTTCCATTTCCATTATGTTCAGCCAAATGGACCATAAGTGTTCTATATTATTTACAGTGCCATCTCCCGTTATGATAATCCATGTGCCACCTTCACCTTGCAGCTTGATATTGATAACGATTTTTTTTCATCCAGGCTGATGTCTGCCATGCATACCAAGTATTGAAGAAAGGAGACCTAGTTTTCATATACGATGACATTGCCAATAATGAGGAGAACCCTAGACTCGGAGTCATCGTTAACAGTTCTCATGGAGATGATGTCTACAAGGGAGTTCCTAAGGTTCTAATTTATTTTCCTTATGTCTGATATTTGATTGGCGAAAGTATTATGTATCCTTATTGAAGAAAATATTTTATATATTTTCAATTCATGTCTGATTGTTTTCTGCCATGTAGGATTATACTGGAGAAAATGTGATTGGTAACAACTTCTTGGCATAGATGCTTGGTGATAAATCTGCTATAACTGGGGGTAGTTTTTGCTTGGAGAAATTCACTAAATATGGGATTGGGTTTAAACAACCAAGTTCACTAGCAAAGTAGCTAGTTCTCTCTTGTCCTTTCCTGTTCTTGAGTGTGTGTTCTTCTAAATCACTAGTAACCCTTGTTGATACCTTGTAGATGTATTAAAATGCATATTGGAAGAAATAATTGGAATTAATCATATGATTTTATCAAGCAAAAGCTGGTTTGAAATGTGCTCTAGTTTAGACATGTACTACGTATTATGCTTTGCTGGAAAATGTGAACTGTGTCATAAATCATAACAAACATGTAATATGCTTCTTTTTCAGGAATGCTAAAATCTTAATACCTCTATGCTGATGATCTGGTTGATACCTTGAAGAAGAAACATGCTACTGGAAGCTACAAGAGTTTGGTAAATTGACTTCTGAGCCATCTTCTTCTTCATGGTTCAGTTAGTATTGCCCAACATTTTTTTTTTGTTACAAGCATTTGTAATCCCGACTTTCTGACCCTCTCTGACCCACACAGCCATACCTAATCTTTTTTCTTGTGGGAACAGTGAACGGCGTAATTTGCAAATGGAAACCCTGCACTAGCAGTATGAACTAGGGTAGTGGGTAGGACATTTTTATGGCCTGGAAATGGTTCTTAGAGAGCAGGTTTGCTATGTGTGTGAACTAATACCATTGTGAAACATCCATAGATTTCGGCTGGAACCTGCCTGTGCTTACATCTTCACCGAGCCCATTTCATATTTTGATATCTATGTTGCTACTGCTGTTTAATGGCCTTCATTGTTTGTTCTGCTATAGGAGGATTACTATATTATCTGCTACATGACTTGCATGACATGTTAAATATTAAAGGATGGCACTATAGCAGATTTTTGCAATCTACTTTATAAACTTTATTCTCACCATTATTATTGTCCTTGATTCATATCTAGGAGCGAAAAATGGAGTTGCACCATGCAATTAAAAACATGGAACAAGGTGGAAGTGCAGATGGTATTCTTCAGGTGAGAATTCTGAATCATGATTTTTGAAGAGACCAATGGCAATGGTTCTGTGTGAAAACTTGCTTCCTTGAGATTGATGACTTGCTCTGTGTAGGTACGTGCTGATCGTATACAGTCAGAAGTTGAGGAGCTCATGAAAGCTCTGGCTGAACGCAGTAAAAAACATGGAATAGAAATCAAATCTGCTGCATTGATAGAACTGCCCCTAGGTGAATATTTTTAACCATCAACTGAATTGCCACTTTTTTTCTTATCGGTTTGATATGTATGCTTCGAGGTTAGGTTTGAACTTTTTGCATTCTGGTGGGGGGCAGTCACTGTTGGACAAATTGGGCAAATTCTACTTGAGAAGAAAAATAAGAATGGGACTTCAGTGATTCTGACATGTGTCGGGACAGGTGGATTGAGAAACAATCGTGTTCCATTTGCCAAGGTGGAGCCAAGGGAGTATGCAGATAGATCCACAATTCAATGGAACAGGGTTGCAGTTTACCATCCTAGCTTGGGTAATGTTGTAATGACCCAAGGACAGCCCGGGTAAGATTATTTTTTGTTGTTTATTATAATAATTACTATTGCAAAGTTTATCTTTTACCTTATTATAAGACATCCATATACTACTGTCTTCTCTTGTTATTGGCAACTTTGTTGATAAAAATTATTTGCACACATTTGCCTGTTACATTTTAGTGGGTGAATTGCTGATTAAAAATCTAAGCACTCTCTCCTTTCTATAAATTATTTGCAGTTGTTACCAGACAAGTCGATTGGTTAGTTTTTGTTCTGTCTTATTTTAACCCATGTATTGATTTATGGGTCAACCAAGATTCAGGATTTAAAATAATAGTGGTCTCCGGAAAATTGACCTTTAGTTGCTAACTTGCTTACATTCTGTTAAGACTTTAAAGAATATATATTTGGGTGGTTTTGAAATCTTTTTGCATTGTTGTTATCATGACCGATTAGCTATGACAACCAATTAATTCGACGACCATGCTGTTATGTGCATTTAGATTGGGCATTAAAGCATATAGCATATGGAATGGTGTGAAAATTGGGGATTTGTTCCTTAAGTTGGTTGAGTAACTTGAGTTGCATGATTGCTTGTGATTACGAACTATTGGGGTGTTAGTATGATTCGGTAGTTAGTGGTGGAGAGTCACGATATGTGATTAAGAACTCTTAGGGCGTTAGTAGGATTCAATACCTAGTGATGGAGAGTTACAGATTGGAAGTCATTAATGTTGCTAGGTATTTTGGACCGATATCACCAATTTAACTTGGCATGCTGGAAAGTGAAAAGGAGCAGACAAGGTCATTATTCTATAGCTAAAACCAAACTTGTTCATAGTCCATAGATTAATACTCTCTTTTTTGTCTTTAAGTCTGGTGATAGGTTAGTGTATTTCTCATTGTTGTTATCTATGCTCTGGTTTATCAAAGGGTTCCTTATCTGTGTCTTGTATATCTCAAAATCTGGTGCCATATTGACTTCCTTATTGTTTGGTTAAGTTTTCTCTTATTTGGCGTTTTTCTCTCTGCAGCACACTAGTTTATTAGGAGGGAAATCTGGAAACCAGGATCTTTTCAGATCCAATATCAGGGCTTGTTCATCGCATTATCCAGTTTCACTCCTGAAGAGACAGTATGCATCCAGAGGTGAGAGCTTCGACAAAAAGTCAGCAGAATTGTGAAATTTTATTCAAAAGATTACAATGGTGTATTTATTATAAATAAAGTAGGTATTTTTTGACATTTTCTTATATATGTAAATTTTGTATAATTAATGAATTTTCTTATATATGTAAATTTTGTATAATTAATGAAATTTTATTATATAGGTAAATTGTGTGTATTATTTTATTTTTTAAAAAAAATATTGACTTTTTAGCCTGGGTCTAAAAAATCCGGGTTAAAAAACCGTTTTTTTTTTTTAATTTTCCACCCACACTTTAGCGATGGCATGTTGCGGTGGCAAATGTGTCGTGTCTCATCAAGGGTTGCTTCTCCGTTGCTTAGCCGTCGCCAATTTTCTTGCTACGGCTATTTGCCGAAGCTACAAAATTTTGCCACCCCAAAATTCGCCGTAGCTAAGCCGAAGCTAGATGTCTTTTTCCACCCTTTGAATGCCTTTTCCCACGGCTTTTTGCCGAAGCAAATTTTTTTTTTTTTTGTAGTGGCAATTGGCCGTGATTCTTGATGTTCTTGATATCTTTTGCAAAGCTTCGGGTCAGAAAATCAGCAAGGAGAAGTCCAAGATCTTCGTGTCCGCCAAGGTTAATGCTGAGCTCAAAGCTAAACATCAGATTTCCAGTGGGATTAAGGTTACGAATAACCTTGCAAATTACCTTGGGATGTCGTTGCTTCACGACAGAGTTTCTAAAGGGCAGTTCAAGCCGCTGCTGGACAAGATTAACGACAAACTTGCAGGATGGAAGAGTAGGACGTTGAGTATGGCGGGTGGAATCACCCTTACCAAATCAGTGCTTACGGCGATGCCAAATTACGCCATGACCATGCTGCTTCTCCCTAACTCGGTGATCCTTGACA
Source organism: Persicaria maculosa (assembly GCA_963922045.1). Classification (NCBI taxonomy): domain Eukaryota; kingdom Viridiplantae; phylum Streptophyta; class Magnoliopsida; order Caryophyllales; family Polygonaceae; genus Persicaria; species Persicaria maculosa. Next base: position 39,068,426 of record OY998258.1, on the reverse strand, counting down.
TCGAGAAGCTCTGCAGAAAGTTCATTTGGGGTGAGGAGGGTGAAGCTCGGAAGATGCATCTGGTTCCTTGGAGTCAGATTTGCAAACCGGTTGAGGCAGGTGGCCTGGGCATACGGGACTTGAGGAGTATGAACCTCGCGCTGGTTGGTAAATTAGCTTGGCGAACTCTCACTGACGACAAGGCGATTTGGGTTGAAGCTCTCCGGGCCAAGTATGTCCGGGGCTCGAGGGCCATCATGAGTGGAGCCTCTCCGTGTTGGAGAAGCATCCGCTTTGCTGCCACCGAGGTTCTGGGAAAAGGCCTGAAATGGGTTGTGAGTGATGGGGAGAGTGTCCGCTTCTGGACGGATTGCTGGGTCACGAACACCCCACTCTTGGAGAAGGCGGTTGAGGGGTTGTCGCATGAGGAGCATGAGTGGCTAGTGGCTGATCTCTGGAGCGAGGAAGGCCACTGGAGATGGGAGCTGCTCAAGGACAAACTCCCCAAGGAGGAGCTGTTGCAGCTGTCTAGCATCGACATTCATCCGGAGGACGGTCATGACGAGGTGTGCTGGGCTGCGACGGATTCCGAGGAGTATAGTGTGTCTTCTGCCTATAATCTGATTCAGGAGAATAATAATTATGTGACGGTGGATGCGGCTGTGTTCAAAGAGGCTCGGAAGATGTTGGTCCATGAGCGCGTTAGGGTGTTTGTGTGGAGATGCTTGCTGGGTGCTATCCTCACCAACGCCGAACGGTTCAGGCGGCACTTGGCGCAGAATCCAGACTGTGGGAGCTGTCCGGGCCATGCTGAGGAGCTTATACACCTGTTGAGAGACTGTCAGGAGGCTAAGGTGGTATGGGAGAAGCTCACAGCCAGCCGCTTCGACCCAGACTTCTACGAAACCCCTTTCGCGGCGTGGTTAAGAGGTAACATTTTGAGCACTAATCACTTTAATAAAGCTTGTATGTGGAGGGATATTTTTGCAGGTGCCCTCTGGTGGATATGGAAGTGGCGCAATGAAAAGGTGTTCGAGGAAAAGGTGAATCAGCCCGACAAAGAGAAACACATCATCAAAGTTGTCACTGATTATAAGAATAGCTGGAATAATCGCGTCAAAAGGCAGGAGAAGAGTGCGAAAAAGATGGTGAAGATTGCGTGGGAGAAACCGCAAGAAGGATGGATAAAAGTCAACACCGACGGAGCAGTGAAGAGCAATGGTCAGGCCACGGCGGCTGGGGTTATGAGAGGGAGTGCAGGGGAGTGGCGGCGGGGATTCCTAATGAATATTGGCACCTGTACGGTCCCCAAAGCCGAGTTTTGGGGAGTGTATCAAGGGCTGAAATTGGCCTGGGATGGTGGCTATAGACGAGTGATTCTGGAGACGGACTCACAAGTCATAGCTAACCTCCTTAGGAACCATGGAATCCCCCGTGGCCACACCCTTGCTAGCCTGGTGCGTAAGTGCCAAGACTTAATAAGTAGAGACTGGTCTATCCAGTTTCGACATGTTTACCGCGAAGCTAATGGCGCAGCGGATTATCTTGCTAGTTTAGCTTTTAATTATGACATTGGTATTTCTGTATTGTTTGACCCGCCTGAGGGTGTTTTATCTTTCTTGCACAATGATGTGAGGGGTCGGGCTATCCCCGTATGCTGACTACTTAGCCTTTTTCATATTAATAAAAGCGCGTCTAGATGCGCGGAGAGCTCCGTCTCTCCTTTTTACCAAAAAAAACAAAACAAACCAGGCAACCGCACGTCCGCGCCCGTCAACTCAATTGAAGGTGTAAAACTTCTCCATAGACGGTAGTCAGGTACTGCAAGATCTTCTCCGTTGTTATGGCGAGACCAACAAGTGTTTCGCTCAAGATTGTTGGAATAATTAGCCAGACAATCGAAAGAGATGTAAAAGTGAAAATTGGGATTCCAGAGCCGTAGATGAATCTACTGCACTTGAGCGAAAAACCGTCTAGACATCGGTGCATATCATACAAGATGGCTCACGTTAACTCTACCCTCAATCGATAGGTGCACTCCCGTCAATCGAGGTGGAACTCTAGGTCTTTTAATGTGTTTGAAACCAGAAAGAAGAAGCAAAACCACGTTCTCACCCACCTTCTCCCCAAAATCCAATAACCACTCATAAATAGGATCAAAAAACCACCATAGAGAAACTTGGGGATCAGTCCCAAATAGTTGAGAAATTTTAGTTAAATAATAAATAAATAATCTTAAAACATTTTTTTCCAACACTCGTTATTCATGGTATGTTTTGGGTTTTCCTCGACTTCTTCACTTTTTATGGGGTGTTTCTTTCATCTTTTTTTATTTGTGTTTTTTTATGTGTTGTATGTTGGCGGATACTCTGTTTACCGATTCGTCGACTTCTTGAGTTATCAGGCAGCTTGTTATCTAGTATTTCAAATTCTTACCTTATCAAAAAGAAAAATCAAGAAGTTAACACTCACGGAAGATAGACAAATCATCATGAAAACTATCCAGCAAAAGACAAATCAGCAAAGAATAGAACATTGAATATTTAGGGGCAATTAAAAGACAATAGTGCAGATAATCGTTGTTAAATTGGAAATCATAGAAAACTCATTCTCTAACCTCTCGCATGCTTGCATTTCCATTTTATGTTGAGTTTTGAATACTTAAGTTTTGTGTGTTACGGTTTGATTTGAAGAAATCAAGGGACAAGGGATAATTCCTGTTCTTTTATCCCAGTGATCTGATTCTTTCCTCTTTATTTTCTCCCATTTCGTTGTTGATATAAATTGGGTATTTCTTTTTGCCAAAGCGATTCGTGTTCCCATTGAATTTTGAATGTGCTTCATTCCCTGAGCTCCAACTCTAAACCTCAATCCGAGTACAAAAGCCTCTTTTTGATGCATTATTGTACTGTATTTGTCAAAGTGCTCCTCCGACACGGCGGTTGGTAGATTGCTATCTCAAAAGCAATCAATTCCATTTCATCAAACAACATCAATAACTATATATAGATCGTACTCACCAACGTCATTCTTATCTTATATGTACACGTTCCCTGTTCCCACACACTGAATACTTAATATGCATCATCTTTTGCAATGTGGGTATCTAGTGGCAATTTCATCAATTTATTTTGGAGAATAAAAATTATCAAAATATAAAACTAAAGGATAGGTTAAAATTTGCTCTTATTATATACGGATATAAGTATATAACTATCTTTTTTTTTTTACTATTTTCTAAAATTAGTAACAAAAAATTATTATTATTTTTCTTATTATCACTTCTACATCGAAGGTGATAACCTGACAATTATTCACCGTCTTAATGGACGTTGGTCCATCCCGTGGAGGTTGAAATGATTATTTCCGACTCCATCCTCTTCTTGCATTCCTGCGAGTTTTATCATATTCGTCATGTCTATAGAGAAGCTAACCAAGTTTCTTACCATCCTTCGCATCTTGATCTTGCTTTCTCTAGTCATTCTATGTCTAACGATTCCGATGTTGACTTACTCATCCGCAAGGATACTTTTGAATCTCAGTCAAATTTTTTCCGGTTAAAAAAAAAACACTCTAAACTCGCTTAATCAATCTTAGTGGGTATGAATGAAAAAGACAATTTGAAGCATAAACCGTAACAAAAAGTATAGGAGGTGCCAATGAAGGTGCTTTTGCACAAAGAGAGAATCTCTCCTTCACCTTCCTCTAAAGCAACCTTTCTCACAAGCAATTCCCTCTCTAGTTTCTACATTGCCCCCTCAAAAAGGCTCGTTAAAAACCTCTCCTTTTGATGTCTCAAAACTCCTCTCTAGCTCCCCACCATATCAAGTATCAACCCCCAAAACTCCCATCATTAAAATGGCGAGGCAGGCTTCGGTGACCCACGCGGATTTGGCTCCCCGTCGTCGGCCAACGGCTAGCTTGGCGAGCAAGACCGGCATCTCCATCACCGTTCTTTGCATTCTCTGTGGCCTCCTCTGCTTCATACTCTGCCTCGTTGCCGAAGCCACCCGCTCCGAGGTAATAACACGACATTTTTCTTAACGAAATAAATCCGACACGACTATCATTTAATGTCTTTTTTATTTGATTGGAGTGAAGGTGACGTGGGTGGCGACGGAGGACAAGGAGGGGAAGTATGAGTGTGAGTACACCGGGAGCGGCAGGACGCCGCTGGTGTGCGCGGGCTCGGCGTTCGTGGGGCTGGCCGGAGCGATGCTGGTTCAGCACGCCTTCATGCTGCTGGCCCTCAGCAACACGCCACCGCCGATGCGAGTCAGCTGGGACCCGTCAGCCGGCCAGCCGGCGCGTGTCAAGGCGCTTACCTGGCAAGCTGGCTTCTTCTTCGTCTGCACTTGGTAAGTTCTAACGGACACTTCTATTATGTAAACAACAACCTCCATCTCAATTCAACCTTCCAATACCCAATCATCTGCGCTGATACGACGTCGGATTGAGATTTTAACTTAAAACCAATTGGATAAAGTAAACGATCCCCTTAGAAATTGGTAGTCCTATTAACAAGTCACCACCTGTATAAAATGATAGACATTAATTAGTTATATTAGACATTTTAACATAAATGATAGATTAATTAATTAAAATGTGAAAGTCATACAACAGTGCAACACTAGTTAAGATGATCTCAATCATTCATTCGTTCATTCATTTGTGGAGTAATATAATTGGGAACCACTCCGTAATGGCTCACTGAAAAAGAGTTACGGCTAGTACTCAAAGGTCCTCAGTTCGAACCCCGGATATGGCCGCTCTTTATTTACAAATTCAAGTAGTAATATAATTGGATATATGTAGGGGTCAGTTTCCCAATCTCTTGCAATGAAAGTGGCTTGTAACTTGTAAGATGTATTTATGGAAAAGATTATTCGCAATTAAGGTGACTTGTAAGGGTTTTTTTTCATAGTTGGGTAGGCATCTAGGGTATTATATATAACAGGAACGAGGTTCGAATTCCTAATCTATTAGGAAGATTTGACAAAGTGACTTATAAGCTATGTGACTCAAGTAAAAGGTGTGATGGGCCAGTGTAAATAATCTAAAAATCAATTGTATTATTTGGTCTTAAATTGCTGAATAGTAAAACTGATTGATTATAAATTACAGAGTTATTATATAGTAGATCATTTTACTTATAAACAATATATATTCTATAAATAATTTTATTAATTTATAAAAATAATTTCATATTTAATACAATTATCTATGAAAATATTTTAAAAATTGATAGTAAACAACTCGAATCCCTAGTTATGGTGAAAAATCTGACGCTTATCAGAAAATCTGATCCATAACTACTAAACCAACCAACCTGTGATTAGTTCGATCAAACAGTTAACATGTGATTTTTTTTCAATAGGATAAGCTTCGCGGTGGCGGAGATAATGCTACTAATAGGATTGAGCGTGGAATCCGGGCACCTCAAGAAATGGCGGGATCCGAGGGCCGACTGCCTCATCATCCAAGAAGGCGTCTTCACCGGGGCCGGCGTCTTCGCCCTCGTCACCGCCTTCCTAGCTGCCGGCCTCTACGCCTGCGCCCTCCGAATGCAGTGGCTGTGCGAGGAGCAAGCCACCATCCGCCGGGAGGTGCTCCAGGCCGCCGCCTCCTACGTGTCATCGTCTCCGCCCGAATCACCGTCCCGCCATACACCCGCCACAGATCCAATGAGCGCCGCCGCCAATCCTCCGAGTAACAATAAGGAGGCGAGTTTGGTCTAAAAGGTTATTCGTTTGTTTTTTCTGATGCATAGTTAATTTTTTTTTGTACATTGTAATTAATCCTCTTGAGATCGATGGGATGGGATTGGATTCAACCTTCGAGCGTTTGTATACTTCAACTATGGGATATCAATTGTGTGACAATTGTACAAATATACGGGAGAGAGTTTAATTTTTTAGTGAGATAATATATTAGAATAACTGAATAAGTGAATAACTATTATTTTTTTTACGAACATATTTGACTAAATATCCACTTTGGTATATCACTTTTGCTAATTATCCATTAAAATTCTCCTTTTGCTAAATGTCCAAAAAAAATTCTTAATACCAATACTATCCTCGTTTAATTTATCCTCACCCTTCCCGTTGTTTGACTTCTGCCTCCCGTTCTTTCTGACGGTGATTTCACAGAGGGAGAGGGAGAGGGAGAGGGAGAGGGACGCTCCTCCAAGGCAGGAGGAGGAAAGGAGCGCCGGTGGAATCATCGATCTTCCTCATCCTCGCCGGTCTTTACGGTGGCGGCCTCCCCACGCGCATCCGTCGTTCGAAGAACGACTCGTCTTCATGCTCGTTCGAAGAAGCGGAGCCTCTCTCACATCTCCATTCCAATCCCCCGTCTTCAATTAGCGCCTCGTCCATCTCAAACGATCTCAGATCGAAGAGATCATCGATCTTCCTCATCCTCACTGGTATTCACGGTCTCGATCTGGTGGCCTCCCCACGCGCATCGGTCGTTCGTATTCATGGCCGTTCGAAGAAGCGGAGATTTAGATCGGCTAGGGTTAGGGTTTCCGATTTCCACGATCCGGAGGTGGATGGGGACGAGCATCCGCCAATTTGCACCAATTTTTTTTTGTCATCAAAGTTGTGTCCATCATTTTTTATTTTTTTTTTGTCATCAAAGTTGTGTTACCAAATTCATTAACTTTGACCGGTCAATGGCCAAAATAAAAATGGGAAGGAAGGAAGGGAGGGAATCAATTAAAAATGGGAAGTAGGGCAAAAGTGTCATATTAGGACATTTCACAAAAGGGAATATAAAAGTGGACATTTTGCAAAATGTCTTGTTAAAAATGGACACTTAGCTAAAAAGTCCAATATTTCAAAAATAAGAATTTTTAGTTTATTTTTATTAAATGTGTGCAATATAAATGACCTTCCCAAAAAGAATTGTTTTAAAGAATGAAAATCAAGTCATATTATTCTAAGGTCGCACTAATTAGTCAACCAATTGACAAGACGAACCCCTAATATAAAAATACGTTTGCTTTTGAACAATCGAACTCCTAAATTTGTAATTTGTTTTATTTGATAATAGCATGAACTAATTCAAATGTAAATAGTTTACAATATGAATCAGATCTAGCTGATGTAATAAGTGTAGGAGAGCACAGTTAAGGGTGTGTTTGAGTGTAGGATTTAAGGGGTTTGAGGGATGGCAATTATGCCTCGGTTTTCCCGCCTCCATCTTTGGGTGTATGTGTTTGCTGGGTTTGAAGGGTGCGTTTTGGGGAGTTTGGGGGATAGAAGTGGATGGGTTTTTGCACCTTCTCCACCAAGGTTTGGTGGATGGGGATTGGTTTTACCCCCGTTTTGCCCCTTCGCCATTTTGTCTTCTTCATTGGACAAATTAAAAAATTGGTTTCATCCATCTCCTCTATTGATGGCCAAAAATCTTCAAGCTCCTTTCCCTGATTTCGGATTTTCAAGGCCGCCAACAGCCAAGCCCTCGACGCCGCCTTCACCTCTGGTTGGGAACACCACCACAGCGCCGCTAGTAGCCCTCCTTGCTCAGTCGCCGTCATCGCCGAGAAGCACAGCGCCGCCTACCACCCCTGGTTGTGCCGCGAGAAGAAGAAGAAGGGAGATCCTCCGTCGAGCTCGAAGCCGCCAGAAACCACCCCAACACTCCCCTCGATTCCAAGAAGGTTGGGGACGAAGCCCAGATATTGCCGGAGGCCAAATCGCAGCCGATTTGATAATTGATTGAAATTAACAATTAAAAATGATGAAATGAAGCTTGCCGATGGGTGAATTGCGAGGGAGGGAGTTGCAAGATGAAGTCGGTTAAATTAGGGGGAGGTGGGAATGGCGATGGCCAGAGGACTGAAATTTTGTGCTAATTAGGGGGGAGTTGGTTAAATTAGGGGGAGGTGGGAATGGCGATGGCCAGAGGACTGAAATTTTGTGCTAATTTTGTGCTAATTGGTGCCGATTTGGTTAAATTTCCTCCTCCTATTTTGCGATGTTCCTATTGTATGTTGATTCTTATGGAGTACTGGAATATTAACAATTTCCTCCTCCTATTTTGCTTATGGAGTACTGGAATATTAACAATTATTGTTGATTTGATGCGAATGGCAAAGTGAGCAAGAGCGAAAGAAGCAAAATGGATACGAATCTACGATTCCATGTGCTGTCACCAGAGCTTCCTCAATCACAATGGATTGTGTCCGGTCAGAGAGGGTTGGGGCCACCGGAGGCAGCAGCGGCGGCGCGTCCGGTCAGAGGGGGTTGGGGCCAAGACATACTCAAGAAGAAGAGGGGTAGGAAGATGGGGACGATTTGGTCTTTTCACGTGGATAAGTAGGGGTAATTTGGTCTTTGCCTGTCACTCTATCCACCAAAAAATCAAAATACAACTAAACAAAAAACCCCCAAAATTTGGGTGTTGAGTTTTCATCTCTTACATCCCATAAATCCATCCACATCTATCACATCCCCTAAAATCCACCAAATCCCCAAAAATCCATCCCGTTCCCAAACACACCCTTAGTGTGGGGTGCATTTCAGAGGATTCATCCTCATGTAACAAACTCTCCTCTAGTATAAATAGGAGAGTTGTATTCAGTTGATTGACTAAGAAACACATTCATTGAGTTGAGCTTGAGACTCTCTTAGCCATGGCGTCTACTACCTGATTCCCTCTCTCGCTCAATCTTTTTCTATGCATCTCCATATTCCTCAGTTCATCTTCCTGGTATCAGAGCAGGGAAAGCTCCAACTTCTCTGTTAACACTTTCTCATCTCTCTACATCTGCAGTTCGTGATTGTCGTCGCTGATTGCTATTCAGAAGCTTTCCGATCAAGAAAATGGCGGATCGGACAGAGAACAGATCAGGTGAGCGTCGGCGTGATCAAATCACATCTTCAGATCTCCAAAATCCTCTTTTCATACATTCATCAGACAATTCAAGTATGATTGTGTCTGGAAGAATAAGTTGTGGCTAGTTGAAGGTTTAGATCTCCGAAATGATGAGAATGGATTGCAGTGGATTAGATGTAATGACATGGCCTGCTCTTGGATTCTTAATACCGTGTCTAGTGAAATCTATAACACCTTATGATAACTCCACTCCCCTTGATGAAAATCGGAATTAGTTTCAAAGGCTTTGCCGGACAGTTTGTGTCAAAGGTCTTGAAGCGACAGCTGTGTTGATGAAACACAAAACCTGTATTTTATGTTATTATTATCTTATATTATTTATTTATGGTTTCCGAATATTATTATATGCATTATATACTAACCATACAGCAAGGTTTTCGAAGATATCTCCTTCCTTAAGCTAAAAGACGTGAAGATCAAATCTGGTGGATCATGGCTTCGGAGTTTCCCAGAATAGAAGATTGTGAAGATTGCCATGATCTCTAATAGCCGTTGGAGAAGATTCCTTCCTCAAGTGGCGCCGATGATCTTCACTATATAAAGGAGATGAAGAAGAGAGAGAGGGGTGTACATTCACGAAGATCATTGCACAATCAGCCCTCAAGTTTACGATCTCTCTTCAGCGTGTTCTCTCTACTTGTTCTTAAGAGTCTTATATTTTGTTTCAAAGCATTTGAGAGATACACAGTGAGCTTATAGGATATATTCTGAGAGAGTGTTATACTCGAGAGTTTATAACTCAGGAAGTGGGCACCAGGCTATTGATTCTCGAGAGTAAGAGGATTGTACTAGATAGCTGAGAGAGGTAGGGCTCTTCTAGATTGGTCTAGGACTCCAAGGGAACGTGAGTTGACCAGATTGCAATTGTATAGGAGAGAGGCTTCTCGGTAAGCTATTAGGATCCTAAGCTTTGTGAATCAATAAAGCTTGTTGAATCCTAGGGTTGTGGAAGAACCCTAGGCGGGGACGTAGGTCAAGTTCGTGCCGAACCTCGTTAACAATTCGTTGCGTCCTTTACTTACTGTTTTACCTTATTTCTGCACTTGGTTCAAATTGTCTAACTTTGTGATTCAGGTTTTCAGAGAAAAGACTAAGTCTAATCTCAAAGGGTTTTGCACGAGCTTCAAAAGTCTTGAGACTATCTGCGAAAAACCGGCATACTCTATTCAACCCCCCTTCTAGAGTATCTTTACATTACTTTGTTTTACATTATCGAACCTTCACCTTAGATGAGTATGATACTTCTCGAGAAATGTGGAAGGATCTTGAGGAGAGCTATGGTCAGAAAAATGCTTCTTTGATCTTCCAAATTGGGAAACACATACAAAACTGTGATCAAAAGACCTCATCTCTAACTAATTTCTTTACCAAGATGAAGTGGTTATGACATCAATTGAATGCTGTTACTACTCCTCTGGTGTCTAAGTGTGGCAAATGCGAGTGCAATTTGGAGAAGCTCATTGAGGAAGCTGATCAGGAGGATAAGCTAATGAGGTTCCTCATGGAGCTCAATGAGAGTTATGACATTGCTCGTCGTCAAATCTTGATGAGCACTCCATTGCCTAATGTTAGTACTGCGTATTCTCTTGTTATGGAAGGAGAAATGGGGTCAAAGGTCTCCACTTCCATGTCTGACATCACTGCTATGATGGCTAAGCAAGGGACCACTTCTACTTCCTCTGATGAGAGAAAAAGGGAGAGGTGTGCTCATTGTGGTGGGAACCACAAGTATGAAAGGTGTTGGGAGCTAGTTGGCTATCCTAGTTGGCATCCTAAGAGTAAGGACAAGCCACATGCACCGAGATCTGATTATGAGAAGAGGTCAGATAGGAGCACGGATAAGAGGAAAGGGGATGTGAGGCCCAACACCTCTAAGGCAAATTCTGCAGGAAAGTCATCTGTGCCAGACCTCCTTTTCTCACAAAGCTCCAACAAAGGATCTCTGTCTGTAGATCGTCACAAATTGATGGCCAATTTTATCAACTTTCTTGAGCAATCCAACCCTGGTCACGAGTCTCACCTTGCAGGTACCCTGTGCTTAAATACTTTTAGAACTGGGAACTTGTGGATCGTGGATAGTGGGGCAACATACCATATTACCTGTGACCTTTCCCTCCTTGATCAACCAAAACCCACCCCAAATACATTCATTCACCTTCCTGATGGTAATATGCATCTCATCACTCATATTGGCAATCTAAAGCTACCCCACTTTACATTTACTAATGTTCTGTGTATACCTGCCTTTCACTTTAATCTCCTTTCTCTCACTCAGCTCATTCTGGAAAATAAGTGCAAGATTGGCTTAGATGAGGAGTTTTGTGTTGTCCAGGACCGAGCAAGGAAGAAGATGATTGCAGTTGGTAACCTTTGTGGTCGGCTTTTCTACATGGATCCATCCAGCTGTGACTCTATACAAGCTTGTCGACAGGTTTTTTCTTCACCAACCATAGCTCATACCACTGCACCTCAGCTACCCTTGTTTCTTCCTTCCATCATTCCTAATGTTACAGCTTTATGACAACATCTAAGACTTGGTCATGCCCCTGTGACCAAGCTCAAACATATTACTGTTTTGCAAGAACAACTATCCAAAACTCATTCTCAGATATGCTCTATCTGTCCTATGGCTAAACAAACCCGAACATCTTTTACAAGAAGTTTGTCTAATGCTGATCATGTTTTTGAGATATTGCACTGTGATGTTTGGGGGCCCTATGCCACCCCTAACGCGATCATGGAATTTCACCTATACTTATTACCTCATCGCGACGACAAAATGTCTTAATATACTTGCAAGCCTTGTTCAAGGAGGGTGGTGATCAGATTATATGCTTATTGGTTCAAGAAATTGGGGTGATGCGTTCGGCTCGCAAGGAGATAATTTACTATTCAATCATCGTCATCAATCCTCCAAGATTATCAGTTGGAGATGGTAGCTTAGATTTATCCCTGACCGATCGGGGTGGAGATAGGCTTACCTACCAGGAAAGAGGGTTGTCTGAACGCGTATAAAGATCACGTTATTGTCCATCTTGAGAGCTTGCTTCAAGGGTTCCGCCTCCCTCTACCCAAACTTTACTCTGATTTCTTGGCGAGGATAGACTCTTGTCCTGCCCAGCTTTCCTTTAACGTTTGGATGTACCTGGCGGCATACGTTATGCAGTGTGCTTCTATCAAGCAGACACCCTCGTTGGATCACTTATTTTCAGTCTTGTCTTTACGACGTAGCGAGGGACTGGTGTCTGCCTCCTTGACTGAGAACATAGTTTAAAGATTATCTAGTAGCCCTGGGTGGAGAAAGAAGTGGTTTCTGGTCCGTGATACGACCAATACTTTTCTAAACTTTTTGATCACGCCTGGCTCTTATGTGCCTCCTCCAAACAATAAAAACATTGCGATGGACAGATGGCGAGCCACGTTCAGTCGGGGGAAGGGGCCCTCGGCAAAACATGGCTACAAGGAAGTTGTGACCTCGGCCCGTTTAGAGATGGTTGGGCTTAGCCTTCCACACTGTCAGGGTCGGTGTTTAGGTGTTTTTAGGTCTTCTTATCATTTCGATCAAGGCTTTCTTCGCTCAACTTTTGCCTTAATTCTTTCGCAGATATGCTTATTGATGCTGGGAAAATCTCTGCCATGGCCGTAAAGAAAGGCTCATCTAAAACTCCTCTTACCATCACTCCACCAGCGAGCGATAGTCAGCAGCAGGTCGTATCCCGTGACCCGCCTCTCGTGAAGAAAAGTGCAAAAGGAAAAGAGCCTATCGAAGATAGGTAGAGTTCATCTAGGGATGATATACCCTTGACCCGACGCGGACAAAAGAGGCCCAGGGAGGAGATGGGAACCAACAAGCTTCTGAGTAATGAGCCAATCACCTCATCAGGGATTTCTATGGTTGCGTACAGGCAACCTGGGTTTCCCCACTCGATATCAAGAAGCTGGTGATCCCTGGAAGGAACTGTCCCGCTAAGAGGGAATTTCTAAATCACTTGACAGACGAGGAATTATTGGAGCAATGCCAGCAAATTGGGGGTTGGGTAATTTTCTAGGCTTATTCTTTCTTTGCTTACCTTATTCTGCGCATACGTTTATCATTCTTCGCTTGTTGTTTGTAGGGTAACTTGCAATGGTCTGAAGTGGCTAATCGCTTGAGGAACTACGGGGAAGTCGTGAATGATTTGAGGAAGGTGAACAAAAGTTTAAAGGTGAAGCTAGAAAAATTAAAAGATGTGGAGCTCTAGGAGGGGACCATTAACAGTCTTCGAGAGGCTCTGGACAAGTCTGAGAAGGAAGTGGAGGCAGTGCGGGGCGAACTAGATGAGTCCCGAGTCGAGGCCTCGAAGCTTCAAGAGATGGGCTCTGGGCATGAGTTGGAGGTGACGTGCTTGAATGGCCGGGTTAGGGAGCTTGAGGCCGAATTAGCAGTAGTTCGTGAGGAACTCGGTAGCGTGAGAAAGCAGCTGGAACGTTTCACTTCTACTGAAGACGTTGTTTTGACCAAGAATACACTTCACGATTATATGCTGAGTGACGAGAGCCAAGAGTGGCTGGCCAACTTTTTCGTGAAGGATGGTCGAGCCTGGCCGAGCCACTTCCTTGAGACAGATGGGCAAAATATTCTTTATGATCAGCTGTCTGAGGTTTTCATTCAAGGGGTGGATGACGGGGTTATTCAAAGTGTTAATCACTTTGCTTATCTCGGGGATTCTGTGAAAATGCCCCCCCCCCCCCGCTATACTCTTAAGGATATGAAGCTTGAAGATCTTGAGCGTGGTCTGCCTGTGGCTTTTCCTAATGCTCCTCTTGTTGAATTTGCTACCTCGAGCCTCCATTTACTGGTGAAAACGACCCAGAATAGCCTCACGATGAGAACAACGATCCTCCTGTTGATGCGTAATAGGTCGTCCCTCCACTTTTTGTCAGGTATTTGGATTTGACTAAGCGTTGGGAAGTAAGCAGAAAACATTTTTGCCCGTTGGTATGAGCTTCATGTTTTGCCGCGGTTCGTACTTTGTTTTTGGATGGAAAACATTTTGGGTCGTGACAAGTGGTATGCCTTGTCACGGTATTTTGTAGTTGTGAATATTTTATCTTTGGCTCTCGTATGCTTCTTATCATGCTCTCTATTTGTTTTTCTAGAGTTTAAATAGTTGTTATTATTTTTGTCTGTTCGCGATACCCTTACTTATCTCCTGTCATTAAACGTTTTATGAAATGAATCGTGAGATGACAAAAATAAGGGTTCGCGGATTTATTACATACCGAAGTGCTACTAGCAGTTTTATTTTAAAAAACTATCTTTTATTTGTTGCGATGCAAAGTAGAAAGCGACTTATATCATGTATATTTATATTTCTTCGTAGCATAGGTAGTCGAGGAGCACATCTCCGTTTTCTTCTGGGCCTAGTTGTTCTATTGTGACATCAAAGTGTGACTCTCCTTAGTATTCGAAAGTAAGGCAACTTCCTATCCTCTGGTTGTTGGCCGTCGCGAACGATCGCCATTTCTCTGATAGGGAGAACCAATCCCCTTCGTCCCTTTCAACTAAAACCAGGAATTCTTGGTTTAAAGGAGAACATAGGAGGATTTGGTTTAGTATGTCGTCCCCGAATTCCATAAAGATGTATGGTAAGGGGAGCCTATGCAGGTGGCTTTCTCTGAGGATTATTCTAATGAACTTGAGATTTGGGAAAAGTATAGTATTTGTGATAAAGGTAGGTGGAGAAACTTCACCAGAAGCCATGTCAAAACTTGGCATTCTGTTTTAGGTAGGAAAATGTTACAGAATTGGGATTATCTTTATTTATACTAGGTTTTCACCTGTGGAGATAAGTATTATTCTTTCGAGTTAGCTTGAGGTGCCCTTAAGCTAGACGGTGCGTGTCACAAGCTAGTTTTCCGGGTTGCTAGGTGTGTTGGGTTTGCTTTTTCGTTTGTTGCCGTTTGAATGTGGGACGTACTTATCCGGCGGTTTTTGTTGTAATTGTTGATCTTTACTAACCTCGTGGAGTGGATAAGTTGTGTTTGCGGTGGTCTTTGTTGTTTACGTCCTGTCCTTACCTATAAAGAGGAGAGCACTCTCGTGCTTCGTGGTGTGGTACCCGGGAGATAGCGATAGAGGAACACTTGTACAGACTGGTGAGTTTTTATTGAATCGTCCAGTTTCCACTTAGGAGTTAATCCTTTTTGAGGTGTTTCTTGTTGTTGCAGCCTTCGCCGTATGTTTGTCGTGATTACGGTGATGAAGCCCTTGGCCTCGTGCAATTGTGGACGCAAGCAGACAAGGAATTTGTGGTGAGGGTGAAACCCTTGGGTCTTAATCATTACTAGTTTACTTCAGGGTGGCCTGAGTTTGTTATTTCTAACGAACTTCAGATGTGGACACGCTTGATATTTGAGTACGAAGGGCATTCTTGTTTTGATGTTGTTGCTGTAAATTATGGTCCTGATCAGAATGGTGATGTTGACTTTTCCGTTCGGTGTTGAATGTGAAAGTAGGGGATGTTGACTTTTAGAATCGCGATATGTGTTGTGTGTTTTTGTTGTGGTGTGTTATAAATAATCCAGCGCGAATGTGTCCTGTATGGGTAATTTCCAGTGTGTTTGATGAGATAGTGGAATCTATAAAGTTGAAAACAATCTCCAGTGTCCTTGATGTAGAGGGGATTGGTTCAATAATAGGTAATCTCCTGTGTAGCGAACGCGATGGAGGAACCTGTAAGACTGGAAGCAATCTCCAGCGTCCTTGACCCCAAGGAGATTGATCAGAAAACTAGGTAATCTCCAGCGTATACTTCGCGATGGAGAAACTTTTACAATTATAAATAATCTCCAGCATCCTTGACAGGAGATTGATCAGAAAAAACAGGTAACCCTAGCGTTTTCTACGCGATGGATAAACCTGTAAAATTATAAACAATCTCCAGCGTCCATGGCGCCAAGGAGATTGATCAAAGAAATAGGTAATCTCCAGTGTATTCTACGCGATGGAGAAACCTGTAAAATTACAAACAATCTCCAGCGTCCATGGCGCCAAGGAGATCTCTGCCGAAATTTAATCGTAATGGCCGGGGAATTGGGGCTCTTCATTGATAGTTTCGCATTATATTTCATTGTATTTGACAGAAAATTACTACCTAGCGATCTACCGATGAAGATAAACTAGAACCCATTTGCTTCTGGACCATCGTATCCAGCGACATCCGTCTCTTCTTCGATGTTATAGCCTTGTTTGTCGAAAAAGTGAACTTCAAACCTTGCTTCGCCTAGATGGGTGAAAACTATTGATGTCTCTAGTTCGAGGCCGTGAGTCTCGACAAAGTCTCTCCATCCTCGTGCCACCCAATGGGAATCGTAAGCGCCTCCTATGATATGAATAGGGAAATCCTTCAAGATGCAAGTGGATAAAGAGATTCATTCTGAAACTTGGGGTTTGAAATGTTCACCGAAGCAATACGGCAGCATCATGCGTACGTGTTACTCCTCGCCTACTAAGTAAATATTAAAGATGAGAGTGTTGTTTGAATTTGGGGTTGCTGTGTTGGTCGTCATTTTGTTGCTTGTAGGTGATGGTTTGTGCAGTGACGAGATAGCTTTTTATAGTGGTGTAGTATGGGTTGATTCGAAGTTTCTCGTGATAAATGACTGTTTCTGGATTTGATATGTACAAATGAATTGGACGGATTCTGAATGGATTCTTGCCATGTGTATCCCACGTAGGATATCTTGGGAAATACCGATTCAGTCCCCCTTCCTCGTTCAGTGCGTGTAATAAATGTTGTTTGCAGTTCTCGTGGTCTGTACAGGTTTACTTTGGATATATAAAGGAGTGGGATCTGCAGAAACCCGTTCACCTACTTCTCTGTGATTGTTTATCACCATCGTTTGGTAGAAAAAGCGATGGCGTCGCCCAATTCTGAAATGAGAGATTTTTACTGCTGTATTGATGTAGAGGAAAGGCTCCATCATTTGGTAAAATTTCAATGTCTGGTGTATTTTACCGTTGTTCAGTTTCGAATCTTTACGGAATGATGTTTCTTCTTGTAGCCTCTCCCCTGTGCTTTTGAAAGGATGTACAGCCATGTCGTATCCGACCACGTTCGTTTGGTTTCCTCAACTGGGAAAAACTTCCGTGTTGGGGTTTCCAAGGATAGCTTCAATCGATGGTGGATGATCGAGAGTTGGGGAAGATTCGCGATTAATAATGATGTTCGTGTTGGAGCATCGATGGTATTTTTTAAACACATGGGAGGGAATCGCTTTGAGATTCTTGTTCTTGAAGATGAATAGAGGCATGAGATTGTGATGAGTATGTAATAAGGTAGATGTTCTTGCTTCGCACTTTTATTGAACTTAATTACATAATCAATATTGCATAATACCTTCGCTGGGCCTTTTGTACTAATCGTTGTGCTTAATAATATTGTATAATACTTTTGATATTCGTGTTTTTTGTCAGTTTCTGGTATGGATGTGACCATTCCCTGACGCGACATGGGTTGTCAGGGTAGCAGAGGTGTGCTTTGATATCTTTGCCACCTGCTTGTCATGCAGCTTATCCTGGCAATTTTTGGATTGATGTGGTCTTTTGTTTGTTGTGTTGATGTCTATTTTGAACTGGATTGGTTTTATTTATTGATATATACGATAGCGCCGAGGGTTATCCGTCTCAATCATCCTTTTATGTTATTCTGACCTGAAGGGGAACAATGACCTCTCCCAACCCTAGTCGTCGCGATTTTTTATGTTTCATTGACTCCGAGGAGAGGCTTGAAATCTTGGTAACTCTCCCGATCTTTTAATATTGGTCTTGTTATCCCCGGGTTTTTCTTAATAAAACTTTCTTAATAAAACTTTTTCGAATGTCATTGTATGAACTTTATTCTGTTAATCGTTGTTGTGTCTTGTTTTGGATGTAATATAATGATCACGCTGTGTCGATTTTTTAGACTTGTCTGTGTATCTGTGTTCGAAGAAACACGTGATTTATTGGATTTATTTTCGCCGAGCATGCTAGAGCTCAGATTGAGATAGCTCGCGTGGCTTATCCTAGTATGCTATATCTATTAACACAATCACGATTTGTTAAATGATTCGAGATCATGATAAAATAAATCCAAATCGCAAATGAGAAAGAATAGAAGTAGAAATACTTGCTTTTATTGTATTTCCAGATTACTAAGTAGATAAGAGCGTATGTTGAATTTATTTTCCGAGGAGGCTTGTATGCAACTCCGTGCTCGAAAGCCATGTGAATGCTAATTTTATTCTCCGGGGAGGCTTGTATGCACATCCGTGTTTGGAAGACACACGATTGCTAAATTTATTCTCCTTGGAGGCTTGTTTGCACATCCGTGTTCGAAAGACACGCGATTGCTAAATTTATTCTCCTTGGATGCTTGTTTGCACATCCGTGTTCGAAAGACACGCGATTGCTAAATTTATTCTCCTTGGATGCTTGTTTGCACATCCGTGTTCAAAAGACACGTGATTGCTAAATTTATTCTCCTTGAAGGCTTGTTTGCAAATCCGTGTTCGAAAGACACGCGATTGCTAAATTCATTCTCCTTGGAGGCTTGTTTGCACATCCGTGTTCGAAAGACACGCGATTGTTAAATTTGTTCTCCTTGGAGGCTTGTTTGCACATCCGTGTTCGAAAGACACGCGATTGCTAACTTTATTCTCCTTGGAGGCTTGTTTGCACATCCGCGTTTGAAAGACACGCGATTGCTAAATTTATTCTCCTTGGAGGCTTGTTTGCACATCCGTGTTCGAAAGACACGCGATTGGTAAATTTATTCTCCTTGGAGGCTTGTTTGCACATCCGTGTTCAAAAGACACGCGATTGCTAATTGTAGCAACACTTACTTTTGGGTTTGGAGCTTTCATTTATATATATGAAGAGGTGTACCCAATCGGGAATCCTGGTGACCCCTATACACTGAAAATCTAAGTCACCAAGTTTCCAATATTCCTAATCTTTACGCAAAATAAGCTTTGAGATTTCTGGCGTTCCATGAACTTGGCGAGGATAGCTCCCTCTGAATTTTGAAGCTTGAAAAATCCTTTGCATACTTCCTTATGAATGACGTAAGGACCTTCCCACCTGGGTTCCAGTTTTCCCCCTGTTGCTGCTTGTCGAAAGACCCAATCCCCTTTTTGAATGGGGCGTAGGAAAACACGCTTGTTATACCCCTCCGCCAGCCAACGTTGATATTCATTTGCTTTGACACCAGCTGTGTCTCTTCTTTCTTCTCGCAAGTGGAGCTCCAATTCAAGGGCTTCGTCGTTGGTGTCTTGGTTGAAATCAACAATTCTAGCTAATGGTACCAATAGTTCTACTGGGATAACCGCGTTGACTCCAAAAGTCATTGTGAGCGGCGTTTCCCCAGGTGGGCTCTTGGCCGAGTTCCTGTATGACCATAGTACCAGTGGCAGGGTTTCGGCCCACTCACCTTTTGTTGTCCCTAGTCTCTTCTTTAAGGCATTCAGAATCTGGCGATTCGTGGTCTCGGCTTGTCCGTTGGATTATGGGTAAGCCACCGATAAGAATCTGAGATCGATGTGGAGTCCGGCGCAAAAATCGCGGATGCCCTCGCAGTCGAACTAGGGGCCGTGGTCGTTGACGATGGCTTGTGGGACTCCAAATCGGCAAATCATAGTTTTCCAGAGGAATTTGCGTACTTTTTCTGTCGTGATGGTGGCTATGGCTTCGACTTCTACCCACTTTGTAAAGTAATCCACTATCACAATGATGAAGCATAGTTGGCCTGGTGCTGTTGGGAAAGGACCCAAAATATCAATTCCCCACGTTGCAAAAGGACAGGGTGTCGATATGCATTTCAAAGCATGAGGAGGGCGATAATTGAGCGATGCGTGTCGTTGGCAGGGGTCACATATATGAATAATCATTTCAGCATCAACTCTGAGAGAGGGCCAGTAGTAACCTAGATGCGTGATCTTAGATGCCACAGCTCTCCATCCTTGGTGATTGCCACACAGACCTGCGTGAAGTTCGTGGACAAGATCAAGACCCTCTTGGTTCGATACACAGAAGAGATCTAGGAGGTTAAAACCTCTTTTGTATAGGCGGCCATCCCTGACTCGAAAGCGGGCCGCTCGTCTTCTGATGCTCTACTATCCTGTAATTCACTCAATGCACCTTCAGTTCTGTATTCTAAAATAGGTATTCGCTAGTCTCCGAGGTTGGATATTCTGAAAACCCCCTTGTGGATTCCTCTTGTATGCTTTTGCTTAATCACCACGCGATCACCCAGTCCTGGGGGTAGTCTAGCTCCGATTCTAGCTAAAATATCGACGCGTTCATTTTTCTAGCGAGGGATAGATGAAATGGAACATTTTCAAAAGGCCGCGGTGAGCGTTTGCACACGAGCAAGATATTCAGGCAGCATTCATGTCTTCGCTTCATGTTCTCCTTTGACCTGCAGAACGACTACTTCCGAGTCTCTGAAAATTTGAACTTGTCGAGCCCCGTTGACCAGTGTTTTTTCAATACCCGCGATCACGGCTTCATACTCGGCTTCATTGTTGGTAGCCTCGAATAGTAGTTGGAAGGACAGATCAGTTACCTCTCCATTAGGACTTGTGATCGTGACTTCTGCCCAACCCCCCCGCGCCGACATCGAGCCATCCACATTGATAACCCAATATTCTCCCTTGCGATCTTGGAAATCTTTGAAAACAGCTTCGACAACAAAATCAGCCAGAGCCTGGGCTAGACAGGATTTTCTGGGCTTAAAATGAATGTCAAATTCTGAAAGCTCTACTGCCCATTTTACCGTCCTTCCCGAGAGGGATGGTGAGTGGAGGATTTGGTGCAGGGGCGGGTCAGACAGTACCTCGATGGTATGGGCCTGGAAATAAGGCCTTAGTCTTCGTGCGACGAAGACTACCGATAATGCCATCTTTTCTCTGGGAATGTATCTGGATTCGGCCGGTTGTAAGACCCTGCTGGCGAAATAGATGGGAAACTTGGATTCCCTGGTGAGCATTGTACTGATGGTGGTTGACCCCACCGCGAGATATAGTTGTAAAGTTTCATGTTCGCGTGGGTAATGAAGGGTGAGTAGCGTTGCTAGGTACTTCTTCATATTTTTGAAAGCTTTATCCAGGGCGGCGGTCCACTCGACCGATCCTTTCTTTTTTAGCTGCTCAAAGAAGGGCAAGGAGTGATCAGCTAGTCGCGAGCAGAACCTACTCAGATAGTTGACATATCCATTCAATTTCTAGATGTCGTTTAATGTTCTGGGGAGCCATGTCGAGTATCGTTTGGACCTTCGAAGGGTTGACATCTATCCCACGATGACTTATCATGAAACCTAAGAACTTCCAAGAGTTCACCCCGAAAACATACTTTTCCGGATTTAGGCAAACGCGATTCCTTCTTAGAGTGTCGATGGTTTCCTGGAGGTCATTGACGTGGCTCTCTTTTGTGAGGCTTTTAATCACGATGTCATTGACATAGACTGCGATGTTTCTTCCAATCTGAAGCTTGAAGACTTTCTCGATCATTCGTTGGAAGGTAGCATCGGCATTCTTGAGGCCAAAGGGCATGACCTTATAGCAAAAGGTTCCTTGGTTTGTGATGAAGGCGGTTCTTTTTTCATCGCGGGGACTCATCTTGATCTAATTGTAGCCCGAGTATGCATCAAGGAAACTCAGGGTTGCGTGCCTCGTAGTAGTGTCTACCAGTTCGTCCATAGAAGATAAAGGGTAACTGTCTTTAGGGCAAGCTTTGTTCAGATCTTTAAAATCCACGTACATTCTCCATTTGTCATTGCTCTTTCTTACCAATACCACATTCGACAACCATGTCGAGTCGTTGATTTTGTGGATGAGCCCGGCTTGTAAAAGCTTGTTTACTTCTAGTTTGGCTACTTCCGACTTCTCAGCGGCCATTTTTCTTCACTAGTATAGATTTGCCTTCTATCGGGTGTTTTTTAATGAAACGGACGGGTCTTATCGAGCACCTTTTATTCGCTCACCCGACAGATATTTCTCGGGGGTTTTTTAAAAACTTCCGAGAAAAACCATTCGGTCAGGGGTTTTTAAAAAAAACTCCCGAGATACTGTTGACCCCAACACGCAACTTCACTTGTAACTCTCTCAGGAGTTTTTTTTCAAAAAACCTCCGATAGAGTGCTTGGGTAACCGAAATTATTCACAACTCTCTCAGGAGTTTTACTAAAAAAAACGCCGACAAATACTTTATATATAAAAAAAATTATCCAGCTTTCTTTCACATTCACTGCCCTACCTGCCCCGTCTTCAAATGAAAGTAAAAAAAATACCATCATCTTAATTACAAGAACACAAACACTACAATATCAGCATAAAGTGACAAACTCATATAACCACTAGATGGATAAATTCCAAAAAATTTAGCTATTATATACACTTGAGAGTAATATACACTTTGAGAGTAATATACACTCTGCAGCAACATTGCACATATTACTTCAAAATAAATCAGAATCCAGAGTGATGAGTACCATGATAGTAGTTTACAAAGTAAAAACCAAGATTCACTTGCTAAGCATAAACATATGTATCTGACCATTTGTTTCCTAGTGGCTGAATGTAACACGACCTCCGCAAAACCTACACAAAAGGATCATCAAATCAGGTCTGTAAGCATAACACTTCCAATTATTCAATTACATTTTAAGGTATTTAAAGATATCTAAACTTCCTAGCAGAAAATACCAACATCTATAAAAGAGAGAGCCTGTAGCCTATTACAAGTATCTGACCATTTGTTTCCTAGTGGTTGAATGTAATATGACCTTCGCAGAACCTACACAAAAGAATTAGCAAATCAGATCTCTAAGCATAACACTTCTAATGATTCAAATACATTTTAGGGTATTTAAAGATATATAAACTCCTCCAACACAAAATATCGGCATCTATAGAAGAGAAAGATTATGCAGCCTCTTAGAAGAATGAAGTTTGAATTTAAAATGAGAGAAAAACAACAGATAAACCAAAAGGAGGATTAAAAGTAGTACTTTTAAAGCCAGCCAAAGACCGAGTTCAGCCACACAAAAGTACAATGTTGTGGCCAACTTCTTTAGTTTCTTCTACGAAGAGTTTACTAAATCTTCTTTGAGTTGGTTCTCTCTAATTGAAGTGACATGCTGAAATATAGACAAATGATAAGAATCTCCAAATAACAAAGCAATAAGACATGCTTTAAGGTTACCCTTCTAAAAAAACATCCAATGTTAAAGTTAAAATGTTGCTCTCGCAGATATATCTAGCTAACTCACATGTACACACCAAGTTTGATTGTAAGGACTGAGGAGCAAAAATATATACCTTCCCCCCCCCCCCCCCCCCCCACATAATAAGCTCCTTAATAGTGACGGAACAAAGAAATTGTTATTACTAAGGAAGAAAAGAAATCAATACGCACTTTTCTTTCCAGCTCATGTAATTTATACTGTACATCATCAAAAAATGATAAATCAGTTAGACCACAAAACTTGAACTCTACATTTGGAAATGAAATTCACTCTGTCAGCACCATAGCTACTTCATTTTTTATTTTTTTCCTATTCAAGGAGGAACAATTCAAAAGTATATACACAATAGCACTACTGCTGATGGAACATAGCCTCATAGGAGAAAGCATTAGAAGCAATGAGCGAGGTAAATTGATTTGTATAATAGATAAAGTAATTGTGATAGACAAATAGTATAGTCTAGATTAGTATTTACCAATGATAATATTTTATCAGGGACTTCTAAAAGCATGAATTGCTTACAATTATGGAAGTATAATCATCTACATGCTACAATTATTAATTCAAATCCTTCAACAAACTAAAATCTACTTCCAACGTCTGCAAGCAGTCCCTAAATGGGAAATTTTAACATCAGATCAAAAGCTATATGCAAATACACGGACAAGAGTTACCAGTAATCACACAAATATCAGGAATTGGGGAAACTTAGAGCAAACCCGGGTGCCCATTTTCAAGGGCGGACAACAACAAGCACATGAAGGAAATAGAACTCAAGTGGGTGGCACAAAGTTCAATGCATAACCTCATCATAATTGAAAATGGAAGACATAGGTGATCAAACAAAAGACAGATTAAATTACAGACATATGCATAGGAAAGTAAGGGCTAGTAAATTCAAAACAAGAATCATCTATTGTTTCTATACATGTGTTTATCAATAAATAGAGAGAAAGTGGGAGATTAAAGTACTGTAACTATGCAGTTCAAAGGTTATGCTATACACTTCTGAAAATTAAATCTCCGAGATTCCTCCCATCATCTTGGTTCAAAACAAAGACTAAGACCTATTCATGTAAATCATGCACTGATGAAAACCAAATCCCTTCATTCCTACCATCATCTTGGTTCAAAACAGATTAAAGTATTGTAACTAAGTTGTTCAAAGGTTATGATATACACTACAGCTTCCAAAAAAATCAAGCAAATGATTCAGACAACAAGTGCATTATATTCAAACTCGAGAAGGAGATTATGACAACTAACTTCGAGATTACATGTACTGGCACTCAGTTCCATCAAAATATAGTCTACGTGCTTCTCAATCCAGTCTACATTCCATCACATAGTTCCCTCCTTTCCAAATCAATCAATCACATACTCAAGGACCATAAACATCTACTAGACAAAGCAAGCAACATACAACAAACACATTCACAACTGCACAAGTAAAACAAGAGTCAAAGAATCAAAAGTGTGCAAAACAAGGAAATTACCTTAGAAATCTGCGTCCTCTTCTTATCAAGCTTCTCTTGCTTGGCAAAAAGTCGTTGTTGTCACCACCGAAGACGAAGTCTCCGCCTCTGCTCCCCCCTCGCCATCCTTCTAGCAATACTCTTTCAAAGGCGAGTCCCTCTTAAGCTGAAATACCACGGAGGACCCTGAGCACTTCGAGTAGCCCATGACTGGCTGGATCGAATCGCTACGCGCGTAGAGGACCCTGAGCACTTCGAGGACTAACTAAAAGAGAAAGATATGTTGGAGAGGGTTTTGGTTCGTTTTGATCTGAAACAACGAATTGAAACCTAAATTCAACAAAAGTTAAGCAAATCGCCGACCTTCCAAGAACTCAATTAGAGGAATTGGTTGAAATCGGTCGGGACAAACCTCAATCAAAGAGGATAGATAACCCTTAATCACGAAGAGAGGACAAATTGATGAACAAACTAACGAAGCCCCATCAAATACTTACTACTGTCATATCTATGTGCTATAACACAAGCACCGCCTAGATCTGGTCTGTACATCTTCTTCCTCTGTTGGCGTCAGAAGCTTCAATTGATCGACGCCCTCTAATTGTCAAGGCTCTCTACAAGGAAGAAGAAAGAGAAGTTTTGAGATAGAACAAAGTGAAAGAGAAACTGGTGTCGGGATCGACGGTTTTGGCTTTTGACAGTAAAACCTACTTATTTCACGGGAGTTTTTAAAATAACTCCCAATCATATTTTCTTAAATTAAATAAATTAAGTTAAATACTCCTTTCACAGGAGTTTTTAAATAAACCCCTGGCCGAATATAGGTTTACGGGTGTTTTTTAAAACTGCCGATAATTTGTTCACGATAAACGTTAAATCTGTACTAGTGCTTTTCCTTTGGCACACGGGCTTTGCATCGCGGTTGAGTCTCCATAAGTGCTCCGCGGTCTCTCGAGGCAAACCCTTCAAATCCCGGGGTGACCATGCGAAGACATCTCGTGATTCTTTCAATATATACTTGATACGATCGAGAGTCGGGTCTGATAAGCTGTGGTCATGGTAGAGGACTTCAGCTTTATTTGGGAATGGGAAAAAAGCGACCATGTCTTCAACTATTTTTTCTATCATTTTCTCGTGCCTCACCTCCAGTTCTGTTTATTGCTTTTCAGATGTGACTTCTTGGTCGTCTTCGACGCTTTCTTCTATTTTTAATGACCCATGACCGGGTTACTCGATCGCGAACACTCGCTCGTGTCCTTTTTTCAGTGAGGCCAAATAACATACTCTGCTTTCTGCCAGTTCCCCTCAGGCTTCGCCTACCTTCCCATCGGCGCATGGGAACTTGATGCTAAAATGATAAATAGAGCATACTACTTGGAATTTGAATAGACTCACCCGGACCATGATAGCATTGTAAATTGATGGTAGTCGGACCATTGTGAATTCAATCATGTGAGTTCTTCTATTCGGAGTCGTTCCCAGTGTTAGAGCTAATTCGATCGTTCCAACCACTTCAACTTCATCTCCTAAGAAGGAGACTAGCTTTCCTGAGTAACGGTGTAAAGCACTTTCCACGATGCCAAGCTGCTCAAAAGCGTTCCAGTAGAGGACGTCTACTGACAAATTGGTGTTTACCATTACTCGCTTGACCGTTTTGGTCCCTAGTTGCACATGGATGACAATAGGATCCAAATGCGGCATCCTGAGGTCACGAGCGTCATATATAAACAGAAAAACTTAGTACCGCGTGTGCAGTGGATACATGTTTGACGCTCGCTTCGGATGGGGGACGTTTGGCTTCTCTTTCATAGTTTTTCCTCTCCTGTTTACTGGTGCCAGATGAGGTGGGTCCCCTGCGATGGTGTTGATGCATCCATCCGGGGAGGGAGGTTTCTGGTGATCCCTGTTGGAGCGTTCGGGTCAGTTTGATGAGGACTTTGCCTCAGGGGCATCTCTCGCGTCCCTTGGTGGAGGTCGGTACCCTCCTCCTTTGTTCCCATTTCTTCCTCCCCTACCCTAGGGGTAAGTCCCTCTTCCTCTTCCTTTAGTTGCATATTGGGGAATTTAAGGCCGAGGTGGAGCATTAGGTGGTCTATATTGTCGAGGAGGGACCACAGGAGGATTGTATTGTTGTGGCGTCATGACCGGCTGGTTGGGATTCACTGGTGGGGCGCATATCTGCAAAGGTACTTCCTTTTGGGGAAGAGCCGGCGGGATCCCATAAACAGGGGGCGAAATATGGTCGGGATGAGCCATCATTACATTTATTGGAGCATCGTGCAGGCTTAGTCCTATCCGCTGGTTGTATTGTACTTCTTGTTGGGGAGGCCTCGATGGGGCGACGGGGTATTGCCAAGGGTGGTTATAGAGTTGTTAATTCTCAAAACCTCCCTTCCCTCGGTATTTGTTGGGGACCTTGTGGTAAAAAGGAGGCTTGGTCTCAATGGGTCGCGAACTTGAACTTGCAGCCTCCATAGCATGGATTTGTTTTGTGACGAGCTCCCATAGATCGTCATAATTCTCTGGCTCTTTTCGGAATAGGAAGATCTTGAAATCCCCTTCAGCCAAGTTGCCCATCAATATTGTGCTCGCGGATTCTTGATTAAAGTTCGGAATCTGCATCACCATATTAGTAAACCTACTGAAGAAACTTCCCAAAGATTCAGACGATCCCTATTTGATGGAATTGAGGTCCAACATGGTCCTTTTTCTCGTGCGGACACTACCAAAATGGGCGACAAACGTGCTTGATAATTGTGCGAAGCTGTTGATGGACAACAGGGCTAGATTAGTGAACCATGTGAGAGCCACTCCAATTAATGTGGATGGAAACGAGCTACAGAACATAGCATCATTGTCCTCATTCATCCCCATCGATGTTGTAAACTGGTTGAGGTGATCATTAGGATCAGTGTTCCCTTTGTATTTGGCGATGGGCACGTCCCTCAATCTCTTAGGGATAGGTGCCTTGCATATCTGTTTGCAAAAGGCAGATGGGAAAGTCGGCTCGCCTTTGCGGGTTGGGCCAGGTGCCCCGGGGGAATTAGAGCGCGATGACACATCTCTGATGTTGTAGTCGCGGACCGTCTTGTCGATGTTTTCGTTGTGTTTTAAGCCGGGGTTAAGAGGGTCGCCAGCAGGGTTAGGGAAGTGGTTGACCATTATAGGTACAGGACCCTGCTGTTGATAGCAGACATGGGGGTCGCGCTGGAATGGCATCTTGCTTGTTTGCTGGCCAAAGTATGGATTCTATGGGTAATTCCCCGCAAAGAATTGATACGGGGGATAACTACCCCACATCTCATAAGGGGTCGAGCCGCGTCACAGGGGGTTATTGAGGGATATTATCTTCGTGGTGGTGTTGAGCTCCCTCGTTGGGGTGATTGTTGAGGTTGAGGGCATCAGTTTCTTCGACATCATTATGCTAGTTTCCAAACTATTCACCAAATAGTGTAAAATTCACGATTCCTACAAAATTTGTTAGCATTAAAAGTAAATAATAGGGTACGTTTATTAATTTAAACGGGATTAAGGGCAAAAAGAAAAGATGAAGAATATAATGAACAATAAGAAATGATAATAAGAAAGGTGTAATGTAAAAAAACGTATAGATACGTGGAACCTCTCTTCGTGAAAGGTTCCCACATACGGCGCCAATGACGCGATCATGGAATTTCACCTATACTTATTACCTCATCGTGACGACAAAATGTCTTAATATACCTAAAAGCCTTGGTCAAGGAGAGTGGTGATCAGATTATATGCTCATTGGTTCAAGCGATTGGGGTGATGCGTTCAGCTCGCAAGGAGATAATTTACTATTCAATCGTCGTCTTCTAGAGGAAGTTAGATGATGTTCTTATTCCAAGAACGTTCTTCCCCGATCAAAGACCTTAAGAACTCAACTCCATGGGTTTTAGGTCAGGGAGATATTCAGAGCTCTTCTTCTTCTCTCTTGAATCGGATCCCTAGCCCGTAGGCTGGAGGGGGGTATTTATAGGGAGGCCAAGCGAGCAGCTTGCTGGCGACCTCGTGGTTTAGCAGGGGACACGCGTAACGCATGCCCTCATGCTAGGGAACTAGGCATTACACGTGGCACTGTTAGGGGAGAGGTGCTTGACCAGCGAGTTGTTCGTCTTTGCCCTAACAGGGCCAGGAGGTTCCGGTGGGTCCTGATTATGAGTAAGACGCTTGCATGTGTTAAGATTCTGATCGCGATGTACCCTATATTGACGATACCTAGAGCACCGGGTTTGGCTAGGGTTCAATGAAGTGTCTTATTCGCAATGCGGATTGTATAGAGCAGGATGTCTAGTTCGCATTGGGTGGTCCACTTATGACGCCATATCCTTATTAATTAATAGGCCTATTTTTCATGGCATCGTCAACCCCGACAATTGATCATTTTCGTTTCTTTCTTACTATTGTGGATGATAAGATTCGTGGGGTTTGGGCGTTTCTTATGAAACACAAAAGTGAGGTGTCTGTGCATCTATCTTCTTTTATTCAAATGGTGCAAACTCAGTTTGATCACATTGTCAAGATAGTCAGAAGCGATCAGGGCACCGAATTTTCCAACCATTATGTCTCCTCTTTTCTCAATAACAATGGGATTATTCTTCAAAGTTCTTTTAAGGCAACTCCTCAACAAAACAAGAGGGTTGAGAGAAAGCATCGTTATATTCTTGAGATTGCTAGATCTCTCATGTTTGCTTCATCTTTACCTCTGAAATTCTGGGGAGACAGCATCCTTACAGCTACATATATCATCAATCGCATCCCTAATCCCATCCTCAATCATAAATCTCCCCATGAGATCTTATTTTCGAAAGCATGTCACTACTATCATCTGCGTACCTTTGGTTGTTTGTGCTTTGTGTCCACAACCAGCAACCCTCACATTAAGAAATTTGATTCTCGAGCTGACCCTTCTGTGTTCTTGGGGTATCCCTTTGGGAAGAAGGGGTATAAGGTTTACAATCTTACCACTAAAAAATGCATGATCAGTATGGACATTGTCTTCCATGAGCATATCTTTCCATTTAAATCATCATTTGTCAAGTCTGATTCGTTATCTCCTTTTCCAGTGATCACCTCTTTTGAGGATCACGACTTCCCATTCGATTACCTTTCGCCAGATTCTGATGATTCCTCACTTCAAGTGGATTCATCTACCCATTCCTCACATGTGACAGAAGATACATCACCTTCACCTTTAACATCAGATTCTTTGTCCTATGAAACTACATCTGTATCTTCCCTTGATACCTCTAATCAGTCTCTTGCTGATTATTCTCCATCACCCGCGTCTCTTTCTTTTGAGCTTACCCCAACACCTGTCCGACATTCCACTAGATCTCACAACCCCCCACACTGGATTAAGGACTATGTTGCTGCAGCTGTCACCAAGCTACCTTCTGCATCATCAGACGTCATTGCTTAGGTGCATCCTTACCCAATCTCAGCTTTTCTTTCTTACCATAATTGTTCCCCTACCTATAAGTCATTTGTTGCTAATATTGCCCCCATTATGAACCCAAGTCGGTCAAGAAAGTTGTACAAGATCCGGCTTGGTGTGATGCTATGATCTTGGAACTTGAGACTCTTGAACGTAATGGCACATGTGAACTTGTGGCCTTACCTGAGCATAAGTCCTTAGTCACTTGTAAGTGGCTTTTCAAAATCAAACTCAAGTCCGATGGTACCCTGGATAGATACAAAGCTAGATTGGTGGCTCGTGGCTTCACTCAGCTTGAGGGGATCGACTACAACGAAACGTTTGCTCCAGTGGCTCGAATGATCACAGTACGAGCTCTGCTTGCTGTTGCTGCTGCAAAGAGATGGCATGTGAGCTAGATGGACGTTACCAATGCGTTTCTCCATGGTGATATAGAAGAGGAGGTATTTATGACATTACCTCTTGAATATCACCATCTCAAGCAGCTTCAGAATTCAGATGTCATGGTTCCCACCTCCTCGCCTCTTGTATGCAAGCTTAAGAAGTCCCTCTACGGATTTAAGCAAGCTGCGAGGCAGTGGTTTCTCAAATTTTCTCAAATTGTCTTGAAAGCTAGGTATGTCCAATCTTACAGTGATTACTCACCGTTTACCAGAAATCACAAGGGCTCCTTCACTGCATTGTTAGTCTACGTTGATGATATGATCATCACTGGTAATGATTCAGCTGTTATCACTTCTCTCAAAGCTCATCTGCATCAACATTTTCTTATCAAAGATCTGGGTCCTTTGCGTTATTTTCTGGGAATTGAGGTTGATAGATCTGATGATGGGTTTCATCTCAATCAGAGGAAATATACTCTTGATCTTCTCAGTGATGCAGGAATGGAAAATTTGAAACCTCTCCTTACTCCTTTAGTTCAATTGTCGGGTGGTTGGTGAGATTCAGGAAAAGGTGTGGGATTGGATTGGAATGAGCCCACGCTTGGCCAAGATCACCGAGTGGTTAGAGTGATTCGATGAGACTGGAAAATGCAAGGAAGGGGCAAGCTGCTGGCTTTTTGTGCCTTTGTCTACATGACTTGGCGCACTAGAAACAAGAAGGCTTTCACCGGGGTGGAATGCAAACCGAATGAGTGTGCTAATTAAGGTCCTAAGGAGATCATCGAAGCATCTAAAAATCGTATTATTATTATTATTATTATTATTATTATTATTATTATTATTATTATTATTATTATTATTATTAAATGTAAATGCAAGAATAAGACAGAAAAACAACGGATTAGGAGGTTAATGAGGTAAGGTGTGGATGTGCAGCAGGGGCGGCCACAGGGGGCGCGGGAGGCGCCCCCCGCGCAACGGAATTTCGTAGGTATATTTTTTTTAAAAATAAAAAATTAATAAAAAAATGTAAAAGAGAATACTAAAGTTGTCTAGCTTAGTTGGTGAAAAGGATGGAAGGAAAGAAAAGGGATGGAAGAGGTCATGGGTTCAAAACCTCATTCTTTACCTTTTTCCACAATTTTTTACTCCAACCAAATTTTTCCTATTATAAATGTCATATTTAAATCAATTTTATATTTTTCTATTAATATTTTCAAAAGATTATTCATTATGTTACACAAATATTTTAAAAAATAATTTTTCCTATTATAAATGTCTTATTTAAAATAAATTTTATATTTTTCTTTTAATATTTTCAAAAGATTATTCATTATGTTACGCATATATTTTAAAAAATTCTTCTAATTTTTATTCCTATGAATTCTTTTACTATCAATGTCATAGTTAAACCACGATTTGTGTTTTTTGTCATAGTTTTCAATCCTATCAATTTTTTTTTTCATTTACCAAAGACAAATTCTTTAAAAAAATTATAATTTTCTTTCAATATTTTAAAAAAAATCTTAAACATGCTACACATACATATAAATTATTAAATTATTGTATGAATTTTTGTAATAAATTATCATATTTATACCACAACTTATGGTATTTTTTCAATATATTTTTTAAAAAATCTTTATTATATATACTAAGGAATTTTTTTTCTCAACAAACAATTTCGCCCCCCCCCCCTCCTCTGGCAAATCCTGTAGCCGCCACTGATGTACGGTGTTTGAGACAGATGGGCTATGGGTACATTGGGTTACGAACCCACGTTTTGAGTCTGATTAGAGTAGCAAAACTTTTGTCTACGGGATCTATTGATTTTAGGGGTGGGCGCGGGACGGGACGGGACGGGATGGGGGTCGTCCCGCGTCCCGTCCCGCGTAATTTTTGCGGGACGGGACCGGGACGGGATTCACTACTTTTTTTTCAATCCCGCGCGGGCCTTGTCCCTCACGGGACGGGACGGGACGGGCCCTGTCCCTCAAATAAAAAACATTATAAAAAAATTCTAATATTCTTATATATTTTGTGGTTTTTAAAGTTATAACACACAAATATATAATTTTTTTATATAATTTTATAATTTTTCTTATATATACAAACCTATAACCTATTATATGCATAAATTACACACAGTATATCTATATGTGATGATATGAAGACACACTGATACACTTGTGTATACCACTGTAAAAGTAAAAGAACTAAAGAAGTGTAGTATATATACAAAGTGCATATATATACAATGTATACTCATGCACACACTGTAAGAATGTATATATATACAATACGTTTATAATAAGTGTCAAAGTGTATATATACAATTTATATACACTGTATAATAAATAAATAAATAAATATATGCGGGACGGGACGGGAT
The DNA here is from genome assembly GCA_963922045.1 of Persicaria maculosa. Lineage (NCBI taxonomy): Eukaryota > Viridiplantae > Streptophyta > Magnoliopsida > Caryophyllales > Polygonaceae > Persicaria > Persicaria maculosa. The sequence goes on along the minus strand of OY998258.1, from coordinate 39,035,565 downwards.
TTGCGGGATAAGAAATCTTCGTCCCGCGTCCCGTCCCGCATAATTTTTGCGGGACGGGACCGGGACGGGATTCACTATTTTTTTTTCAAATCCCACCGGGATCGGGACGGGACCGGGACGGGACCGGGACGGGCCCGGAATTTGCGGGATTTGTGCCCACCCCTAATTGATTTGGTCCGTGTACTTTTTTTTAAGCAGATTACACCCATCGTATATGTATTTACCAATTCAAGAAATACAAAATATTTATTGGACGAATTTTTTTTTTATGGGAAAGGATTCGAGAGATCAGAGGTGAAGTACATTATCACCACTATCTTTATCTATTTCCTATATTTATAGAGTATTTTTTTAATCATCTCAATTGCTTCTAAAACGTATTCGTTTGTGATGTCCTCGGGAACTCTCCGAGCCGCCAGGATCGACGGTGAGGTTCCTCCTTTATTTGAAGATATGAACTTTCTACTAGTAACCGGATATGTATGGCAAAATTCGCAGACCTCTCACCCTTGAACCTTCCATACTCGATCTCAATCCTCTCAGAATCGCACTCTGAGGATCTAGACCCTTTGACGCCTTCGCCTCTCACTAGGGTGTCTCCCTCGGCATCTCACCAAAGGGTTTTGTTTTTAGCATCTCACCAAAAACATGATCCTTAGCCCGGAATCAAAGGAAGCAAATGTGCTCAACTTTTCACTCAAAAATTCAACTTTTATTAGAAAATGGCAAGCCTTACAAAATATATAGGAGAAATTCTAACCTCATATCTGTTTACAAGCGATGTGGGATACTTTTTAAATAGAAAAAGATAAGAAAAATCTACAAGTCTAGATCACAACATCCTCCCCTCCTTTGAAAAAGATTCGTCCTCGAATCTTGCGTTGCCCTTCCGAAAAATACGATATGCCCCTGTACGTTGGATCTGCGTAAGGTATCAATGGTCGGTCTCGCAAAAGCTCTCGAATCCATAAGGCTATTCCAAATGGTACATTATGCCCATGTACGTTGGATCTGCGTAATGCACTTCAATGGTTGGTCCTGCACAAAACTCCAACGAATGGTTGTGGATGCTTGTGACAACAACACAAAAGGATTGAGGAACCCTAGCCGGAAGCTCTGATACCACTTGATGTGCTCGGGAACTCTCCGAGTCGCCAAGATCGACGACGAGGTTCCTTCTTTATTTGAAGATATGAACTTTCTACTAGTAACCGGATTTGTATGGCAAAATTCGCAGGCCTCTCACCCTTGAACCTTCCATACTCGATCTCAATCCTCTCGGAATCGCACTCTGAGGATCTCGACCCTTCGACACCTTCGCCTCTCACTAGGGTGTCTCCCTCGGCATCTCACCAAAGGGTTTTGTTTTTAGCATCTCACCAAAAACATGATCCTTAGCCCGGAATCAAAGGAAGCAAATGTGCTCAACTTTTCACTCAAAAATTCAACTTGTATTAGAAAATGGCAAGTCTTACAAAATATATAGGAGAAATTCTAACCTCCTATATGCTTACAAGCGATGTGGGATACTTTTTAAGTAGAAAAAGATAAGAAAAATCCACAAGTCTAGATCACATCAGTTTGCATTCCTTTATTTTTTATGACGAGAATTCAGTGGTAAATCCCAAGCACGCAATCTAGCCGACAAGTGTCATGTACTAGGTAAACCAGCTTGCGCTGACCGACTCAACCCACTGATAAGGAGCAATAAATCTTAAATTTTCACCCAACTCTGTCATGCAAGTAATCTAAAATCTTTTTTATATCCTTATCATGTGAATCATTTTCAAATCTATTAAAACACAAGGTACAACTTTCAAAACACGCACACGTTTTTTTAGCAACATTAGTGTACAATTGTACATATTTCCTTATCTTGCATCATTTTGCAATATTTATTTGTTTTTTCTCATTTTCCCCATTGGATGATGGTTCTATAATCAAAAGTGGTGAAGTAAATGTTCATCGTGAATTACAAAACATTATCACCGTTATTTATTTCCCATATTCATAGAGTATTTTTAAAATTATCTCAATTGCTTCTAAAACGTATTCGTTAGTTGAGTTTTCGCATTCCCTTGTTTTTTTGTATGACGAGGAACCCACATTCGGTGGTAAACCCCAAGCACGTGACCTACCCGATAAGAACCACTTACCAGGTAAACCGACTTGCGCCGACCGACTCGACTCACTGGTCGAGAGCAAGGTAAACTTTGAATTTTCACCCAAGGAAAGAGGCGGATCGAACCCGGGACCTCCTTACCCCCTTCCCTTGCTCCACATCACTGGGCCACACCGACTAAGACCCCTTATTTATTTAGCTTGATTGTAGTCATTATATTTATGGGAACTATTTCGACTATATATTGGATGAAAATGCTTTAATTTTCTTATTATTTAGCATTTGATTTTTTTTTCAGTCATTCAATTGATTAAGAAATGCTCACTTTTTACTTAATACATACTACTAATCTATATCTATATATCTATATAAACTCTTAATTTAGAAGAGTTTATGCTGAGGTGTTAACATTAGAGAGATTTTAGGGGGTTTTGCCAATTATAATTTTCTTTTTTTCTCTTTAATCCTTTTTTTTCATTCTCTTTTTTTTCTCCTTTTTCTTTGAATTCTCTTTTTTTCTTTAATCTTAGTATCTTACTAACTATTGGGCTTAATTCAAAACATTGAATTCAATCTAATATAACTATTGGGCTTAACTCAAATTCATTTACTAACTATCTATATCTATATACTATATTAATTTATGTCACATGTCCTCTCCATGTTCAAAGTTATTTGTGAAAATATTATTTACATAATATCATTTTATTATGGTAACTATATTTTCTAATATTATTATTTTTGAAAAATATTCTAATATTATTTACCCAATATTATTTGATGTTATATTTTTTAACCAATGGGATTAATTCAAAACTTATATCTTTCACTATTTATTATTTATTTTTCTCTTTATCTCTTTAACCCAAGTCTATGATTTATCTATATCTAAATACTCTATTATTTATAAAAAAAATCGCGTCATGGCGCGGGGATCATACTAGTACTTTTTATATTAGACATAATGAATAATATTTTATACAATATATCTTATAACTAAGGCATGTGGAAGACACGACTACTGAATTAGTATTCATCTATATTGAGATACAATAATTTTGATCAATATTTCATAAATTATATACACCTATTAAAGATAAAATAAAATTACGATAAGGGTGTGTTTGGATTCTAAAGTGTTTATGTTTAAAATTCACTTGTAAACATAAACATTTGAAAAATGTTTGCTCAACTTATTTTATTGCGTGTTTAAAGTTACTTAAATATAAAATAAAATATCATTTAAATTATGTTGATTAAACAATTACTATTGCTTTAAGTTTAAAATTATTTTATAAACTTTTTTTTTATTAGGTAAAAATTTGAGCAACCAGACTACATAAAGTCTGGTAACTCAATAGGTCCACAAATCGGCAAATGGACAAACCGTCAACAACCATTACATGACTAAGCAACACACAATAACACATGTGAAAGAAAAAATCCAAACAACCCGGCAACCAGCGGAGGAGTTGAGAAAGATCCAATGCGAGCCACGAATGCCGAGAACATGAGGATGTGTGGATCACCGGCGTCCCCCCCCCCCCCCCCCCCACCCACCCACCTAGACGAGGGATCTTCGAAGACCACGAACACATCCACGATCCTCTCAATCATACAAGATGCCCAATACTGCGACCCAAATCGAAGCTAAAAATATCACGTCAAAGCAATGACCCAACGTAGAAAGCGAGAACAACTACGGGCCGAAATGGAAAGATCGAACACCAGACCCTTTCAGGGTTGTTGGTTAAACCCTTTCGGGATTTTATAAAATTATATATATAAACACAGTTGGACAAAACATATAAAAATATGAATATATATATCCTTTTTTTATATATTAAACGTGGCGTACAAGCACAAATGTGATACTTGCATGCTAAGGTTTCCAAACACCCATCAAACAGGCAGGCCACCAACGGCGATAGGACTCGCCATAAGCCAGCGCCAGCGTTGACAATGTCGCAACTCACATGGAGAAAGACGACCGATGAGGGCAAGAAACCCGACCCGAACAGCCACATCCCCGATCCAAAACGGATAAATCGTTGGGAGTTCCTGGTCAAACTAAACGCTTAGATATGAAAATCGGAGGCTGATAGTTCGAATAGGAGTATATTGGTAAAAGGAATGGACAATCAAGACCTTGAATGTACAAAACCCCCAAAAAATTAGAGCTTTTGACCATTAGATTAGTTGCAAAAGCAAGGGCTCGTCGATTCCATGACGGACGACAAGCTTCGACGTCCAAGGCAAGTCGGTGAAAACCGATGTCAAGCGTAAGGCGGAGGACAAGCTCCAAAGTACGGGATGAAGCAGAACCAATACCTCAAGCCAATAGCGGTGAGGCAACATAGCTAGAGGTGAGTGAAGAGAGGGTATCCGACCGAGTCCCTGAATCGCATGAGGATTCAACAGGTAGGGAAGAGGTTGATCGAGACCGGAGTTCGAATAGGGATGGCAATGGGTCGGGTGGTGGGTGGATGTACCCCCACCATGGGTGACCCATTTTCCCACCCATCACCCCACCCATATCCACTTCGCCCATATCCATCGGGTGATCGGGTGAAATGTGGGTGATTTTCCCTAAATGCATGTAATTGAATTCCAATCAATTTGGTACACAAAACAGTGTATAAAATATGATTATCTTACACATTTAAGTCTTAAATGAGTCTTAAACACATATAATAAGTCTAAAACATAAGGAAAATAAGTAGTCCGACTTGAATGTGAATCGCCTTGGATGAACGTCAACCAATAGACCACTATATTTTATATATATATATATAATATTTTATATGGATCGGGTCGGGTGGTGGATATGGATCGGGTGGTGGATCGGGTGCGGGTGAAGAAAAACATCACCCCACCCGACCCACCACCCATATTCACTTCACCCACATCCACTTTTCACCCGTTTTTTTTCGGGTTTTCATCCACTTTTTCGGGTCGGGTGATTCGGGTTCGGGTCGGGTGCGGGTGGAATTGTCATCCCTAAGTTCGAGACAAACGGAAGCAATGGGAAAATCAAGCCGAAAACGGAAATAGGAGGTCACCATGAGGTAACCCAAAGCAGCGACGCCGAAGCCGGGATTTAGGCTGTGTTTGGCACTAGATGGAGATTATGGGGATTATGGGGATTTCAGTAGATTTTAAGAGATGGAGATTATTTTGGTAGATTAATGGGATTGTGGGGATTGAGATTATGGATGTCAGAAATCTCGTAAAAGGTGTTTGGTAGGTAGGAGATTGTGGTGTATTTTAAAGTAACAAAAGGTCTGAAATGCCCCTGAAATAAAAACCTCATACCCCTCCTCCTTCCTCACAAAAGCATATTGCGATTTTTGAGGCGCCTATCGTCGGCTCCAATACTACACTGCGACGCTGCCTGGCGATTTCCGAAGACGAGGATTGACAGCTGCTGCGACGTGAAGAGCCCGGTGAGTATCGACAGCGTCGCGTTGACGAAGCCCCCTCACTCAACCGCGCACCGTGACGTACCTCTCCTGTCGGCGGAAGATCCCTCTTCCGAGAGACCCGTGGCGCTCGTCGGAGTTTCCCAGGTATGTGTTCCTCTGAAATTTGTGTGTGTTCATGAAATTTGAAGTTGCTATGGGCATGTTGATGAGTTTGATTGTTCCCCTGAAACACGAAAAATCAAAATGGAATTGGGGATTTGTAGTCGCCATTTTAGGGATTTGAGTTAGAATAGTATGTTGAATTAGGGATTTCCACACAGCCACCTAATAGGGCACCATAGTGGTTCGGTTTTTCGATTAGTTGGCTCCCGACCCGATTGAACCCTATCAAGCTAGCTTGTGACGGTGAGAAACGGTCGAATTTGGAGGAACCCCCAACAATCGGACTTCCCTTTCGTTGTCAATTGCTGATGCAAACATATGTTTTCATGTGTTGTTGTCGTTGGGGGAGATCAGTTGAGGACGATTTGCTAACATGTCATCCGGTAGCAAGCCCCTTGTTCATGACAAGGGAAAAAAACCCAAGGCCTCGAAAGAAACACCTTTTCAGTCGACTCCGACGCTAATGAAACAATATTTGGAACTGCTTATTGGGTATCAGCGTAAATATGGCCGCGATCAGGGGTTCAGTTGGGTGGTTTTAACGACACAGTTCGAGGAGCAGACATGGCAGAAGTGTGGAAGCAACACCCTGAAGAACAAACACGCGACAATGAAGGAGAGGTGGAAGGCTTGGAAAGAGTTGATGCACGGCGAGACCGGTTTGGGGTGGGACTACGAAAAAGGGTGCATAAAGGCCAGCAATGAGTGGTGGGAGCGGAAATGTCAGGTACGCTATCGTCTGCAAGACGTTTAAGTTGTTGTCTGATCATGAGGATTATCAATTGTACTTACTTGGTTTCGCATACTCTAACGCTTTCCGTTGGACTAATTTTGCAGGAAAAGGCAGATTTTGGCAAACTGAAGAACAAGTGCATTCCTCTGGACATTGTAGATGCCTGGGACCAGATTTACGGAGGCACCGTGGCCACCGGCAAGCACTGCGTGTCTTCTAGTATGGACCCCGTCGACAGCCCTGTGTCGATGTCCTGTACGCCTGACGAAGGAGGTGACGATCACCGGCCCTAGCCGACTGCTGCGGATGTTAACCTGGGGGATGATGTGGAAGATGTTGATAATTTTGACCTCCGTAGCTTTCCGGAACTAGTCCGAGGTGCCACGCAGTCATCTCCTGTCACTCCCGTGGAGGTACCCCCCACTGTCACCCCTGGATGTAGCACCTTCCCCACTCGGTGTGGGAAGTGTCCGGCTAGCTCCTCTGCGACACCGTCGGGTAGGAAGCGAAGTGCGCGAAGGTCATCTAGGTCAGTTGCGTTCGATAGGCGAATGGATTATGTTGAGGAAACAGGTGAGGCTATTCTCCAATACGTGCGTGCTGAAGACGATGTGTCCCGAACTGAAGCAAACCGGGAGGTGGAGATGGTGAAGGTACTATACCAGCTTGTGGCTGATGGAATGATAGAAGATGAGGGCCCGTTGTTGTGCTTTGCAATTGAAGCCCTCACCGGCCCCGATAAACAAAGGATGTTCCTTGTGCTTAGTAGGAGCAACGCTGTGAGGGTAGCGTGGCTGAAGTCGCTTTTCCGCAAGAGCGGCGGTGACGCGTAGGTCGGGTTGACAGGAAGGGGGCACAACTGGAGTTCCCATTTATTGTGTTTTAAGTTACGTTATGTTGGTTATTTGGAACTTATGTCTTCAGACTTGATTTTCAGGATAGTGAGGTGTTCTTCGACACTTGAGTTTTTAGACGTCATTTTCGGCTGCTGTTGTAGGCTTTGAGATTGCGTACTTATGTATAATTTGATGTGTGAATGCATTTTTCATACCTCATTTCTATGCGTTTTCCATCGATATGTCATTCTTTCTTCATAGCCGATTTGCATGCTTGTTTCATACTTTATACCTGATTGCATACTTATTTATAATTGGATATGTGATTAGCATCGTACCTGCTCCTGTCACTTGTAGGTGGAATGGATGCCTTGGCAGTTCGACGACGGAAGAAGCGGAGGCACAAGCGAGCTCTCCTAGCTCACTGGTATCTCTTACTAGAGGCAGTGTGACTCTCAGGGCACTACTACAAACACATACACAAGGTGCCGTGCTACACCTCTACGTACACCGGAGAGCATTAGATTCATGACATTCTCGCCCATGAGACCGACCTCCGTTGTGTCCAAGTGTTTAGAATGCCGAAGCACGTCTTCACATCCCTGTGTTCAACTCTTCACGATAGATATGGCCTGCGAGGATCAAAGCACATGACCGTCATGGAGAAGGTGGGGATCTTTGTCAACACCATGGCTTGGGGTGCGTCGCTCCGGGACTCCTGCGAGCGCTTTCAAAGATCGACATCCTCGCTCAGCAAAGCCATAACCGACGTCCTCGAAGCACTTGTCAGGCGTAACAGTGGTTGGAATGGCCTCGCTCGCGACGTCATCAGACCGGTGGACCCCACATTCTCTGAGGTCCCGAAGCAAATAAGCGAAGACAGTAGATACAACAGATACTTCAAGGTCACACCTACCCCCATGTTACTCATGTCCCTTTGCTAGTCTTTAGAGGATGTCATCATGCAGTTGCTCCCTGCAGGGATGCATCGGGGCCCTAGACGGCACACACATCGAAGCTGTTATTCCGCGTGACGAGCAGCTGCCTTACACGGGACGCAAGGGCATCACCACGTTCAACGTCCTAGCGGTTTGTGACTTCGACCTCAATTTCACTTTCATTTCCGCCGGGTGGGAGGGAAGCGCCCACGATTCCCGTGTTTTGGAGCACTCCCTTAGCACACCGGGGATGTATTTCCCCCACCCGCCCGCAGGACGTTATTACTTGTGTGACAAGGGATATCCTGAGTGACCGGGATACATGATACCGTACACCAAGACAAAGTACCACCGAGCTGCGTTCGTGCAGGAACCGGCGGACAACGAGAAAGAAGCTTTCAACCAGAGACACTCGTCCCTGCGCGGGGCTGTCGAACGGACGTTCGGTATCTTCAAGAGTCAGTGGAAGATGACCAAGCCAATGCACAAGTATCCCGTAGGCAAACAGGTAGACATCATCATCGCGTGTGTGGCATTGCATAATTTCATCCGGCGATCGGGGGGAGAAGGGGAATCTGTGCCCGGATTAGTGGATGACATGTACGTCGAGCCCGGTGTTGAAGGTGTCGAGGAAGCAGCTGTCGCATCCGACGACTGAGCGATGAGGAGCTCGTCCTTTCTGACAGCGATGCGGAGGACATTGAGCCCGAGGGGATGCAGGAACTACGAGACGAGATTGCACGACAATTTGGGCCGACAGGAGACGACAGCGGTTGTGGGGTTAGGGAGATAAAGGACGGAATGCGGTCCCGAAGGTAATGCCACCCTTTTGTAATGTGGGACATATGCGTGTGCAACGTCCCAACCTCTTCTAAGGTTGCAATTTAGTACTTAATATTTTAACATGTATGGTGCAACTTCATCATGTAAATTACAATGTTTTGTATGGTTTGAACATGTATGGTTTGAACATGTATGGTTAGTTGTGAGCATATATATGACATGTGTATCACAAATGTTGCTGAATTACTCATTCAACAATGAGTACATCGCATCATAGTCCATTCTAATTCAACATTGAGCAAATATATGAAAAGGGAGTTGAATTACTAACTTATATATGTCAGGTGCGAACCTACAACATGAGCAACATAGTCCATTCTAATTCAAAAAGGGACACCTACCAGTGCTAACTTACAATGTATTTTACACGCACACCTACCAGTGCGAACCTGCTAAAAACCCATCGTTGTTTGAGTACATCGCATCATACCAGTGCGCCCCGACACAGCAACAAAAAGGGAATAGGGAGGGGGCTTGCGTTCCGATACATGATGTCTTCGGACGATCATTCCTTACAGGGAGGGATTCGACTCCCTTTTCCTGCAACATACGACTATACACAGAAGAGTTCTTCACATTACGGGAAGCTTCACTTCCTTGCCAGGGCCGATAAGGCGACATCTGTCATGGCAATGAACATCCATTTCTGGGTTTCCAACTGGGACCTTGCGCCAAGCAGCTCCCCCCAGACTTGCACGGATTGGTTGGAGAGGGTAGCGAGTTGTTCTATCAGCTGGTCGTTGAGTGCATTCGCCCTCTCCAGCTCATCAGCAGTCCTCTGAGCCGTTGCCTCAGCTACGAAGACCATGGTTGTGAGGTCCATCGCGATATCCTCAAGCTGCTGAATCCTGGGGTCCTCTGGAGCGGGGGGGATAGCCTGAGGAATCTCCTGAAGTGGGGGCCTGTTCTCGTCGCCAGACGGAACATTACTGGAGCTGCGCTCAACCCACAACTCCCTCTCCTGCACATTACAGTCAGCACACATAAGCAGCTATTCCACAAGTTGTACACATAACCTAGGACACAATGAATAAGGTTTGCCTGGTGATAAGAAACAGAAACAGGTTTACAAGGGTAAAAAATGGATGTTCAATTCCTGGACAAGGAGAATGCAAGCATCGTTCGAAGTGGATGTACAAACTTGCTCGTACCACGGGGGAATCCTCTCCTCCCCACCAATCCATGGGTATTTCTCAGGACATCCGCTTGCCCAGCTGTCGGAAGAAGACATGATGTATCTGCGGGGGCACCAGTTGCAGTGATTAGTACTTGACAACATAATGTTTAAAACAAAATAATAAACCACAAGGCAACATATGTAAAGCTTGTAAACTGCATCATACTATATATTACAAGTTGTAAACTACAACATATTTAAAGCTTGTAAACTGAAACACCTCATGAGAAATTATGTTTCTGAAGTAGTTTTTCAGTAGCTTGTAAACTGCAACATACTAGATATTACAAGTTGGTCATAATGATATATATATATATCAATGTATTCAAAATGGAATTAATTCCTTTCAAAACAGGAAATACTCTTTTGTGATTGAGTAGGATCACCCTGGATTCAATACACACTATACGTAGCAGCAGTTAGCCGTAAAACAGGCAAATTGGAAAGCAACATGACAATGAATAAAAATTGGAACACTACAAGCTTTTAACCTGAAACTTACAATGAAGAAAAATTGGAACATTTGGAAAACTGGAACATTGCAGCTGACAATCAATCAAAATTGGAAAGCAAGATGACAATGGTACATATAAATTACAACATGGTAAGAAAACTACAAGCTTTTGTGATTGCAGCAAATGTAGTAGCTTTCTTTGCTCACTCTGACATAAATTTTCATTATATATTTTGGATGCGAAGCTTTTGTGATTGCAGTAAATCTAGTTTCCCTAATAGTTGTTGGTGCACATTGTAGGGGAAACACTCTACATTATCTTATTCATGGTTGCCATCACAAGTAGGTGTGGCCACGGGTCAGACCCGGCGGGTCGACGGGTTCGACCCGCCGGGTCAAGGGTCGGGGAAGGGCGACCCAAACCCTAACCCGGGAATTCCACGGGTTGGCGGGTTCGGGTCGACCCATTGACCCGCCGGGTCGACCCGCCGGATTCCCAAATTAAAAAAAAAATTATTTTTTTTAATATTTTTAATATGAAGTGGAAAAAAACATGAGAAATTTTATATTTTTATAAAACTTCCTTCATCCACTACAATATAAATGTAGGGGTATAAAACTTCTCAAACTTTACTTCATTTCATTATAAGAAATATAAGAAATAAAGCTTAAAGTGAAGAGTGAAGGTTAAGGGAGGATGGAGTACACATATATATACATCCATCCCTTCTCATTCTAACTCTCAACTTTCAATGTGGGACAAGACTCTTGTCCCACATTGAAAGTTGAGAGAATAGGGGATGTCTTCCAAATCTATAAAAAGGGAAGGGTGATAGTGCTTTTAACCCACATTGCACATTGCAAAGTGCAAACTAGTTTATGTTTATATATTATGAATTATTCTAAGAATAATATACATAATAATTATTATAAACATAAAAAAAAATATTTTTTTCAAAAAAAAAAAATTGGGATGTTGGGTTGACCCGCCGGGTCATCGGGTTCAAAACCCATGACCCTAACCCGCAACCTGCCCCCACCTGTTGACCCGGACCCGCCGGGTCATTGACCCGTACGACCCGTCGGTCACGGGTCAACCCGTAACCCGTGACCACCCCTAATCACAAGCACCCTGTGCCAGGAAAGTTCATTGCTAATTGAATACCTTATATCTTGTTGAGATATAGGTAGCTTTTGAATATACAATGAGTTGAGATTTTAATTAACCCCCAAAAATAGACCACCAATTTCATTCCTTCTCCACCGCCGTCGGTGGGAGGTGCCCGCGCGGTTAATCTCTGTCGTTGAGACGACCCAAAAATAGGCCGTCGGTAGGAGATTAGGGTTTTGAGCCGTGTAGACGCCCCAAAATAGACACCCTCCCCAAATCCCCCCTTGAGCGTCGATAATCTCCTCCAGGGGAGGAGATCTCCGCCGCCGGTGGGAGGTGGCCGCCATGAGCTTCTACGCCTTGGACACGACCCAAACGAGGCCGCCGGTAGGAGAAGAGGGCGGTCCTCAGTTTCCCATCCCCAAATCCCACCTCGCCATTGGAGAACAGCCTCCCCTGGAGGAGATCTCCGTCGCCGGCCCCCAAAGCCCACCACGCCGACTCCGACAGACAATGAAAGAGATGAGAGGGAAGGATTGTACCTTACCTTGGTGGCGGTAGTGGCAAAATGGCGATTTCTTTGGCGTGTCTCTCCTCTCTCTCTTCTTGCGCCCTCTCAGATCTGAAATGTGAAGCGTAGAGGAGAAGAAGGGGCATTTTTGGATCTCAAATACCGAAATCCCACAACAATTTCCACAATCTTGGAGGAGTAGATTGTGAAATGATCTCCCAAAATCCCCATAATCTCCATCCCAGATTCTCCACAATCTTGCTGCCGAACACCATCGCCAACCCTTAAAGCTTTTTTGTATTTTCTATTAATCTCCACAATCCCCCCACAATCCGTTGCCGAACACACGCTTAGGACCCCTCTCTCTAGAAAACTAGAGAGAGGAGGGAGAGTTTTCTTTGACTATTCTATAAACTCAATACGGAGTATAATTGATTTATACAATCTATAAATTATTTTATCTTAAAATTATGTTATTTTAAATACATTATAAGTTATTTCCATCACACATTTTATAAAATCCATTGGAAATCCAAACACACCCTAAAGTCCTTTTCGAAGTTTAATCAACCGTATAAAATCCCCTCCCGCACCCGCAACCCTTGCGATGTGCTGTTTCTCACTTCTCTCCTATATCGGTCGGTCTCCTTTACCTTCTACGCTTGCTAGGGTTTCATTCTCCCTCTTCGTCCGCTCGCTAAATAATCGATCAATTTCTCCCGTTTTTCCTTGCTTCTTTCTGATCAGATTCCTAGGGTTTTCCTGATTGATTGATTTGCCATGTCGTTGAGGCCGAACGCACGGACGGAGGTTCGCCGCAACCGGTACAAGGTCGCCGTCGATGCCGATGAGGGCCGCCGTCGCAGGGAGGATAACATGGTGGAGATCCGCAAGACCAAGAGGGAGGAGAGCTTGCAGAAGAAGCGCCGTGAAGGCTTTCAAGCTCAACAGGCCACTGCTCCTCTCCAAACTGCTACCGTCGAGAAGAGGGTAAAGTCTTCCAACTCTTCGCTTTACCTCGTTTTTTTGTTCTGCCGTTGCCTCTTAGTTTGACTTGGATTGTATCAGGAAGTTTGTAGTTGAATCGGTCATAGTTTATGATTGATTGCTTATACTGCTTTTGTGTTTTGTGATTCGTCAAATTGAAGTTGTTTTGAGTGTTAACCTAAGTGAAATATCTGCGACTTTAACGCCATAGCAGTGATTAGGTCTGATCTGGAATGTTGTGATGTGTTTTTGGGTACTGAATTATGTTAATCGGGGTTTGATTGCAGTTGGAGACTCTTCCTCAATTGATTTCTGGGGTTAACTCTGACAACGGACAATTGCAACTCGAGGCAACCATGCAGTTTCGAAAGCTCCTATCAATTGGTATTTACATGATCAATCAGATTAGATTCTTTTGTAAGCGTATATGCTTTTGTTTCTTACATTTCATTTTGGTGCCCCCTCGAATAATTGCAGAAAGAAGTCCTCCGATTGAGGAAGTCATCCAATCAGGTGTTGTGCCTCGGTTTGTCGAATTTCTCCAAAGGGAGGACTTTCCGCAGCTACAGGTTTGAACTCTCAGCATGATTCTGTAAACGTCCGTGAAACCTTGTTTTTGGCTGTATTTTAATTTATTAAATGTTATTGGATTTGTCTTGTAGTTTGAGGCAGCTTGGGCACTGACTAATATTGCATCTGGGACCTCTGAGAATACTAAGGTGGTAATAGATCATGGGGCAGTTCCAATTTTTGTGAAGCTTCTTGGTTCTCCTAGTGATGATGTCCGTGAGCAGGTATAGTTGATTTGAACTGATTATCCCTGTGGATTGTATTATATCTTTTCTAAGCCAGTAGCTTTCTTTTCATTGTTTAAATATGTTTTTTCTTCCTACTTGCAAGCACAGGCTGTTTGGGCGCTAGGAAATGTTGCAGGTGACTCTCCAAAGTGCCGGGACCTGGTCTTAGACTGTGGCGCATTAATTCCTTTGCTGTTGCAGTTGAATGAGCATTCTAAGCTTTCAATGCTGAGAAATGCTACATGGACTTTATCGAATTTCTGCAGAGGAAAGCCACAACCAAAATTTGACCTGGTTGTCATCTCCATCCACAGTTTACCCCTTTTTTTTGGTTCTGGGTGGTGTGAGGAACCAATTTCTGTGATCTTCGAATAACACTTTTGATATTGATTGGCAGGTGAAGCCAGCACTACCTGCACTTGAGCGTCTTGTCCATTCAAATGATGAAGAAGTGTTGACTGATGCCTGCTGGGCCCTTTCATATCTTTCTGATGGCACAAATGACAAAATTCAAGCCGTGATTGATGCAGGTGTCTGCCCACGGCTCATCGAACTTCTCATGTACGTAAATAATTTTGGTCTCTATTGATTGACTTTTCTGTGTTTGAGCATCTGATAACCAGGTTTCTGAATACCGTTGGTGCAGGCATCCTTCTACTGCAGTGCTCATTCCTGCCCTTCGTACTGTTGGCAATATTGTTACGGGAGATGATATGCAGACTCAGGTAGGAAGTTGAATATACTTCTATCATGCCATACTTGGTGATCTATTACACCTTAGAGGCCTTTAAATATGAAATTTTTTATGCTATTATCTGTGGCCATGTTCTATTAACAAAATTTACTTTTGAATTATAACATTTTGACCTTGAAATAGATAATGTACTCGTGCTATAATGTTGTTCCTTTTTTTGCCCAGTTGACTCCACTTCCATCATAACCTTTATTTCTTTTGGAAAATTGAGAGAACAAGTCTAAATTGTTTAGTGCAAATAGTGAAAGGAGCGTAACGCCTTGATTTGGTAAATTTTTGGATGTTTCTATAGAGCTTGGCAACTCGTCAACGGCTTAGATCAGCTGTGGAGATCTCTTTTGCCCCTTCCTTAATTTAAAGAACTTAGAAGATTTTTAAAAATTACCATGATTGTGAAAATTCATGTTGTGAGTTTGATGTTCCTCGAAAATTAACTCTTTGTTCCATTTGTTTTGCAACTGTTCAGATGAGTTTTGCAACACAGATTTGGTACATCTTATTGTTCCAACTTTTGTTTGCAGTGTGTTATTCATGCTGGTGTACTACCATGCCTTTTGGGCCTCTTGTCCCACAATCACAAGAAGAGTATAAAGAAAGAAGCTTGCTGGACCATTTCGAACATTACTGCGGGTAACAAAGAGCAAATTCAGGTACTGTGAGTCTGATAATGAAATTGAAATTTGTATGGTTAATATCCTATAAGTTTCTGATTCTGCCTACATACTCCTCCGCTTCTTGAAATGCAGCAAATCTGCTGTCTCTAATATTTACAGAAATTACTATGATTTGCCATTAAAATTTCATGCTGACCTATTGCTGAATGTTGTAATATTCAAGGCTGTTATCGAAGCTGGTTTAATTGCCCCTCTTGTGAATCTTCTCCAAACTGCCGAGTTTGAAATCAAGAAAGAGGCTGCATGGGCAATATCTAATGCTACTTCTGGCGGTACTCCTGACCAAATCAAGTACGGGCTCTTTTCTTTCAAATCTTCCCATGTCATGGCTTTTCTCAACTGCACAATCACACTAAACTTTTCTATGTCGCAGGTTCTTGGTTAGCCAGGGATGTATAAAACCTTTATGTGATCTCCTTGTATGCAATGATCCGAGGATAATCACCGTTTGTATGGAAGGATTGGAGAATATCTTGAAAGTTGGCGAGGCTGAGAAAAGTCTGGGTAACACTGGGGACGTCAATTATTACGCTCAGTTGGTTGATGAAGCAGATGGGCTAGAGAAGATTGAAAGTCTTCAAGGCCACGACAACAATGAGATATATGAGAAGGCTGTGAAGATTCTGGAATCGTACTGGTTAGAAGATGAGGAAGAGGGCCAAGAGACGGTGGCCGCTGGTGATGGCTCTCAACCCGGGTTCAACTTTGGGGGAAGTCAGGTTTCAGTTCCATCCGGAGGATTCAACTTCAGTTGAAAGGTATGCATCCTGCAATTTAGTGTATTATAGTTTATATCCTGATTCTAAAATGCCCTCAGCTGCGAGCGACCCTTAAAAAAAGTCAAGGCCTCATACTAATCTGTGAGGATTATTCCTTAGGTTAAGAATCGGTTTTCTTCTCAGCAGATATGCGAATAGGATTGGCAAGAGGTTGGAGGGCATGCATGGGTTTTGGTATGGTCAGGCTCAGGTCAAGTCCGGTCCGAGGTCAGGTCAAGTCAGGTCAGGTCAGGTCAGTTCGATCACCTCAATTGTCTTAGTCTGGTCCAGTGTCTTTGACATTGTCATTGAGGTGGAGTCGGTCAGTCAAACCATAGTGGTTGAATAAAATGAGGAAGCTCGCGGTTCCAGTGATGGCAAAACGATCTACGCTGAGTTGTCGTTTTGCCCAGAGTCCTCGGCGTCCACATAACTAACACTGGATGGGTAAGTAATGCTACGGTCACGAGTTTTCAGTCAGGGTTGCGGGTATGTAGCTGGTGATGGGTTTTGAGTGCAGAATATTGTTTGATGCGTTCATTCTGGTTGGTTCTTTTGGTCCTTGTATTCTATACAGTCTTTTTGTCCTCTCGTTATTGAATCTCGGTTGTATCGGTATTGTCGAGTCCAAGTCTAAATATTTCAATTAGCTTTTGTAGAACTCAGTATATTTCGAGCAAAAGGAGGGAAAGAGTTATTTTGGGGGTATGTAATTTTCTTCGTCTGTGTCAATTGTGGCAAAGTGTTGGATTTCTATGTTGTGGAATTTTATTGTATAAATTGCCATTGTCATTTGTCATCAATTTACTTGTGAAAGTACTGAAACAACTAGAACAATTTGGTGAATCTGATTGTGTTTTTGTTTTGGATAAAACTTGGAGATTGTTACAAAAAAAATTCATAACACGGTATTTACGGAAATTTCACGAAGTACCCCGAAGTATCGCTTAATTCATGCGGCGATTAATTGTTTTACATTATTCACGTGGTACCCCTGAGGTTTTGAATCATTTCATCTCGTGTCATTCACCCTTAATTTTAACAACACTGTTACTTTGTTTTTCCCTTCTCACTATGCTCTGAAACTCCAAACCCTAACATCAGAATAAGTACGGTTTGCTCAGCGCCACCACCTTGCCGTCCTCAATGTCGTCTTCCCGAATGCGAGCTTATCCTCAATGGCACGAGGAAGAGGAATCGCAATCCCCTGCAGCCAAAGCCCAAGCAGAAGCTGTGTCCGAAGAGATTTTCCTTAGCGTCTTCGAAGATGATTAGGTTGATGAGCTCTGACGGCAAGATCTTCGAGGTCGAGGAGCCGACAGCCTTTCTGCCCCGGACCATCAAGAAGTTGATTGAGGATGGTTGTGCCAATGACGTCATCCCTTCGAAGAGACGGAAGACGCATAGAGGCTGGTCGCCGAAGTTGGAGCTGGAGGGGGGACTCGGTGCTCCAGTCGTCCGGCCAGCAGCACCGAGTCTTTTTTCAGCCCCAACGTCGACGACCAGCAGCTTCGGCCACTGGCAACTTGGGTTTCTGCGTCTTCCTCTGTCCGATCGTGTCTGTCTTCTTTTCTTTCCCCTTGTTTTATGTTAATTGATTTTTTTTTTTCAAAGTAACAGGAGCCCTTAAAATATAAGGGGTACTACGTGAAAAGTGTAAAACAATTGGTCACCGTGTGAATAAAGCGATACCTCGGGGGTACCTCATGAAATTTCCGTTGTATTAATTAGCATAATTCGATCGCTCTACATTCGAAGTAGGTGTTATGTGGATTCTTAAGAGATAGATCTTTGTACTTACAAATGATTACATGATTTGGCTTGGGGTTAGCACCACAATCAGTATAATAATTTTGTTGTTTTTCGTTTATCATTGCTAGGGGTGGAATTGGTACAATACCAATTAGTTTTTGCCGTTACCACGTACCAACCAATTATAATTGGTAATCTTAAAATCCAAACCATTACCAACCACCGAAGGGCTTGTACCAACTTAATTGGTAACCAATTAAATTGGTTGGTACATGTTGGTAATGGCAATTTACCATGTTTTTTTATTGAAGAAAAAAACATACAAATAATCAAAGGCGATACAACTTAATTAAAATTTAAAATTTATAAGTAGCAACATAAATATTTAAATTGTTCATACATTTAAGCACAAAAGCAATATAAAGACTTAAATAGACCCGATAATATTCAAAATAAAATGTCTACTAGCTTCCGAATAACATTTAGGTTTTAATCTGAACCGAGGCCGATCTAGCATTCCTCCCTTGATTAAAAGCATTTTCTGAAAATAAAAAATATAAAAAGAAATCAAGTTAATAGATAATACTTATTAGTTGTTATTACTTAATATCAAAAACAAAATAAAAAAGAAAAAAGAAATAGGTATTAGTGCTAATTAACTTGAATAACTTGCACCAAAAAAAAAGATTCTCCTATATAGCAATAATAGATAGAAATAACGAACAACAATAAAAAGATTCTCCTATACAACAATAACAGATAGCATAAAAAACCACACAAAATGTGAAAACTGCAAGTCTTGAACAAAATAGGAAATAAAAATGAAAAAGGTTGAACAACAACAATAACAGATAGCAAATTAGCAATAACGAACAACAATAACAAACAGTAGGAAGTCTAAAAATAAGCTTTTAAAAATAGAAATAAGCTTTTAAAAATAATTTTAAAAACCCCAAATATATATTGGTAATATTTGGTTGGTAATTACCGTACCAACCAATTGAAAGTCGGTTGGTAATGGTAATCCCAACTTTTCTGTTTTGATTACCATTACCATGCCGACTTCTGGAAGTTGGTACGGTATACCGTACCAATTAAATTGGTAACCAATTATATTGGTTACCAATTTAATTGGTTCGGGTGGTACGTCTTGGTACGGTTTTCATGGGAAAATTTCCCCAGCCCTAATCATTGCTAGTTAAAAATCTGTAAACTTGGTAAATTACAAACAGGTTCACATGTGGATTTCAAAAGAGTAATTAGAGACAACTTGCCATACCTTTTGGGCTAGTTTTTCACCTCCGGACGAGCCCTTAAAAATGATTTGTTTAGAAAGTGTTCCAAAGATTTAAGAATGGTCAAACAATTTGTTAAAGGAAAGTTTCCACATTTCATGTGACCTGTCCTCAACTAGTACTTGCTACACACTACACCTGTACTCATGTTATATTACGTATTAATTTAATAAAGGGAAAAAACAATTTCAACCGCTGCATTGACGCTCACAGTCCACACTCCCGCAAATCCAAAAAAGATTTCAATCCCTCCCAACCAAATCAAAATGCAAATTACTGAAGCAGGCTCAAATTTGGAGACATTTTTCCAAATATCTCCATAAAACTATAAATTTGCACAAAGCTAAACATTATTTGGATTTTTCTATTCTATCTAAATTACTATAGGACAGTAGTAGTTTCAAGTTTCAACTCCTTGTCCAGTTTATCTCTTTGACATTTCCACATTCTCATTATCGCTGATGTGTTCAGTTGTGTTCGAGTCTTTGTTCCTTTGTTGTCTCATGGTAATCAGTTCGTTTGTCATCTTGAAAATCAAAACCCCGGTGGACTTGCTTAGAGAGGTATTTTGTGTAATTACAATTCTTTCAAGAGTTTTTATAACAATACCCATAAGTGATACCCAATAGGCGATTTTGCTAAATTGTTTTTCAAACAAGGCGTTGAAAAAAAATTGCGGCCAAAGAGCGCGCCACCCGCTAAATATTTGGCGGGTTGATAAAAACCCCTCTCTCCCTCCAAACCCTAAATTCATACCCCTCAATTTTTTTTTTAAATTAAAAAAAGAAACGCCTAGAAAGAGGCGCTGGCGCTCTCACAGCAGCGAAAATGTATGGCGGTGTCAGCAACTAGGGGCACTTTCGTCATTTCACGCACCCGCGCGCTCTAGGGTTTTTTCCCCCAAATCCTCAGTGCCCTCTTTTTCAAGCCACCATTTTTATTTTTTCCCAATCGGCAGCTGATATTTCATCTCTCTCCAGTGACTGTGTCCTCTCTCTCTCTCCCCCTTTAAATTTGCCATGTCGGTTTCAATTTTTCATTCTTAAGCTAATTTCCCACTTCCTCTGTTTCTCTCTCATCCTCCATTTTTTTCCCTCCCTACCAACCCGCTTCGTTCCCTCTCTTTCTACCGAGTTGATTTGGGTGTGTGATCAGTGTTCAGTGATCAGTGATCAGCATATCTGTGATTTGATTGCCCAATCGCTCAATCATTTGTCCTCCG
Source organism: Persicaria maculosa (assembly GCA_963922045.1). Lineage (NCBI taxonomy): Eukaryota > Viridiplantae > Streptophyta > Magnoliopsida > Caryophyllales > Polygonaceae > Persicaria > Persicaria maculosa. The sequence goes on along the minus strand of OY998258.1, from coordinate 39,015,014 downwards.
AGTTTGATTCTTAGCTTGATCTGTTCTCCTGTCGGTTTGGATTGAAGTTGCAGTGGGGGTTGTGTGAGATTCCAACTTACACACAAATCCGGCCACACCCAATACCGAATCAGCCGTTTAAATTTCCGGGTCGGTCTCAGATCTTCGGGAATATTCCTCTGGAATGGTGGATCTGAGTGAGAAAGTGAGTGATCACACATTTTCTGTTATCTAGGGTTTGGTCTTACTAATTTCTTTGATTTGGGGATTGTAGATCTGACTGTTTAAATGATCTTAACTTTTGCAGGTTTCAGAGTCTGAAGAGATGGATAGCAAAACCCCAGAAGGTTCATCCTCTGAAGATGGCCAAGTTAAGAAGACATGTGCTGATTGCGGCACCTCCAAAACCCCCCTTTGGAGAGGTGGCCCAGCCGGCCCCAAGGTCTTGATCTGATCCCTCACACCAGTTAATCAATCAATGTGTTTATGTGATTTACTGTGTTGAATTGGATCTGAATTTTTTGATCTCTTGTTACAGTCACTGTGCAATGCCTGTGGGATCAGGAGTAGAAAGAAGAGGAGAGCAATTTTAGGGATCAGTAAATCAGATGATAAGAAACAATCAAAGAAGACAACATCAAGCCAAAGCTCTTTGAATCACAAGCTGTTATCAATTGGGAGAGAGGTTTTGATGCAGAGATCAAGAATGGACAAGTACTTGAGGAACTTGGGGGAGGAAGAACAAGCTGCAGTGTTGCTGATGACCCTTTCTTATGGCTCTGTTTCTGCTTAATTTTAGGGTTTTTTTTTTTAATATTTTTTGTTTAATTTGATTTACTAATTACTACTAATAGGTTATGATAAATGTGTTGTTGGTAGCAATCAATTTTAAGGGTGCCAATGCCAAATGCCAAATTCCCAAATTGTCTTGTTCCTAAAGTGTCAAGGGTATTCAACTCATATGCCCTTTTGCCCTTTCCTCATCTTTCCCATCAAGAATTTGTTGTTGGGTTTGTGTAGGGGTTTGGGGTTAGGTGCTGTTTGGTTGCTTTTTATGGAGTAAAAAATCTATTAATATGAGGCTTTTTTTGGGCTTATCATAATTAGTGTTATTATTTGTCTTATCATACACTTGATTGTGACATGTATTTTTTCACCCAACTTAAAAATTTTCATGAATTGAATCATAAATGTAATAAGATCACTACTAGTCTACTAGAGAAATCCTCATTCAAATGGAATCCAATGAATTTAAGGGGAAAATCCAAAGTTGTAAATAGCCAAAATATTTTTTGGCTTATAATGGTAAAGCTACTGAAGTCAGAGGGATCTTTGGTAAATCTTTTGGCGGAATTTTTATGAAAAGAAAACTCAATTTTGGAATTTGGAGTGATTCAATTTGCCTCTATTGAAAAGTTGGGAGGGAGATGATCAAATTTGAAATTGGGTTTCAACAGCTATAACAAATTATTTTTTGAGTTGATTAAATTGGGAACGATTAGATTTTGGTTGACTACACATTAAAAACAACTAAAATTAATACTCCGTATGTTTATAATGATAAACTCATGATTGATGCTTTGTGCACACGCATAGTATACGTATGGACCATTGGACAATGGACATGAACTCATAAATTGTTCCATGCAGATATCACAGTAGAAATCATGCCCAATTGTGTAATTGTTTCAATAAAATAAACATGAACCCTAAGGAGATCGTTGTGTAAATCATAAACGAGGTTTCCCATGTCATTTAGATTGTGATAACGGCATATATAAATAAACTCATTCCGGAATGATTCTGGTTCGAACCCGAATGACCGTCCTTTATTTATCAAAATCGATCCAGACATATAAATAAGTTTTGAAGGGTCACAAACAGAGTCGATCCTAATATTTATGGAGCCTTAATTAACATTGTCAATAAAATAAATACTAAACTTTATATATAGACAATAAGTCATTTGTGAACACCTCGTACGGTGTAGTTTGTGAACAAACTGCATCATTGCATGAAGAAGATCAACGATTGATATTTAAAAGAAAATTTGAAGAGAAAAATTATTCGTTTGAAATAATATGATTATTCGTACATAACTCATAGTAATAATCATGTTGCAACCGACGAATAATTTTTATATGAAAAGAATACTAATTAATATGAATAATTATATTATGTCAGACGAATAATATGTGAAATCACACTCATTTTTAACCAAAATTACACCAATTGTATGTTAAAGTACATCAATTTATAGTAAAATAGTATATTTTTAAGAATTTTACTCTACACTAAGAGCATCAACATTGGTGAGCCTCAAGGCCCATAAAATTGGCCACCTAAGCAAATTTGTTTTTTACAAAAAAGAAATGGTAAGGGACTCAATTAAAGTCCCCTAAATAAGGGTTTGGTTGAATTGGTCCCATAGCTCCCAAATCAAAGCAGGCATTAAATGCCAAACCCACTTGCAACATTGGTGTGCCAAGGAGTTGACATGTGGGTCAATCACAAGGTGCCACGTGTCAGCGCAATTATTTAAATTATTTAAAACGTTTTTAGTCTATCTTTTGTAAATAAAAAAAAATAAAAAATTTATTTTCAAGTGTGAAATAATTTTCTCTACCCACAGACATCCATTTTGCATATGTTTTTTTTAAAAAAAATTAATATCAATAATACCCATATACTATTATTATAATAATATTATAATAATAATACCTATAATAATAATAAATAATAAGGATAAAGAACTAAATAATAATAATAATAATAATAATAATAATAATAATAATAATAATAATGATTAAATAATTGAAAAGGGTAAATAGTAAAAAGTAAGTTAAGGGCTCGGGTCCGGGCTCACGAATGGAGGTGAAAATAATTAAAAGCTAGAATGAGGCCCTTAAGCTGATGTGGCAGAGGAAAAGTAAGTTAAGGGTCCGGGTGTTAAGGGCCTCAAGTTCCACGAATGTTCATGCTCTAACATTAAGATCAATACATTAAAATTAAGATTTTCTTTTTTCTTTACATTTTTTAACATGTATCCATGAAAAACCATCGTTACGGAAGAGGATAGTGAACGGATAGGATTGTGAAGTTAAAACTGCAAGTTATCTCTTCTCTCTAGTTTTCTAGAGAGATGGAGGTCTTGTGCAGGCTTTGGTGGTGGCTCTGCCGCCGACTTGTGCTTGTGCCGCCTTGCTTCGGCCTTTAGCGTATATTCCTCTGTCAAGGAGTTCGAAGACCTTCCTTCTGCAACACACTAAATCGAACAATAACCTCATTCTTTTGGGGCTTTTGCAGATTCAGGGCTGAGAAGCTCGAGTCATCTTTTATTTCTTACCCAATTCGATCATCATTTCTCTGATCTCCTAGATCTAGGGTTTGTGTTCTCAATTCTTTTGAAATTTTGGCCCCTTGTTGATTCCCCTTTTTGGTGCTTTCGGTGTGTTCTTGGGATATCGGTCATTGCTCCGACTTGTCCCCTTTCGAATCCCCTTTCTGATTTTGCCCCATCTTCATTCTGACGGCCATTTCCATCTCCCTTGTCGCCCTTTTCTTCCTCCCCTTATTCCTTATTTTCAATCCCACCTCCCACGCTCCTCTCTTCTTCGTCTACTTCCAAATATGGCCGGCTCCTGTTGGTTTCCCTCCTCTTCTCTTCGGCGCCTCCCTCGATGGTCGGTTGGTGTCCCGTCGGACCTTCCTCGGCGCGTTGCCTTCACCTCCAGACTTCTCTCACCCTCTTTGCTCATCTCTTTTTGCTGGCTCTCTAACTTCGTCATCTCTGGTCTTTGTCGTTGATGTGTGCTCAATTTACCATGTTTTTCGCTTACATCTAAGTTGATTTCTGTACACATTTTATATTTCTGGGCTAGAATAGTACAAAATCTGTGTAGTTTATGCTTATTTGTCAAATATGGATATCTACACTAGTTCTTGTTTAATATTGCAGAAATCGAGACATTTTCGGAGCAATTCGGAGAAGTGGAATTAAAGCTGGAAAACAACTCGACGTCTACTGAAGAGTCACTCGACGTCTACCCAGTGACTCGACGTCGAGTGAGCGTGAGCCAACATATCGAGCAGAGAAAAGGAAAAGCAACACCACTCGATGTAAAGAGTCGACGTCGAGTCCGCACTCGACGTCGATTGGAAACAACTCGACACACACATGGAGAAGAAGACTACCACTCGAGACACAAGCAATGACTCGACGTCGAGTCCTTGACTCGATGTCGAGTGGAGCTAATAGCCGAGATCGACTGGACCAGAGAGCCGAGATCGACTGGACTAGAGAGTCGAGATCGAGTGAAGACATATCAAGACACACAGAGGACTCGATGTCGAGTCCATTTCTCGATGTCGAGTGGCCCAACAGAAGCTGTCCGAAGCCCAATCCGAATCCGAGTTCCACATTGCTTCTACACTAAGAAAGAGATATTTCATCAACAAGTGGAAGACCTCTATCATTTTTTAGTAATTCCAAAATTACTTAAGGGGAATTTAGTTGTTTTTACTTATTTTACTTAGCGATGTTGCATCCTTAGATTTAAATAGATAGAAATTAGATAGAGATAAAGTTGTTCCTTCCTAGATTAGCTAGGGTTGAGCACTATAAATAAAGCCCTAGGGGGATGGTTTTTAATCATTCCAACACACAAATAATATATACATACACACAAAGAGAGAGAGAGAGAGAGAGAGAGAAGCCAATTGGAGTTGTGGAGCGAAAGCGATTGTGGCTTTGTTCGGTTTGTACTCTTTCGTTTTTAGTTCAATTCAAGTTATTTTCCTTATGATTATGATGTTTGTTATTGTGATGAGGCGCGAGTAAGTCACCCTACTTCTAGGGTCGGGGTGAGCCCGACGATAGGCATGTAAGTTTATGCATCGAAGTTATAATTTTTATATGCGAAGTCATCTTCTATCCCTATTTGTGATTCTTCTACAAAAGTAGTAGGTAAATCCTTATTTGTATTGTTGAAGAAAAAGTGATCTTAATATGAATTTGGATTAATTATCAAAAGGGGTAGTAACACTTACGGTTAGACATGAGCACGGGTCGGACCCGCAGGGTCGACGGGGCCAACCCGCCGGGTCAAGGGTCGGAATATCCCTGACCCTAACCCTGACCCTTCCAAGCCACAGGTCAACGGGTTGTGGTGACCCGCCAGGTCAAGGGGCGACCCTTTGACCCGTCGGGTCATGACATGTCATTTAATTTAAAAAAAAATAAAAGGAAAAAGGAAGAAGGGCATGGACCGATTTTCTAGTTGTCTACATATCTCTCGAGGAAGAGGAATCAAAGCTCACGTAGTTCTTTACATTCGTTCTGATCCCTACTTACCTTATCCCATGCTAGGACTATTCTTCTTGCTTTGCATCTAAGCTCTTCACCATTGTGTCATCGTTGAGTTCTTCATTCGAGTCTGACTCGATTAAGTGGTCATTATTTTGAATTCGCATCTCCGCCCTCTTCCAATCGTTTAGGCAAACTTGACCTAGAGTCTCGGGTAAGAGTCTTGATCTCTCCTCGCTTAATATTTGACCACATTGGCTAAAACGTTGCTCCACCGCTAGAGTTGAGCAAGGAGCGTCGAATATTTGACGAGCGATTACCTACAGAGTAGGAAATTGGGATCTCTCTAGATGGCTACATCATTCTATAATGTTGAATTCCTCTTTCTCTTCACCTCGATTTTTTGAAAAAAATAAATGACCCGGCGGGTTGATCTTACGAGTCGACCCTTCGGGTTCGACCCGCCGGGTCCGTGGGTCAACATCAGCATGACCCTAACCTTAACCCTTGACCCACCTCGACCCTGACCCTTGTCGACCCTAACCTGCCCGGTTGTCGACTCTTCGGGTTCCCGCCGGGTCACAACCCGTCGGGTCCGGGTCGATCCTTGACCCTTGCTCATGTCTACTTACGGTTTATGCGACGACCTTTATCCACCTATTTGTTAATGACGAAAGTTATTTGATGAAAAGGCATAATCTTTTATAACTTTGGCATAATTCTTATATGGTTATCGTTGTGGCATGATTCCTTGATCTTGGAAGTTGTTTAGTTTATTGATTTATACAACCAATCTACGATTATATCTGTTCACATATTTTCCTCATCCATCCTTATATTCTTTGGACTTTCTTTTCCGACTTTTTATTTTCTGCAAAGTTACGATTTTTCACTGCACAGACACACTCGACATCGAGACCACTAAGTCGACATCGAGTACCACTCGACATCGAGTTCCTTTGTTTCTGTTGTGCATGTTTTCTAGAGATCGACAGCTTGAGTCGACGTCGAGTCATTTTGTCGACGTCAAGTCAACTTCTGAAGTCGACATCAGGGCTGGATTTTGGAACTGAATTGGCGAGCGCTGACACGCTTCCTCATGGATTCGATCATGACCTCTTCCTCTACAACGGGAGGAAGTCTTATAATTTTATTTGCGAAAGCTAGAGATTGGTTTGATTTATACTCATATTTATTAGACTTGATTTCCTCCGTTAATAGTCATCGTCTGCGCTGCTTTTGACCTTCTCGTCGGCTGCTGTGTAGTTTTGCCGACTCCCATGCTTCCCGGGCTCTTTCGGTTTCCTTGGGCCCAGTGGTGTCACATTGTTGCTTGCTTTGGGCCTAATTTGTTTCTTTTGGGACCAAGGTTTAGGCTTGGGCCTAAGCTGCTCGGATGGAACAATAAAAAAATGGATATATCTTTTATTTATATATATATAAGTATAATAAGTGTGTATCCAATATCCTTTTGGGTTGAATAAATTTCGAAAGGGTCTAAATATTAATAAGTAATAATAATTCTCCCAGGACTTTTGGGTTTATGTTAACAAATTTTCGTCGGATATTTGATCTTCCTTGTTTTGGCTCGTACTTTGCCCTATCTTTTTGCGTTGGATCGCTGCCTTGATGCATTTGCATTTGGTTCCAAGTTGGGTTGCAATATCATGCGTCTTGTATGATCGAGAGGATCGTGGTTGTGCTCGTAGTCTTCAAAGATCCCTCATCTAAGCGGGAATAACGTCGGTGATCCGCACTTTTCCATGATTCGCCCTTTTCCGGTGGTGGCTTACTATTCTCCGCCTTCTCAGTGTCGAGCCCCCGTTTAAGTCATCGCACTCTCCTATTTGTTCGGCATTCGTGACTCGTCTTGAATCTTCATCGACTCCTCTGCTGGTTGACGACTTTTATGAGTTATTAGGATCTTTCTTTCATTGTTGATTTGTATTCTCAAACTTCAGACTCATTTGAGCTCGAATTCTTACCTAATAATTAAAAAAAAACGTCGTTACATAAAAAAAAAAAAGCATATAAATGTTGAATGAGGAATTGACATTTGGATGGTGGTGCAGCCTCACAAAATTATTTGTCTCCACCTCTACTTATCTGGAGGTCGCACTCCGGTCAGTCCCCCACCGCTCTTTACAGCTAACCCACCTGACCCACTCCCACTCACCATTACTTCTTTTAATTGCAATTAAGCCCACAAACAACCCATAAATTGCACTTCCCCCCTCATCTATTTTTTTAGGCCAAATTTCCGAAAACCACCCTTTAAATGAACTTTTTTTTTTGTACACTATCACACCTTAAATTGAAAATTTCAGGAAACCAACCTTTAAAAAGCTAGATGCTTGCAAAAATTTCACCCACATCATCTTTTCCATTAAGGTTGTTGTTAAACGTATGAAATTATTATTTTACCTTTATACTTTTAATATATTTGAATGGTAAAGGAAGGATCTCCCTTTCAAACCAACTAAATCAAGGATAACCAATTTCTAGCTTTCAATAGGAAGAGGATCGAGAGCTGAAAGACGAACACCCAAGAGAAATTTAACCAACTTAATCAAGGATGACTAATTTCAAAGCAACTAAATTAAGGATGAAACACTTGAGAATTGCCAAGAGATGATCAAAGATATTAGAGATGAATGGGTAAAATGGTTATTTTGCACTTTTAATACCAAACTTAACGTAAAATGTGAGATGGACAGTCTTTTGCAAACATCTAGCTTTTAAAGTATGGTTTTCTGAAAATTTTAATTTAAGAAATGATTTTGTGCAAAATAGTGTATTTAAGAGGTGTTTTTCTTGAATTTGACCTTTTTTGTATTTTTTTATTTGGGCTGGCCATAAAAATGTATTGGGCTTTATAAGGGAATTTATGATAATAGTGACGAGTTATATTTTTGGGACCATGTAGCCACGGCCCACAAAGAACAATTTATGGGCCTTTATGGGCTTTTAGAGTGACCAGTTTATGGGCTTTAGCCCAATCATGGCCGTCCAACATGAAAGCTAGTTGATTATTTAGTTATAGTGGTTTATTTAATAATTATTTTTGTTTATAAAATGTTCATGTAAAAAAATTGTGATTTTTCTCAGTGGTTTTTGTATCTATTTTAATATTAAATCTGTGGAATATCACTCTATGGAATACTCCGTATCACACTGACTAAAACAGCAAAGAATTACAATATGTAAATAAATAATAAATCTTTATATATATATATATATATATATATATATATATATATATATATATATATATATATATATATATATATATATATATATATATATATATATATATATATGTATGTATGTATATTGTAGTTTTTTGCATTATAAGATCATACAATATAATTATAATTCTATAAATCCAGATTTCAAATGCAATGAATAAATCTTTCATAAATACTAAAAGATACACCGTAAAATAGAGAGAAAATTTGCTGAAATATCACCCTTTCCTAATCTAATTAGGTTAATAGCATATTAACTTTTTAAATTTACCGTTGTAACACCCAATTAATATTTTTTAGCCCCTTGGCAGCTTTACTCTCTAGTTCTATTCACTACTCGTAGAAGGGGAAGGGGAGGTTCAGTGCTCTGTAATGGCAGATCTTGGCCGTAAAGGGGAAGGAGGAGGCTGCTGGTGCGTCGGGGAGGGCGGTACGTGGCCAAGGAGGGCGGATCTGTTGAGGGAGCACCGGATCTGGTGTGGAGGCGCCGGAGGACGATCGAGGACGAGCGAGGCGGCGCGAGATAGTCCAGATCTGAGCCGAGGACGAGCGAGGCGGAGCGAGCGAGTCCAGATCTGAGCGAGGGAAGGAGGCGGTGACGAGCGAGCGGGGGGAGCGAGTCCAGATCTGAGCCGAGGACGAGCGAGGCGGCGCGAGCGAGTCCAGATCTGAGCGAGGGAAGGAGGCGGTGACGAGCGAGCAGGGGAGCGAGGGAGTGAACGAGCGGCGGAGCTATCGAGCGTCGGGGAGGGCGGTACGTGGCCAAGGAGGGCGGTACGTGGATGCAGCGGAGTACGAAGCTCTTCTACAGAACCTCGCGGAAACTGAAGGGAGGAGAGGAGCTCCACCTGCTTCAAAATCTGTCATCGCAGCCTTGAAGACTTTGGAGATCAAATCGGAAGAGCAGAGCTTTGATTGTCCTATGTGTAAAGATGCTATTGGCGTTGGATCATTCGCAAAGGAGTTGCCGTGTGGACATGGTTACCACGTACGGGGACTGCATTGTACCTTGGCTGGGAACGAGAAATTTGTGTCCTGTCTGTCGGTTTGAATTGACGACTGATGATCCCGAGTACGAAGAAGATAAGAAGAAGGGTGCAGCTTCGGCATCTGCAGGGGCTTCATCCGGAAGAAATCATAGTTGATTTCATTCATCCTTGTAAGTCGAATTCCCCATTTTTCTATGAAGATTTGAGTTTTTGATAAAGAACATTTTGTTGCTCCAATTTATTATGATTTGACAGACATACAGTGATTCTGGGAGAAGTTTAAATCAAGATAAATGATCCTTTTATTATTGATTGGATGATATAACTATCTTACTACTACGTATTAATTTGATTTTGAGGTTGGCTACTGTACTTCTATACGATTGTTGAGTGTTGATGCTAGTTTGAGCTATTCATTTGAAATTATTTTTGTTTGTAGTTGAGCATGTAGATATCATAATGTGAACACCTGAACATTGAACAAACAGGCTTGGTTAACTGTGTTCATAGTGCTTGAGGATTGTTCCTAACAATTCTAAGTTCTAACAATACCAAACCTTTCGGTGGGTTTTACCAAATTTTAATCTTTGGCCATAATTTGACAATGCTTGTCACTGGGGAGTGGTGGGATGGTCGAGTCCAGAATTGCTGAACACATTGATTGACTTGTTTTGCATTATGTGAAGAGCACGCTATTTGGACTCAAAGCACACACTCCTGCACATTGGGAGTGGTTTACATCAAAAAAAAAAAAAGGCACACACTGCTGCAAATGTTTTTTTCCCCTTCCAAACTTTCACATGTAGTATCGCAGTATGTATTTTCAGTGTACATATTGATGAAATAACATAGTTATATGCCCCGAAACATACGTAAATCGACGATTCAAGTGATAAAAATCGACGATTCAACAAAAACTATCTGTATTTTATTATATGATTCACTTCTTCTATATTTTTATATGCGATCTGGATGTGCGACTCGATTAGTCCATATATGTGCACAACGTAAAATTATTTTTGCAAAACAAAAAGTTCTGAAACGAAAAAAAAAAGCGGAAAAAAATTATATTTTGCACAACATCTGTTGTAAGAGTTGCACGCCTCTGTGGTAAGAGTTGCACGACTCTTGTTTTAAGAGCTGACTGAGTTATTGGATACAAATGTCATCAATGAAGTGTAATCACAAACGTGTCATCAGTAAATAAAAAGTAGAATCGATGAAAATATATCGATATGTAATTGATTAAATAAAAAAAAAGTGGCATCAAACGATTTGATTAAAAAAATGGCATCAAATAATTATATTAGAAAAATGGCATCAAAACACTGATTTGAAAAAGTTGCATCACATTAAAGAAAAAATTGTCATCAAAACATTACCTTGAAAAAATATGGCATCACGAAAACATTACCTTAAGAAAATATGGCATCATCAGTAAATAAAAGTAGAATCGATGAAAATATATCGATATATAATTGATTAAATTAAGAAAAAAAGTGGCATCAAACGATTTGATTAAAAAAATGGCATCAAATAATTACATTAGAAAAATGGCATCAAAACACTGATTTGAAAAAGTTGCATCACATTAAAGAAAAAATTGTCATAAAAACATTACCTTGAAAAAAGATGGCATCACGAAAACATTACCTTAAAAAAATATGGCATCACGGTAAAAAAAATATATCATCAAAAAATTGATATCAAAAAAGTGTCATCAGTAGTCAACGGTAAAAAAATGGCATCAATGGTCAATGTGGCATCACAGTAAACAAAAAAATATCAGCAAGATTTGAAAAAAGTGACATTAAAAAAGTGTCATCAATCCATTTTATTAGAAAAGTGACATTAAAGCAAAAATAAAATGTAAAAAAAAATGGCATCAAAACGACAAAAAATGGCATCATTGGTTAAAAAAAAAAAAAAACTGTTGACCAACGTTGACTGGTCAACGGTCAACATTGACCGGTCAACGGTCGACGTTGACCTTGATAGTCAAATTGGGAAGGGTGCTAGGTTAGTTAATTAATTTTGTTTGGGTGCTAGTTAGCTAATTAGATATTTATAATGTGTTAGTTGCCAAAATAACCCTAAAATAGAATGTAGAAATAAAATAACAATAAAACCGAGGCTTGGGCAGGAAGAACGATTCACATTAGCTATGACAGGATTGGTAACCAGACCCCGTTGAAAACCGAGGCTTTGGCACTAAGACATAGTTTAATACTTTAATCCAAATTCGCGCACCAGGTATAAACATGTTACAAATAGAAGGGACTCACTTATAATCATTAATCATTTAAAAACAAATTCTACATGCTTATGGGAAATTGAATTGGTGATGTCTAATATTAAAACATTGTTGTCGAGTGTGAGAGAAGTTTCCTTCTCTCATGTGCCCCGTATTGACAACAAAGTGGCTGATAAGGTTGCATACCATTGCCGCTCTGCCAGAGACCTCGACATTTACTCTAATTTTTAGGTCTTCAGGACCTCATCCATAAGGATACTCTCGTGTAGGATTATTCTTCTCAAATTGTTACCTGCTAAAAAAAACAATAAAAGAAAAATGGAGTACATATGGAAAAGGAAATGGGGCCCAGTGGAAGGGACAATGCCAGCTAGCTTTGAACTAAAAAAGTGGGACCCACGTCATTCATGTACCATCACGTTGACGTTTGAGGACCACCCACCCAAGATGAACATTTCCATTTCCATCTGCATTTCCATTTTGTGAATTGGACGAGAACCTGACAACCAGGATAGTAGGATACCCCTCTTATTTTATTTTTGGTAAAATTTGGTTGATTAAACAAGTAATTTATGCTTGGTCAAAACTAATACATACTCCATCCGTTAATTAAAACTTAACGTTTTAATTGTTAGTTAGAATATGTATGGATCTAGGCTTGAATTGACCCTAAATAAATTGGACCTAAATCAAATCGAATCGAATCTAAGATAGTTTCGGACTCTGTTCCAAAGAATTC